>SJYX01005913.1:32174-68987 GCA_006410675.1 Oreotragus oreotragus | reverse complement strand
AGTTTGAGCATTCTTTGGCATTGCCTTTCTTTGGGATTGGAATGAAAACTGACTTTTTCCAGTCCTGTGGCCACTGCTGAGGTTTCCAAATTTGCCTTTCATACTGCTCCTCCCCCAAAATAAATTGAGTGCCTATCATGTGAAAGACTGTGAAATTTGTACAAATGATGGTAAAGTTGACCTCTGAATATGAATTATCTAGCTTGAGACTCAATACTTTTGTTTTTTTCTTCTGTGTTTTCCAAAAGTGTTGCTGGGAACTTCACTAAAACCTTATAATTTCAGGCATTTATAAGCCATTATGAGATGAAATGTAAAATCCAAACCTAGTTTTTCCCTTATTACATGATCTTGAGTAAATTTTTCCCTGTGATACACAGTAATTTTTTTGTATGAAATTCTAAATATATGAAGAAATAGTCTCTGGGTATTATTCAGTGGAAGATGAGCAAGCATCTTAGGATGATGTAAGACAAGACAAGCATCTTAATATGTAGGCATTTATTTTCTTCTTTCATTTTCTTTTTAGATAGAAGTTGCATATACTAAAATTTGCAAATCTTAAGTGCACATTTTGAGGCATTTTATGTATAATTATATCTTTGTAATTATCATTCAGATCAAAGTATAGAGATTTTTTTTATTGCCTGAAAGGTTTCTTTATGCCTCTTTATAGCAAAAGTCTCTTCCCCCCAGTCACAGATGTTACCCTTATTTGAATTCCTATCACTACATATTTGTTTTATCTGTCTGGAACTTTATATTAAAGAAATAGTATATCATGTAGTTTAAAAGCAGTAGGCTTAAATTTCCTTGTAAAATTTTACATGGTAGCCCCCATCTTTTGTATCTGGCTTCTGTCACCCCACATACTGTCTTTGTGATTCATCCAAGTTGCTACCGTACATTTTAATGTCAGTTTGGATTCCCTTTCTTAATCTATACAATGAATAGGTTGGGCTAGATGAACTCTAAGGAGTTTTTGACTTCTGACAATAAGTGAGACATTCGTTCCACTGTTTGGCAAGAATTAAAATGCAGGAATTCTGACCTGAATCAGTTGCCATGATACCATAATAATATTGGGAATGACAGCTATGAACATTTAATCCAGTGACAGCATTGATGTTGCATGTCTAGGCTGGAAATATTTTATGCATCTGTGTTACGTAAGGACAGAAACTTTGTTCTATCTCAGGATGCCCTCATTGACTTCTGAGCCCTCCCTTAGCCAGCATTCTCCCTGTGTGAATTACAAGTTGTACTCTCCATATTGCAATTTAAAAAGTCATTTATAAACAAGCTTAAAATAAGACTCTGGTACAGAGTATTCTGCTCCCTCCTAGTTTTGTTTAGGAATTCATATGAGTAGTGTTTAAAAGTAGTCAGTGGCATTAAGGAAACCCATATTCAAATCCTGGTGTTTTACTTCTACCCCTATGTATGACCTTGGGTAAGTCTTTTTTTTTTTTTAATTTAAATTTATTTAAATTGGAGACTAATTACTTTACAATATTGTATTGGTTTTGCCATACATCAACATGAATCCGCCACAGGTGTACATGAGTTCCCCATCCTGAACCCCCTCTCCCACCTCCCTCCTCGTACCATCCCTCTGGGTCATCCCAGTGCACCAGCCCCAAGCATCCTGTATCCTGCATCAAACCTGGACTGGTGAATCATTTCTTATATGATATTATACATGTTTCAATGTCATTCTCCCAATCATCCCACCCTCTCCCTCTCCCACAGAGTCCAAAAGACTGTTCTATACATCTGTGTCTCTCTTGCTGTCTTGCATACAGGGTTATCATTACCATCTTTCTAAATTCCATATATATGCATTAGTATACTGTATTGGTGACCTTGGGTAAGTCTTAAACTCTGTTGCCTCACTTCAGAATGGAGATAATTATAGCTACCTCCTAGGATTATTATGAGGATCCAAATGAGATAATGCACGCTGAGTCCTCGGAGTGCTTGTAATACAGATACCACTCCATCCAGGACAGCTATTATTGCTGGTGTTTTTCAGCCAAATCTGACATCCTAGCTCCCGAGACCACACATTCTCTCTGAAGTTCCTTTTCTATGCCAGTCTCATGTGTTCACATGTGCTGGGACAAAAGTGGATGTAACAGTGAGTAGTGGACAACCACAAGATTTTTAATCAATCCCATGAGGAAGAAAATTTTCAGTAGAGAATAAGCAAACAGTGGATGGGAGGTAAGAAGTGGGTTCTGACAGCATCTCTCATCACGAAACATTTCATTATCTTGACTGAGGCACCAAATCTCTTTGGAATAGACAGGATAGTTTAATAAATTAATAGAGTACATGTTTTTCATTCAAATCCTGTTCTGCCACGTACTCTCAAATTCCTGAAACTCTAAGGAAATTTCTTCATCCATGAAAGTAATATAGAAGTTAAGTTAAGAAATGAAGTTAAGCAATATAATAAAGAAGTTAATATAATATAGAAGTTAAAATCAACATACTATAGAAGTTAAAGGAATATATGGAGTCAGATGAATTGGGTTTGAATTCTGACATTGCTATTAACAATACTTGCAAAATATCGGACAACTTAATTTATTTACCTCTTGGCTTCCTGATCTGTAGAATGTGTTGTTAGTTGTTTTGAAGATCAGTTAACACAAGGAGAACAAATTTAACAGTGTTCTGTGTTAAGTGCTAAGTCACTTCAGTTTTGTGTGACTCTTTGAGACCCTATGGACTGTAGCCCACCAGGCTCCTCTGTGCATGGAATTCTCCAGGCAAGAATACTAGAGTGGGTTGCCAGTTCCTCCTCCGAGGGATCTTCCTGACCCAGGGATTGAACCCATGTCTCTCATGTCTCCTGCACTGGCAGGCAGGTTCGTTACCACTTAGTCAACAAATGTTAGCTCTTACTCACAGACATAATATTTCCTGCCTTTTCAGATTAAGTATAGTTATATGAAATAAGGCAGGTTAAATGACTGACATGGTTTGTAAAGATTTTTCAAGTCCTACTATTATATATAAATATTCTAATTTATAAAAATAGGACTTTGATGAGAAGATTTAAGGAAAAATAAAAATCATCAGCACCAAATTAATGGATTTACTATTTTTTAAATGGGAGTATAAGAAAAAATAAGTGGGAGAAGCTATATGGTTTATGAGATCTATGTAAAGGAATGCTCTTGTTTTTGCTCTGAAATAGTGAAAACCATATAAAGATTCTTAAGTTAGATAATAAGCAATAATAATGATGATAATGATAATAATAAACATTATGAAATACCTTTTCATGGAGTAAAATCTGAGAAATAACCCAGAGTTCTGTCTTAGGTAATGTCCTTGCTTTATGGAGCCTATATTCAAGTGGACTGGACTTAGTCACTCAGTCATGTCTGACTCTTTGTGATCCCAAGGACCTGTAGCCCACCAGGCTCCTCTGTATGTGGGATTCTACAGGCAAGAATACTGGAGTGGGTTGTCATTCCCTTCTCCAGGGGATCTTCCTAGGAAAATAAAAATAGTAAAGAAGTAAACAGATTAACAGTGAAGAAGTAAACAGGCTTCCCTGGTGGTCAGACATAAAGAGTCTTCCTGCAGTGTAGAAGGCCTGAGTTGGATCCCTGGTTGGAAAGATTTTCTGGAGAATGGAATGGCAACCCACTCAAGTCCTCTTGCCTGGAGAATTCCATGGACAGAGGAGCATGGTGGGCTACAATCAGTGGGGTCGAAAAGGGTCAGACATGACTGAGCAAGTAATGCACACAAACAGATTAATAGCAAGAGAATTCCAAATATGATTATTCTACAAAGACAATAAACTGTGTCATGAAAATGACTGGGAATCGGGATGAAGTAGATGGAGGGACTGCTTTAGATTTGGTTGTGAAGAAAGATCTGAGAAGAAATATTTAAGTTGACCCTGTAAAGAAATCAGCCACTCACAAATCTAGGGGAGAGACTTTCTAGGCAGAGGGTAAGCTGATATAAGATTCTAAGGTAGGAACAAACTTGGCGTGTTGGAGAAACAGTAAGAGGGTTGATGGTACTGGAATATAGTACACGCGAAGAAACACCACCACAGGGTGACGTTGGGAAGATTCACCAGCATATTGCGGACCACAGCTGAAAGTCTGTATCTGTCTCTGCATGTGAGGTTTGATGGGGAATGATCAGAAGCTCTAAGAAGATGTTTTAATTGATCTTATTTATATTTTTAAGACATCTCAGACTACTCTGTGAAAACTTAATTGGCATGGAAGCAAAGAAACTGATGAGGAGGCTATAGCAGCAGTCCATGTGACAGATGATAATGGCTTAGCTCAGTTGGTAACGACTGAGTAATTTAGAGTATGTAATAGAAGAATTGGCGGGACTTACAGAAAGATTATATAGAAAGGAGTCAGGTAGGAATCGTAGGCTTTAGGCTGGAGAACTTGAATTGAAGCTGGAGATGTTTATTGAGATAGGCTATAGTAATGGAGAGTGAGGCTTCAGGGGCCTATGAGCACACACTTGTGAATATTCTATAGTTTATTTTACCATTTTCCTTTTGGTATAGGTTGAAGTTGATATTTCCTTTTATATAAAGGTGTGCAATTACCAATCTTATATGTTCAGGTTAGTGCATTTGCTCTGTTATTTCACCGGCATAACAAAGTTAAATTGCTCTGCAATGCTCTTTAGAAAGATTTTTCCAATTCACACTTCTGCCAGAGTTTAGTACACTAAACTCTATAAATTCTGCTGATTTCCACAAACTCTCCTGGCACTGTCAGTGTTTTTCTTTTTAACCTTTGCGAACCCAAATTGAATCCTCTTTCAAGTCACTAAGTACTAAGGGACCCTTTCTTTGACCAGATAATGCTAAATGTTTTGAAAGGGAGTTGGGGAGGTTATCAAAGAGAACTAAAAATGAAATAATAATGATAAGAAAATACTATCTGAAACTGAGAGCTTTTGATTGTCAAGAACTATTCTAAGTACTTTATGTAAGTGTTAATTTAATTATGAGAACTCCTTTTACCATTCAGAATTTATGTATAAATAAACCGAGGCAAGGAGAGATAAAGTAACTTGCCAAGTTTTAAGCAGTTTGTTGGTGGCAGATATAATCCTTCCAAAATCCATACTTCTAATCATTAACTTCCATCAACAGTCTCCAAAACATCTGATTAGTGAATGTTTTATTTACATAAAGACAGCAGCATGAGATAGAATTTTATAGTTCAGTCAATCAGTTGTGTCTGACTGTGCAACCCCATGGACTGCAGCACGCCAGGCTTCCCTGCCCTTCACCATCTCCAGGAGCTATCTGAGATAGAATATAGGGTTTAGATATCAGGTATTCTAGTAGTTAGGGAAAAACACATGCGAGATAAATAAATAAGTATTGATTAACTTAGGACTTAGTTGAAGTTTTTATTCGGAGAGAGACTTTCTCTACTCTCTGAAAATCTGCTCAGTGGTCAAAAACCCATCATCCTCAGTATTACCATCACTTCCAACTAGTGGGTGTCTGTATGTGCATGCTAAGTCACTTTGGTCATGTCCAACTCTTTGCGATCCTATGGACTGTAGTCCATGGATCCTCCAGGCTAGAATACTGAAGTGGGTTTCTATGCCCTCCTTTAGGGGATCTCCTTGACCCCGGGATTGAATCTGTGACTTTAACATCTCCTGCATTGGCAGGCAGGTTCTTTACCTCTAGTGTCCCCTAGGAAGCCCTGCATGAGTGCCTACTATGTGTCAAGTCCTGAGTTATAAGCACTATGGGTATTATACTACCATCACTTTTTCACAGATGAAGCTAGGTTAAACGAAATGTGTAGAGTCCCATAGGTATGAACAGAACCTGGATTCAAACTCAGTTTGTATCTAGCTTAAAATTCTTACTCTTTCTACAGTAACAAAAAGAGGAATAGCAGATATATTCATAAACCAAGGTGTGATCAAGGTCCAAGAACTCACATAGATTCACATATATTCCGATAAGTAAATGATAGCCAAATCATGTAAATTTTACAAAACAGAGATGAGTAGGAATATTTTGAAGCTTGGAGGAGTCACTGGAAGACTTTTGAGGATGGAAATTTTTTTAAATTTTTAATTAGGACTTAATATTTTAGAACTTTTAGAATCTCAGCAAAATTAAGGGGAAGATTCAGGTAAATTTTTATTATCTACAGCTTATCAGTTGTTTCTTTCATGGATCATTCCTTTGATGTTATGTCTAAAAAGTACTCATTGTACCCAAAGTTGTCTAGGTTTTCTCCAGTATTGTCTTCTAGGAGTTTTATAGTTTTGTATTTTACATTTTGAGGTAATGCTTCTACTGAGTTAATCTTTGTGAAGAGTGTAAAGTCCATCTTATTTCTTTATTTTTTGCTTGTGGATGTTCACTTGTTCCAGGATTATATATTTAAAAGACTATGTTTGTTTCATTTTACTGCCTTTTTCTCCTTTTGTCAAAGATAAGCTGACTATATTTATGTGCGTGTATTTCTGGGCTCCCTATTCTATTCCATTGATCTGTATGTCTTCTAGCCAATATCACATTGTCTTGATTACTGTAGCTTTCTAAGTCTTAAAGTCAGGTAACATCACTCTTTTAACTTTATTTTATGTCTTCAACAGAGTATTGACTACTCTGTGTTTTTATCTCTTTATGTAAATTTTAGAATCAGTTTGTCAATATCCACCAAATAACTTGCTGAAATTTTGATTGGAATTGCATTGAATCTATGGATCAGGTTTGGAAGAATCTTGTCATAATTGCTTATTAGTTCCAGGAATCTTTTTATGGTTCTTTTGAACTTCCTGTGTAGGCAATCACATCATTTCTGAATAAACATGGTTTTGTGTTTTCCTTCCCAATACCTTAATTTTTTCAATACTTTTATTTTAATGGAACTAATAGCTATCATTTATTAAGCACCTACAAAGTCCAAGGAATTTTCAAATATTTTCTAAATAATCCTCATGATAATTCTATGAAATACCTTCATCTCAACCAAGGCTCAGAAATTTTAAGTAATTTTCTGAAGCTTTCATGGCTGGTAATGTTGGGTTTAGACCCCAAAACCTAATCTATCTGTTGTTCTTCACTTGGCATGCGTCCCTGGTTATAAAATGTTATAAAAATGTAGATCAAACAATACTGTGCATGATCTAAGATTATTTGAAGCATCAAATATAATAATTAAGATAAAAGTGCTTTATTGCTACAATGTCTGAGACCAATAAAATGACAGAAAATTGTCTGTGTGAACCAGGAAACATTCATAATTGTAAGTAGATTCAAGGAATTTAAATTTTTTAATTTGGGGAGAAAAAAAGATTTCCCTTATCAGCAAGTATTCTCTGTTATTTGATATTTTATTAGGTATTTTGGTTATAAAAAATGTATAAGTTACTGACTCTGTTCTGTTAGATATACAGCTTTAAAAACAAGAGCAAATTATAATTTAATCATTAAAATAATGTGTTAAATGGGTGAACAAGTCAGTATGTATATGCTAGAGGAGGTCAGAGGAGAGAGTGTTCTCTGAGGCCAGTTGGAGAGGGGAGGCTCTTTTTACCAGCTAGAACTCTCCTCCACTTGAATTCTGATTGATGCTCTTCCCACATGATGATGTTACATCATAAAATTGAGAAGAAAATGAAGGATCCACTAATCCCCATTCCTTATTTCGCCAATGTGAAAATTAGGGCTCAGAAACTGCAGATTTTTAGGATGGAGCTGTTTTTGATTATGAAATAAGTTGTTATTGTTCAGTTGCTAAGTCATGTCAGATTCTTTGTGACCCTATGGACTGTAGCCTGTCAAGCTCCTCCACTATCTCACAGATGAAATTAGTGCTCATTTCTAAATGTATGTGGCTTTCAGATCTTTGTACCTTAGCACTTCTTTCCTTTTCTATAGGCAACTGTTTACTTGGAAGACCTCAGAAAGAATAAGCTGTCTCATGTTTATGTTCGGAGAAGGCAATGTCAACCCACTCCAGTATTCTTTCCTGGGAAATCCCATGGACAGAGGAGCCTGTTTATATTCAGGAAATTTGACTTAGAAGTTGAGTTGTTTGCCTCAAACACTTTTTAGAAGAAGGTGGGGTAGAAATAAATTAGCAAGTGAACATAAATAAACATGAATAGTCCTGGATAAAATGACATTCTTTAAATCTAAGGAAATCCTATACGATGAATCATACTTCATGCATTTCACATTATGATATGACCTTGCAGAGTTTGGTGGCTATTAAGGACAGCGTGATTTAATTCTTAAAAAGAATTGGGTGGGATCTGGAATGGAAGAGTAAGCGAACAGTCATTTATTGAACACCTTTTATTTGCCAAGTACTGAGCTAGATTTCACTTAACTTTAATCCTCACATTATTTTGTGAGATCAATGTCATTATTTCTCCTCTTCTGAAGAGATGCCATAGTTAATATACCTGGTATGTGGAGAAGGTTGGCTCTAAAGCATGTGTTGTGTCCTCTGAATTAGTTTAATTTAGCTCAGTCGGTAAAGAATCTGCCTGCAGTGCAGGAGACCCAGGTTCGATCCCTGGGTTGGGAAGATCCCCTGGAGAAGGAAATGGCAACCCACTCCAGTATCCTTGCCTGGAAAATCTCATGGACAGAGGGGCCTGGAGGGCTGCAGTCCATGGGGTCGCAATGAGTTGGGCATGACTGAGCGACTAACATAACACACACACACACACATACGGTTTCTAGATTTGGTGGAATATTAGGTTTCCTCATCTGTAAAATGAGAATGTTATTACCTTTCTCATTTATCTCCCACATAGGAATGTAAAACAGTTTTATTATTCAATGAACTAAAGATATGAAAGTATTTTGAAAAATATTTTGCTATTATTTTCAGCCAGAAGTGTGTGATTACAACATGCTGGCGTCAAAAAAAATTTTTGTTATTAAAATATAGTTGATTTATGACACTGTATTAATTTATGGTATACAGCAAAGTAATTCAGTTGTACATGTATGCTGCTGCTGCTGCTGCTAAGCTGCCTCATTCGTGTCCGACTCTGTGCAACCCCACAGATGGCAACCCACCAGGATTCCCCATCCCTGGGATTCTCCAGGCAAAAATACTGGAGTGGGTCGCCATTTCCTTCTCCAATACATGAAAGTGAAAAGTGAAAGTGAAGTCACTCAGTCATGTCCGACTCCTAGCGACCCCGTGGACTGCAGCCCACCAGGCTACTCCGTCCATGGGACTCCCCAGGCAAGAGCACTGGAGTGGGGTGCCATTGCCTTTTCCGTACATGTATAAATGTATTATTTTCATATCCTTTTCCATTATGGTCTGTTATAGGGTATTGACTATAGTTCCATGTGCTATAGGACCAGTAAGACCTTGTTGTTATCTGTTTTATATATAGTAGTTTATATTTGCTCATCTTAAACTCTAACTTGTCCCTCTCCACCCGCTCTCCCCTTAGGTAACCATAAGTTTGTTTTCAACGTCTGTGGGTCTATTTCTGTTTCATAAATAAGTTCATTTGTACAATATTTTAGATTCTGCATATAAGTGGCATCATATGGTGGTTCTTTCTCTGACTTACTTCACTTAGTATAATAATCTCTAGTTGCATCCATGTTGCTGCAAATGGCATTATTTCATTCTTAAGAGTATGTATTGCATTGTTTATATGAATCACATCTTTATCCGTCCTTCAGTTATGGACATTTGGGTTTCCATGTCTTGGCTATTGTAAATAATGCTGTGAACACCGGGGTCGTGTGTTTTCTTGAATTACAGGCTTCTCCGAATATGTGCCCAGGAGTGGGATTGCTGGATCATATGGTAGCTCTGTTTTCAGGTTTTTTTTGAGAACCTCTATACTGTTCTCCAGGAGAAGGCAATGGCACCCCACGGACACAACTGAGTGACTTCCCTTTCACTTTTCACTTTCATGCACTGGAGAAGGAAAGGGCAACCCACTCCAGTGTTCTTGCCTGGAGAATCCCAGGGACGGGGGAGCCTGGTGGGCTGCCGTCTGTGGGGTCGCACAGAATCAGACACGACTGAAGCGACTTAGCAGCATCCTATTCTCCATAGACTTCACCAGTTTACGTTTCCACTGGAAGGCAGCGCAATAGCATGGCTTCTGTGGTCACATGTCTCTAGGTTTGAATCCAGTCTGTGCCACTCTCTAGTTTTATGATTTAGGTTAAGATTCTTAGCCTCAGTATCTAATTTTATAATGGAGAAAAAAAAATTCATAGGCCTATGGGAAACATTAAATAAGATGACAGGTGAAAAACATAGTTCTCTAGGCCCTCAGGAGAAGTTTTACCCAAGCTGCCTCTAGTAATGAGAACATATTGTGAGGATAACATGTGCCAATAAGAAAGAAGGATAATAGATGGATACATACAATGGGATGTTATTCAGCCACAGAAAAGAAGGAAGTCCTATCACATGCTACAACATAGATGAACCTTGATGATATTATGCTAAGTGAAGCAAGACAGACACAGATGGACAAATGTTCCATGATTTCACTTTGTCTACGGTAGTATCCAGTATCCTTGCCTGGAAAATCTCATGGACAGAGGGGCCTGGAGGGCTGCAGTCCATGGGGTCGCAATGAGTTGGGCATGACTGAGCGACTAACATAACACACACACACACACATACGGTTTCTAGATTTGGTGGAATATTAGGTTTCCTCATCTGTAAAATGAGAATGTTATTACCTTTCTCATTTATCTCCCACATAGGAATGTAAAACAGTTTTATTATTCAATGAACTAAAGATATGAAAGTATTTTGAAAAATATTTTGCTATTATTTTCAGCCAGAAGTGTGTGATTACAACATGCTGGCATCAAAAAAAATTTTTGTTATTAAAATATAGTTGATTTATGACACTGTATTAATTTATGGTATACAGCAAAGTAATTCAGTTGTACATGTATGCTGCTGCTGCTGCTGCTAAGCTGCCTCATTCGTGTCCGACTCTGTGCAACCCCACAGATGGCAACCCACCAGGATTCCCCATCCCTGGGATTCTCCAGGCAAAAATACTGGAGTGGGTCGCCATTTCCTTCTCCAATACATGAAAGTGAAAAGTGAAAGTGAAGTCACTCAGTCATGTCCGACTCCTAGCGACCCCGTGGACTGCAGCCCACCAGGCTACTCCGTCCATGGGACTCCCCAGGCAAGAGCACTGGAGTGGGGTGCCATTGCCTTTTCCGTACATGTATAAATGTATTATTTTCATATCCTTTTCCATTATGGTCTGTTATAGGGTATTGACTATAGTTCCATGTGCTATAGGACCAGTAAGACCTTGTTGTTATCTGTTTTATATATAGTAGTTTATATTTGCTCATCTTAAACTCTAACTTGTCCCTCTCCACCCGCTCTCCCCTTAGGTAACCATAAGTTTGCTTTCAACGTCTGTGGGTCTATTTCTGTTTCATAAATAAGTTCATTTGTACAATATTTTAGATTCTGCATATAAGTGGCATCATATGGTGGTTCTTTCTCTGACTTACTTCACTTAGTATAATAATCTCTAGTTGCATCCATGTTGCTGCAAATGGCATTATTTCATTCTTAAGAGTATGTATTGCATTGTTTATATGAATCACATCTTTATCCGTCCTTCAGTTATGGACATTTGGGTTTCCATGTCTTGGCTATTGTAAATAATGCTGTGAACACCGGGGTCGTGTGTTTTCTTGAATTACAGGCTTCTCCGAATATGTGCCCAGGAGTGGGATTGCTGGATCATATGGTAGCTCTGTTTTCAGGTTTTTTTTGAGAACCTCTATACTGTTCTCCAGGAGAAGGCAATGGCACCCCACGGACACAACTGAGTGACTTCCCTTTCACTTTTCACTTTCATGCACTGGAGAAGGAAAGGGCAACCCACTCCAGTGTTCTTGCCTGGAGAATCCCAGGGACGGGGGAGCCTGGTGGGCTGCCGTCTGTGGGGTCGCACAGAATCAGACACGACTGAAGCGACTTAGCAGCATCCTATTCTCCATAGACTTCACCAGTTTACGTTTCCACTGGAAGGCAGCGCAATAGCATGGCTTCTGTGGTCACATGTCTCTAGGTTTGAATCCAGTCTGTGCCACTCTCTAGTTTTATGATTTAGGTTAAGATTCTTAGCCTCAGTATCTAATTTTATAATGGAGAAAAAAAAATTCATAGGCCTATGGGAAACATTAAATAAGATGACAGGTGAAAAACATAGTTCTCTAGGCCCTCAGGAGAAGTTTTACCCAAGCTGCCTCTAGTAATGAGAACATATTGTGAGGATAACATGTGCCAATAAGAAAGAAGGATAATAGATGGATACATACAATGGGATGTTATTCAGCCACAGAAAAGAAGGAAGTCCTATCACATGCTACAACATAGATGAACCTTGATGATATTATGCTAAGTGAAGCAAGACAGACACAGATGGACAAATGTTCCATGATTTCACTTTGTCTACGGTAGTCACACTCATTGAAATGGGAAGTAGAAGGATGGGTTGCAGGGGTTAGGGGGAGGGGTAAACAGGAAACAGGAAGTAGTTGTTTAATCAGTTTAGAGTTTTAGGCATGCAAGATGAAAAAATCTTAGAGATCAGCTGTACAGCTTTGTGCTTATAGTTAATACTGTACAGTGCACTGAAGTTTTTTTTAAGAGGGTGACCCTCAAAAGCCTTTCGTTGAAGACTGAAAGCAGTTCAAATAAATGATCCAATAGGAAAACTGACAGTATACTTAAGGGACCTACAAAGCTGAGGTACCAGAGTTTTATTTTTAAGGTTTTGATATTACATTACAATCAATGCATAGTCACCAAGGTAAAATTCAAGTGTCTTGAACGGCTGTAGACGTGTTTTGGTGTTTAGTAATTTTATAATTTTGGAATTTCATATTCTGTCAAGAGTTCTGTTGATGCAATTGCAATATTTAGAACCCCTGTCCTGCCTTTATTTCTGGGAATAACAGATTTCCTTTCTTCAGCCCTTCATTAGTTCTTCTGACTTCACTATTGTCCTAGCTTTAAACTACTTTTTTGTGCCTTATTTATTTTTTTGTTTGCTGGTATTTTGATTCTCTCCATATTGTACCACTCAAATTTCATCAGGAAAATTTAGCTAAAATAGAGGGTTATTTAGCTAAAATAACATTCATTGCCTCTCTTATTCAGAAGTCTTTGAGCAAAGTATTCTCAACCTATGGACTGACTGCCCTAGGACCTTTGTCCAGTTAACGCCCTTGTCTTCCCATAATCAAAAAATGGCTTAGAGCTTCTTTTTCCTCAGATGAATTGGGCAGGACAGTTTCCTCATAGACAAGTCATGCATCATGGAAGACAAAGTTACTCTTACTGTTATTATTTGAAATTAGAAAACATTTGGTCTAGTCTCTATGTGGCGTAAATGAATAATCTTTGTTCTAAGAGGACAATGTAACTTGTCCAAGGCCAGATGACTTGTAATGGTCAACGTTCCAATGTTTCTCCTAAAGCAGGTATGTTTGGCATGGTAATCAGCATGGTTAAGGGAGATGATCACATGGCAACACTTTTTCTTAGCACCACCAATCTGTTATGGTGTTTGCCATAGTAATTGTTATCATGACTGAATATTGGGATAGAAAGATGGAAAGAGGTAAAGATAGAATACAGATAGCTCAGTTGGTAAAGAATCTGCCTGTAATGCAGGAGACCCCAGTTTGATTCCTGGGTTGGGAAAATCCAATGGAGAAGGGATAGGCTACCCACTCCAGTATTCTTGGGATTCCCTTGAGGCTCAGCTGGTAAAGACACTGCCCGCAATGCGGGAAACCTGGATTCGAAACCTGGTTTGGGAAAAACCCCTGGGGAAGGGAAAGGTGACCAACTCCAGTATTATGGCCTGGAAAATTCCATGGACTGTATACTACATGGGGTCCCAAAGAGTTGGACACAGTTGAGTGACTTTCACTTCTCTTAAATATATTTTAAAACCACAGCTTGTAATACTTTTTTCAAATAACTTTGATAATTTTTCATTTTACTTTTTTTCCAAATATTACTCATAAAGCTTAGCTCATTTCCAGTAAAATATCTTTTTCAACTCCACTTTAAATGTCATTTGTTCTAACTTTGGCCAAGTATTAAAAGAATATTTCCTTATTGATTATATGTAAGTGAGAACAGTTTCCGTTTATTATATTCTCTAACTTATAAAGGTATATCATATTGCTTTTCAATTTGCCATGCCAAAAGTTGTCCATACTCAGCAAATATTTAAAGCAGAATAAGTAACAAAGATATTTCTTTTAATAGAGCATTAATCTGGTATTCAAAAGCAGAGACATTACTTTGCAGACTAAGGTCAGTCTAGTCAACGCTATGGTTCTTCTTGTGGTCATGTATGGATGTGAAAGTTGGACTGTGAAGAAAGCTGAGTGCCAAAGAATTGATGCTTTTGAACTGTGGTGTTGGAGAAGACTCTCGAGAGTCCCTTGGACTGCAAGGAGATCCAACCAGTCCATTCTGAAGGAGATCAGCTCTGGGATTTCTTTGGAAGGAATGATGCTAAAGCTGAAACTCCAGTACTTTGGCCACCTCATGCCAAGAGCTGACTCATCGGAAAAGACTCTGATGCTGGGAGGGGTTGGGGGCAGGAGGAGAAGGGGACGACCGAGGATGAGATGGCTGGATGGCATCATGGACTGGATGGACGTGAGTCTGAGTGAACTCCGGGAGATGGTGATGGACAGGGAGGCCTGGCGTGCTGCGATTCATGGGGTCGCAAAGAGTCGGACATGACTGAGCAACTGAACTGAATTGAACTGAATCTGGTATTCAGACTTCCTATAAAATATTTGATATTAAAAAATATCAGGTAGAAGAAGCCATGAGAGATAAAGCTGAATGAGTCCCGAGATCCAGGTATCGTGTCCTTTACATTGTGGTTCCAATATCCTTTTCTTTCTTTTTTATATGGAACTCTTGACGAATTTGCATGTCATCCTTGCGCAGGGGCCAGGCTAATCTCTGTGTCATTCCAATTTTAGTATATGTGCTGCCGAAGTAAGCACTTAATATCTTTTCCTAATTGTATTTGTCGTTATTTCATTCATCTTTTGTTACAGTCAAATTAAGCTCCGTGATATCACTGTTCCTCCAGATATACATCTCCTGAGTCTTACCCCACATATCTCTATGTTGACATCATTTCTCAACGTTCATTTCAGTTTTCAAGGCTTTTTTTTTTTCAGATTTCATGTCTCCTATAAACTTTTTCTTCATATTTCAACTGCTAGTACAATTTTTCATTCTAAATTCCCATGCCACTATATTGTTTGGCAATTAACACTTTTTATTTCAAAATAGAGCTACATTGGGCATACGCCTTGCCTACCCTATTATAAGATCCTTGAAGGCAAGACTTGTATCTGATTCATCTTCAGTAACTTCCACCAACCTTGAAATTGATGTTCGGTAATGACTCAGCAAATCAGTGAATGAATAGTTTCACTATGTGTGCTGCTGAAGCAAGTACAGTGAATGAACAGTTTTGATATAATGGGAAATGAGAAGACATCTTTAAAAATGAAGAGAAGGGATGGCTAATCTGAATCATGTGTTCAGTGAAGAAAAAAACAGTTCTTCATAACAAGAATATTTAGCATAGCTCTGAGCAATTGAGATATAGGAGGAAAATAGGGAGAAAAGTACACACTTGACAGTGTTGTGATTTTCAAACAGTTTATGTTTTTCTTCTTTCATTTTGATCAATAAAGTAAGTGTATAAGTCTTGGCAGGTTCCCCCATCCTAAATGCTGCTGCTACTGCTAAGTCACTTCAGTCGTGTCCGACTCTGTGTGACCCCATAGATGGCAGCCCACCAGGCTCCCCCATCCCTGGGACTCTCCAGGCAAGAACACTGGAGTGGGTTGCCATTTCCTTCTCCAATGCATGAAAGAGAAAAGTGAAAGTGAAGTCGCTCAGTCTGTCCGACTGTTAGCGACCCCATGGACTGCAGCCCACCAGNATAGACGGCAGCCCACCAGGCTCCCCCATCCCTGGGATTCTCCAGGCAAGAATACTGGAGTGGGTTGCCATTTCCTTCTCCAATGCATGAAAGAGAAAAGTGAAAGTGAAGTCGCTCAGTCTGTCCGACTGTTAGCGACCCCATGGACTGCAGCCCACCAGGCTACTCCGTCCATTGGATTTTCCAGGCAAGAGTACTGGGGTGGGGTGCCATTGCCTTCCCCGATACTAAATTTTGTTAATATATGATTCTACCAGTGCTGGTTTATTCTGTTGCTCAAATTGTTCCACCTTTAGCTATTGAGTACTATTCACTTGGTTTCTGTCCCCTTTTATATACCCTTGTTGTTGTGGGGTTTTTTAGCGGGGGAAAAGGTAGGGGAGTTACTGTTTTATTTTCTGATTACTTTGGAATGCTTCAGGATCATCTTGTGTATTTTTTGCTCCAGTTCTACAATCAGGCATTTCTCTGAGGAACCTTGGCCTGTTTTTGGAGAATGTTATTAGAAACCAAGATCTGGCTGTTTTCCCTCTTCTTACTTGCTTCAAAAGATAGTTGACTCTCTAAAGCAAAAGTAGTGGCAGTGACTTTTGTGTTTACAGCATATGTAGAAATAAAATATATTAATATTAAGTTGGTGAAAAAGTAATTGTGGTTTTGGATCATGAATTTTACATCATTATAACTAAGCTCAAACATATCTTTATTAATCCAAAGAGGGATCATCATAATCAACACATATTTCCCAACAAGAAATAAGTTTATTTATTCCTGTAGCATAAAAATCCATGCTTTGGGATTCAGCGAACTCTTGGAAAGCATTTTCTGCCTCCTCCTGGTTGTGGAAGCATTTTCTCTGCAAGAAGTCAGTATGCTTGAAGAAGTGGTAGTCGGTTGGCAAGATGTCAAGTGAATATGGTGGATGAGGCAAAACTTTGTAGCCCTATTCATTCAACTTTTGAAGTGTTGATTGTGCAATGTGTGGTTGGACGTTGTCATGGAAAAGAATTGGGCCCATTCTGTTGACCAGTTTCTGTAGGCATTGCAGTTTTTGATGCATCTCATTGATTTGCTGAACATACTTCTCACATGTAATGGTTTCATCAGGATTCAGAAAACCATAGTAGATAAGACAGGCAGCAAACCACCAAACAGTGACTGTGACCTTTTTTTGGTACAAGTTTGGCTTTGGGAAGTGCTTTGAAGCTTCTTCTCGGTCTAACCACTGAATTGGTCATTGCTGGTTGTTGTATAACATCCACTTTTTGTCATACATCACAATCCCATCAAGCAATGAAATAACATTGTTGCATAGAATAAAAGAAGATGACACTTCAAAATGACAGTTTCTTTTATTTTTCAGTCAGCTCCTGTGGCACTCACTCACCGAGCTTTTACACCTGTCCAGTTTGCTTTAAATGCCAACTGACTGTAGAATGGTCAGTGTTGAATTCTTTGGCAACTTCTGGTGTAGTTGTAAGATGATCGGCTTCAGTGATCCTCTCACTTGGTCATTGTCAGTTTCTGATGGCTAGCCACTGTGCTCCTCATCTTCAAGGCTTTCTCTCCTTTGCAAAACTTCTTCAACTACCACTGCCCTGTACTTTTGTTAACAGTTCCTGGGCCAGATGCATTGTTGATACTGCAAGTTGTCTCTGCTGCTTTACGATCCATTTTAAACTTGAATAAGAAAATTGCTCGAATTTGCTTTTTGTCTAACATCATTTCTCTAGTCTAAAATAAATATAAACAGCAAGTAGTAAGTTATTATAGAGGAGGAAGTGGCAACCCACTCCAGTATTCTTGCCTGGAGAATTCCATGGACAGAGGAGCCTGGCAGGCTCCATGAGGTCACAGAGAGTCGAACACGACTGTGATTAACACACACACAAAGTAAGTCATTAGCAAAAAAATAAAGTGAGAATTGTACATTAAAATGATGTATGACATAACTACATTTATTTAAGAATGTATTCCAATATCAAACAGCAAAGTTCAACAGTGCGAAACCACAATTACTTTGTACCAACCTAATATGATGACAGAGCGGAGAATTAGAAATATACTTTTATAGGTCTTTACACAGGATGAGGTATACATTTGAAGTTTAACTCAAATTAACTGAAAGTAGATACTGTAAACCCTAGTAAAACTACAGGAAATAAAAAGAGGTATAAATTGTAAGGCAATAGAGATAAAATGGAAATACAAAATATGCTCCAATATCCCAAGAAATGAGAGAAAGGGCAAAAAATAAAGAACAGATGGAGCAAATGAGATATAGCTAGCAAGACTGTAGATTTTAATCCAACTATACAAGTAAACATGGTAATAAACATCAGTTAAAAGACAAAATGTCAGATTGGTTTTTAAAAATAAATGAAAAGGTCATACTATACAGTGTTTGTAAGGACCCCACTTTAAGTGTAAAGACATAGGTAAAAAGATGGAGAAAAATATACTATGCAAACATTAGCCAAAAGAAAGCTAGTATAGCCATATTAAGTTCAAACAATGTAGACTTCACAATAAGAAATATTATCAAGGATAAAGAATATTTTCTGACAAATATTTGCCAACAAAGATCTTTCTAGCCAAAGCTATGGTTTTTCCAGTAGTCATGTATCGATGTGCATGTTGTTCTGTAAAGAAAGCTGAGCACAGAAGAGTTGATGCTTTTGAATTGTGGTGTTGGAGAAGACTCTTGAGAGTCCCTTGGACTCACATTGGACTGCAAAGAGATCCAGCCAGTCAATCCTAAAGGAAATCAGTCCTGAATATTCATTGGAAGGTCTGATGCTAAAGCTGAAACTCCAGTACTTTGGCCACCTGATGCAAAGAACTGACTCATTGGAATAGACCCTGATGCTGGGAAAAACTGAAGGCAGGAGGAGAAGGGGATGACAGAGGTTGAGATGGTTGGATGCCATCACTGACTTGATGGACATGAGTCTGAGCAAGCTCCAGGAGTTTGTGATGGACAGGGAAACCTGGTGTGCTGCAGTCTGTGGGGTCACAAAGAGTTGGACATGCCTGAGCAACTGAACTGAAAGAAGAATATTACATATTCCAAGAAATATCTTTAATGTGTATGCAGCTAACAGTAAACATTCAAAATACAGAAAACAAAGATGATACAACTAAAAAGTAGAAGAGAAAAATCCATAATTATAGTTGGAATATTCAACACTCTTCTCTCAGTAGTTGATAGAACAAGTAGGCAGAAAATTCAGTTAAGGATCTGGGTGACTGAGAAATATTTAACCAGCCTGGTATAAGAGATATTTATAGAACCCTTCACTTTGCATAGCAAAACATAAATTTCTTCTTTAGGGCACTTGCAACATGCCGTAGAGTATCCAGTGTCATAAAACCTCAGCAAATTTCAAAGAATTGAAATCATACAGATTACAGTCTCTGACCATAATAAAATCAATAACAGAAAGACAACAGGAAAACCTCCACATATAGAAATTAAAGAATATGTTTTTAAATAGCTCATGGGTCAGAGAGGAACTATCAAGAGAAATTTTGAAATCTATAGCATATCAGAATTTTGGAGACCAACTAGGAGGAGTTTTGAGAGGGGGAAATTCATAGCATTTATATTAGAAAAGAGGAAGGTCTCAAATCAGTAAGCTTTTACTTTAGGAGAGAAAAAAGAGCAAACTTAACCAAAAGGAACCAGAAGAAAAGGAAAAAATGAACAGAAATTAATGAAACTTAAAACAGACAGTAGAGAAAAGGAGTCAGACCAAAGGCTAATTCACTATAATTTACCATGTTAAAAGAATTCCATTTTTATTCATAATAAAAATAACTTTCCAAAACTAGGAGAAGAAAGAAACTTTTTAACCTAATGAAGACTGTTTTCAGAAATTCTGCAACTAATATACTTAATAAGGGGAAACGTCAGTCTTTTAGTAAAATAATATTAGAAACTAGACAGTGATGTTTTATTCTCATCACTCATATTCAACATTATACTGGAAGTCCTGGATGAGGTAGTAAGGCAAAATAATTAAATGCATACATACTGGGAAGGAAGAAATTAAACATTATTCATAGAAGATATAATATGTAGAAAAGCATAAAGAACCTACCAAAAAAATCTTTCAGTGGAAGTTTCATATTGGAATATGAAATTTTAAAATATCATTTAAACATTACTCAAAAGATACCTACAAATCTAACCATATGATTTTCATGCTAAAACTATGAAAGATTGTTGAAAGAAACCAAAGAGCCAGATACGTTGTTTTCAGTTGCTAAGTTGTGTCCAACTCATTTATGACCCCATGGACTATAGCCAACCAGGCTCCTTTGTCCATGTGATTTTCTAGGCAAGAATACCGAGGTTGGTTGCCATTTCCTATCCAAGGTATCTTCCCAACCTAAAAGGATCAAACCCACATCTTCTGCATTGAAGGCAGATTCTTTACCACTGAGCCACCAGGGAAACCTACGTCAAGATGTTATTCCTTCCTAAATTGGTTGGAAGATTAAATACAACCCTGGTTTACATCACAGCACAGATTTTTGTAGGTATCAGCAAGTCAATTCTAAAATATGTGTGGAAAGGCAAAGGAACTACAATAGCCGGCACAATTTTGAAAGAGAACAAGACAGATAACACTTCCTGGTTTCAGGACCGAGTGTAAAGCTGCAGTAGTGACCGTGTGGGTGACTTCTCTGGTGGTCTGGTGGCTAAGACTCTATGCTTCCAATGCAGGGAGCCTGGGTTCAACCCCTGGTCAGGAAACTAGCTCCCGTATGCTGCAACTAAGACCTGGCATAGCCAAATAAATAAATATTCTTTAAAAGACTGTGTGGTGCTGGCAAAAAGATGAGCACCGTAGGTCAGAGAGAGCCCAGAGAGTATATTCAATTGGTTTTTTACAGAGGTAGTAAGGCAGTTCAGTGGAGTAAGGATAGTCAGTACAACTAATGGTGCTGCAGCAATTTGGCGTCAGTATGCAAAAACAGAACCTCAAAGTGTAATTCATACCTTATACAAAAGTTAACTCAAAATGTATTATAGATCCAAATGTAAAACACAAAACTGTGACACTTCAGAAGAAAACATTAGAAAATTACACCAAAAGCATAGTCTGTAAAAAATGAATATGTTGCTGTTTATCAAAGTTTAAGATTCACTCCATGAAAAGGCCCTGTTCAGAGAATAAAAAATCAGTCTACAGATTAGGAGAGAATATTTACAAAATCAGTGATCTAGTAGAAGACTTGTATCCAGAAAGATACAACTGTGTACCTGTTAGAGAGGCTAAAATTACAAAAACAAAACCAAAAAAACAGTAAGTGCCAAGTTCTGGCAAGGATGCAGAGCAACAGGAATTCTCATGTATTCCTACTTAGAATGCAGGCCCACTGCAGAAAGCAGTTTGGCAACTTCTTATAAAGTTAAATATGTATTTGTCATACAACCGAACAGTCTTGCTTCTAGAGAATTTACTCAAGTGAATTGAAAACCATACTTAAACAGAAACTGTATTTTTCACTAATTTCCCCCAAAGAAAACAACAAAAATAACCTTCCAGCAGCTGAATGCATATACACACTCTGGTACATCTGCAGAAAGAAATATTGCTCAGCAATTAAAAAAAAAAAGGATGAATTTTAATTCACGACAATATAAATGAATCTTAAATGAATTTTGCTAATTGAAAGGAGCCAGATCCAAAAGATATGATTACATTTATATTTCATTCTGGAAAATGGAGAACAGGTAAGTAGTTGCCAGGGGTAGGGAGAGAAGTTGACTACAAAAGGAGTAGTATAGGGAATGTTTGAGGGGATATGATACTGTATTGTTGGATACATGAATCTATGCTTTTGATAAAACCTACAAAACTATACAATACAGAGTGATTTTTTTTTAACTATATTCAGTTTAAAAATCAACCAGGATTCCAGGGGAACCCAAGATGAAATACATGAATAATTATTAAAAATGAGTGATATGATATGGAAGGGGATGAACTGGTCTAAATAACTTTGGAAACTGTTGCTCAAGATGGTAAATTTGTTACACACACACAGACACACACACCCTTAAATAAGTGAATACTATACATTGTAGATAAAGCCAGGTTTTTTGAGAAATAAATTTTCAGTTAAGCAAGGTGAATGGAAAGATTATAATGAACCTTATTTTTCTGGATTGTAGTTGGAGATTTCAGTATAAATGTATTTTTTTTAACATATATACAGATAGATACAAAAGTATAGATGTGTGTACACATGAATTCGAATACATCTAATATTTCCTCGCTCTGACTGCTGAGTCTTAAGTCAGTGACACCTGGAAACCGAGCACCCCTAGCCCTCAGGTCTTAGTTTCTAAACACCATTCTCCAATGAAAGGAATCAAGCCTCCTTGCAGAAGCGATTGATTGTAGAGCTAGGACCAGGAAAGTGCACATTGATCCAGAGGTGCCAGCAGATAAGGGAATACATGTCAAGTCACAGGAACCAACCTTTCAGAGGAGCTCCCAATGGCCAGATCTAGAATAATTTAAACAGCAAAATAAATAATAATATTATTGGATTATAACATAAAGAATAAAAAATAGTGAGACTTTTACTTAGTGACTGAATAAATAAATGGAGAAGGGACAGCTCTTCCTTAGAGAGGAATTGTGATCAATGCATGTAAAAAGTCTTGCTTACAAGAAATGGGGAACAGAAAGGCCTCTGTGCCTGGGAGCCCCACAGGGCCCTACTCAGTTTCAGACTCTTCACAAAAATTAACTCAAAATGGATTGCAGACCAAAATATTTAAATGCAAAACTCTTAATATTCTTAGACAATAATATATGAGAAAACCTAAATGACCTTGAGTATGGTGATGCGTTTTTGGATATAACACTATAGGCATGAACCACACAAGAAATAATTGCAAAAGATGTCAAGAGAATGAGAAGACCAGCCAAAGACTGGGAGAAAATACTTACAAATGACACTTCCAATAAAGGACTTCTCCCCAAAATATACAAAGAACTCTTTAAGACTCAACAATAAGAAAACAACTCAGTTATAAAATGGGCCAAAGACCTTAACAGACGGCTCACCAAAGAAGATATACAGGTGAAAAATAAACGTATGAAAAGACATTCCACATCATGTGTTATTAGGGAAATGCAAAATAAACAATGATATACTCCTACATGCATGTTAGAATGGTCAAAATCTGGAACACTGAGAACGTTAAATGCTGGTGAGTTTGTAGAACAATAGGAACTGTCACAAACTGCTGGTGGGAATGTCAAATGGTACGCCACTTTGGAAGACAGGTGACGTCTTACAAAACTGCTGCTGCTAAAAAAAAACAAAAACAAAAAACAACTGCTGCTGCTGCTGCTAAATTGCTTCAGTTGTGTCCAACTCTGTGCAACCCCACAGACGGCAGCCTACCAGGTTCCTCCGTACCTGGGATTCTTTAGGCAAGAATATTGGAGTGGGTTGCCGTTTCCTTCTCCACTTAGAAAACTAAGCATACTTTTACCGTATGATCCAGCAGTCACATTTACCTGCATGAAAACTTGCACATGGATGTTTATAGCAGCTTTATTTATAATTGTCAAAACTTGGAAGCAACCAACATGTTCTTCAGTGGGTGACTGGATAAACTGTGGTACATCCAAACAATGGAGTACTTTTCAGTGCTAAAAGAAATAAGTGATTGAGCCATAAAAAGAAATGGAGGAAAATTAAATACATGTTACTAAGTGAAAGAAGCCAATCTGAAAAGGCTACATACTGCATGATTCCAACTATGTATGACATTCTGGAAAAGGCACAATTTTTCTTTTTTTTAGTAAAAAGATCAGGGGTTGAAGAAAGGGAGGGATGAATAGGCAAAGCATGGAGCATTTTAGTGCAGTGAAATACTCTGATATTATAATGGTTGATACATTTGAACAAACCCATAGAATTATGCAACACCGAGAATGAACCCTAATGTAAACTAGGGATGTTGGGTGATAATGGTAACAAATGTACCACTTTGGTAATGGGGAAAGCTATGTATATGTGAGTTTATGGAAAATCTCTGTGTATGCCCCTCAATTTTGCTGTCAGCCTAAACTGCTCAAGAAATAAAGGTTTAAAGAAAAAAAAATATTATTGGATTATAACACAGAGAATGACAGAATAGTGAGACTGTTACTTAGTGACTGAATGAATAAATGTAGAAGGGACAGCTCTTCATTAGAGAAGAATTCTGATCAATGCCTGTAGAAAGAATGGGCGAAATGGCAAGTCACCATTATACTACAACAGTGCAGACCTTGAAGGCGAGGCCAATGAGTGAGTGCTGAAGTCAGCAAACCTTTAAGGAGAAACAGGGTATTTAATAAGTCTCAGAATGTCACTCCCCAAATAACAATTGATTATAAAAAGAAGAAAAGTGATTTTTATAGTAGAGAATCCTAGTCATCTGGTTCGTCTTTCAGGAACTGGATGTGGAATACTGCCACTATACTTCAGAAATAAAAACTATAGGAAGTTTCATTTAAGGCATAGAAATAAGTTTATAAGAATTGTAATAAACTGCAAAATTGATGGACAAACTACAAGTTTGACATTTAGCAACTTGTCAGTTATCTTGGTCTTTTTTAAGAGTTCATGAAGCATCTCTGTGGAATTCTAAATTCTGCCCCAGAAGCTATCAGTATTTACACTGTTATCCCTGTAATCAAAGTGAAAACTGAATACACACACACCCATAGTATTTTGTTGTGTCTTAACAGTTGGAGATGGGTGAAGATCTCTAAAACAAAACAGTTGAAGAGGATTTTGCCATGTTTGAAACAGCAGTTTATAGGCCAGATAGTTATTTTTCAGAGTCAGTAATGAGCCTCACTCCTCTTTCACACTGTTGTCTGCAGATAAACCTGCTTTCAGATTGGGACTTCATGCATCACTGATGCTTATAAAGATACCTTTCGCAGATCGACAGAGAAGCTTGACTTAAGTAAAATAATTTTTAAAAACTAGTTGGATTATTCTAGCATATTAATATTTTTATATGTGTAGAAAGAAAAGGAGCAATATGTTTCATTCATCTCTTTTCTGTATGATTTATCAGTTCATTTCTTCTCTCATTTTCTTTATTCAGGTGATTTATCAGTTCATTTCTCCTCTCATTTTCTTATGTGGCTTTTCTCCATTAAAATTATTATACTCATTTGAAAATTATATTTGCAATGATAAATGTATAAATTTGTAAAACTATTATAACAAATATTTGAGTTCTTATTGTTTCATAATACTGTGTTAGTTACTCTGGGAAAAAAGAAAACAAAATATTTCTGCCCACCACAGAATTTAATTAAGATAAATGTACATGTGTAACCAGGTAGGATAGGGATGGGAGGATTTAGATGTAAGTATTGGGCAAATTCCAGGAGATGGTGAAGGACAGGGAAGCCTGACGTGCTGCAGTTCATGGGGTCACAAAGAGTTGGACACAACTTAGCGTCTGAATAAACAAAAACAAAAAGATAGTGTTAGCGTTCTCCAGATTCCAAACAGAAACTAGTTTCATGATTAGGAAATCCTTTTTTATGTTATCACAGCATGGCATAAGAGCAGAACAAACTGGGGTAGGAGGGTCTTTAAAACTGGCCCTAGAGAATTTAAAAGAATCTTTCCTGTCTTTTGAAGTCAGCTATAGGTACAGAGACAATAAATAATGTATATTTGTACTCACTGCCTATGTAATCATCTCTTAGGTTTCCAAACAACTCATAGTGTTCAGATAACATGTTTTCTAAAGAAGTATTTTATATTCAAGTACCAACAATCTTAGTAACTCTCTTATTCCTCTTATGTGCTGAGTGCAGTCGGAGGAAGAGGAATTGGAGTTGGTGAGTGTGGGTTTCTACTTGAATGGAATTGAAAAAGATACAGAAAGTACTAATTCTTTTCAGTGTTTTTATCTGAGTAATGTTCCCTTTATTACACAGGTTTTTTTTTTCTTGTTGTTAAATACTGTCCAAACATTTTGAATAACTGAACCAAGCACTGGTACTGCAGAATGTAGCTTTTCTACTCATAATTATATATCTTGACCTGTTTTATTTGTTCTGGAAACTTTGGAATAGAGCCTTTATAAACAATGGCTGTCCATGATCACAAGACATGTTAAAGAATCTTTTAAGGAAAGATATAAAATACCTTATATAGTTCCCCACATTATTAATATATTTTTAGAAAATGACTTCACCCTCACAGTTCCTCAGATTGTAACACACTGTCTTGTGTTGTTTCTCTTTCTTTCAAAAAGATTACATCATTTTTGGTGAGGTCACCTTTTTCACAGAGTTAGAATTATTTCATCCTGCATGAGACAATCTGAACCACAAGGGGGTTCCCTGTTTATTAAAACGAATGTCTTTAATTGAGCATACACAAACTTCCTTTTTTTCTATTAGAAGATATTCTGTCCTTAATAGTAGCTGTTACTTTTTTTCAAAAACAAATGATTTCTATTGGCTTTTCTTCTAGAAAATAAATTTGACTAAAAATAACTTTCAGTTGTTCTTTCTTTGGGAACTAAAACTCAAACCTCACAGAACTGATCTTCTGATTTCAAAGTCAGCTGCTAATTAGGTGACTTTAAGGGAACTAAAGACGAAAATGTTTAGTTTTTAGCATGGACAGGGGTTTAGATTGCATGAAAGCATGGGGGAAAGGCATCTGTTCGTTTTACATTTTATTATTACATATATATGCATGCTGGTGTGTTTTGCACAGTTTGTTTCTTTTCAGATAAGGTTGTGCTCTGTCCTTAAAATAGAGATTCT
This sequence comes from Oreotragus oreotragus, assembly GCA_006410675.1. NCBI lineage: Eukaryota > Metazoa > Chordata > Mammalia > Artiodactyla > Bovidae > Oreotragus > Oreotragus oreotragus. The sequence continues at coordinate 42,126 of SJYX01005913.1, read as the reverse complement.
TCTTTAACTTTGTGATCACTCTCACAGTTTTGGATGTGGTTTCACTTTGGGTAACTGAAGTACACTGAAAGTGATGAAAGTGAAAGTCGCTCAGTCGTGTCTGACTCTTTGCGACCCCAAGGACTATATAGTCCATGGAATTCTTGTGGTGTTGGATTATATCGTGTGCAGATTTTAAGTATCTTTGGGGGAAATACTTTACTTACTGATACAATAATGATTAGCAAATGATAGTTTAAGATTAAATAATTTGTCTTAGATTAAATCTCACTATTTATACCCTTAAGAATTTAATCATAAATGCTTCCTTGTGAATTTATTAATTATCTAGCAGTATGTTGCCCTCTGGTGGCTGTGGAAATCAGTGCCATTGAGATTATGAGCCTTGATGGGTAGAACCAATATATTGGAGTGTCACCGATTCAGACACACACACACACACACACACACACACACACACACACACACACCCCATCTTGAGGTCACATTAGGAGACTTCCTTGGAGGTGAGGGTAGGGCATGGATAGAGCCAGGCTAGACCATGTCATACTGTGTTTTTCACGTAGTATTTGACTCTTGAAGTTTCAGTGACAAAATTTGTGAGAACAGATCTCTGTTCTCTCAAAGTAGATCTCTGTCTCAAAAATTCACTAAAATGTTTAACTTGATGCTGAGACAAAAATGCATATCTAGTTGTTATATGCTGACTTTTACATTCCTTAAAGTATACCCTCAATTACAAAATCTCAAAGGTAAATTTCTAAGTATTTGAAGACTATAAAATCTAGAACATAAAAATACTTTTGATTAAGAAACAAATATTTAACCAAAAACTGTAAATAGTCATTGATATTCTCTAAAACTTAAACTAATTCAAATTCTAAAACTTAATTAAAATGCAGAGCTCTGTGTGTCAGAACCAAATCACAATCAGAGACACAATCTGTTAGAATCTAGAAAGTTGTTCAGATTGGCTTGAACTCTAGAATAGAATCATGAATGGCTCTGACCCAAAGTGAATGCCCTGGAACCTACACTAAAGGCCCGTTTAGAGCCAGGCTATAAAGATGCCTTTAGAAGTCTTGCAATTCTAGAACAACTCTCCTTTTTGACAGCTCCAAGGGAATAGCTATGGATCAGAAGGAATAACTATTTACCTTTAACAACAACAACAAAAAAAGCCAGTTATGTAGAAATCCTGGGCCAGAGAGTATCTTAGAACAATTTAAGGATATATCTTACATTTCTGAAGTACTTAATTTATCAAAGCACTTCTTGCTGTTGCCTTCCTAGATTCTCACAGTAGCACTACTGAGCAGCAGTGCAGCGATCACCGTCTTCTCTGCTTTGGAGAGGGTCAAGGATTTTTCCAGTGCTCAGGAATTAGTGAATCTGGGGCAAGAATCAGGCCAGTATAGCCTGAGTGGTCTTTGTAATATCCTCCAACTTAAGATTGGATAGAAAATACAAACTAGAAAGAAATAAAATGAAATATGAACTATCTAGATCTAACCAAAGGTCTTCAATCTGATTACCATTTGAAGTGGTGATAGAGAAAACTGAATGGCATCCTGACTTTCTGTAATCTCAAGGGCACTGAGTTATACTTTGATACGGCTTAGGCCCCCTAAATGTCCGTTACCAGGCTGTAACTTCTTCATTTAGAAAAAAATAACCCTGGAGTTACGCTTTAGCTTTCTTGTGTTCTAACCACATGGAACTTGGAGTCTCTCTTCCTCTGATTCTCAGTTTTAGAACGTGTTTGCTTGAGGCAGCGTAGTGAGAAACTGCTCTTTCATACCCATGCCCTTACAGAATGGTGACTGTCTTAAACTGACTTGATTATTCTGTAGTTAATTTTGTTCCACTCCCACTGTAGATGGGATGCTATGGAGATGCTGTCGGTCAGCAAACATTTACCATTGGTCATCCGCAGCCCTATCAGAAGTATTATATTTTATTTAAAAACTCTCTACTCAAAGCTTCTCCATTCATAAGCGTCCGGAGAAGGGATACATGGCTGAGTCTGCCATTCAGAAACAGGTCAGTGGCGGATGATGGGAGAGGATCTGCATATTTAGGGTCAGGGAGTATATGGTAAATCTCTACCTTTTCATCAATTTTTCTGTGAACCTAAAACTGTACTTAAAAAAAAACCTTAATAAAAATTTATATCTAAATACATACACATATACATATTTGTTTGTGTGTTAACTGCAGGATCTCAGGGAAGGAAATATGAATACAAGCTGCAGTTTAGTAGGCTATGACTTAAAACCCTGTTAACTTGTAAATCCAGCAAATAGAAGTAGTTTTGAACTCTCTTGGACGCTCATGGACTTATAATCTTTATATACACAGATAACCTTGCTATCCTCAGGTATTTAAAATCTACACATATCTTACTTAGATAGGGTAGCCTGGCAGTCTTTAGAAGGGGCATCAAGTCCTCATTTATGTTAGCATATAAGTGTTATCAGCTCTAATGCAAGTTTCTATTTTAAGGATGTATCTCTGACATCAATAAACTCTCTGAAAAAGGCACTAGGGGAAAATGAATGATTAATGCAAAATGCATCCCTTAAAATTAAATATTTAGTTATTCTCATTAGTATTTTTTAAGTTTTCACATGATCACTTGCTTCAGGGAATGATGTTCACATCATAAAACTGTGAAAAATGTCACTTTTAAATTGAACGTTCTATTTTAAATATTAAGCTTAAATATAAATACTCATAGAATAATACTTTTTTCTACTCTCTCACAGAATACCCAAAGGATAAGCAGTTCTCAAGCCACTCAACCCCTAGCTACCCCAGTGGTGTCTGTGACAACTCCAAGCTTGCCTCCGCAGGGCCTGGTGTACTCAGCAATGCCGACCGCCTACAACACAGGTGAGCCTGCTCTGTTGCCTTTTGTGGGGTTTTTTCCTTTGTTTTGTTTCAGTGTGTACTTTTATGATTTTTTAAAAAATATATTTATTGAAATAAATTATTTCAAGTCTCTTAGATTCACAATTGGATATGTTAATGAAACACATGCTAGTCTTGAAAAAATTACACAGTACACATTGATTATAGAAAGATTCCCCAGCATGAACTTCTACTTATCCCTGAGAGACAACTAGCTGTTACCAAATTATGACGCACAGCAAATGGAGCAAAACAGTTGGTGTTTTCTATGTAGTTCTTGTTACATAGTATCTCACTCTTCCAAGCTTTTGAAATAAGATGTTTTCCTGTATGCTGTGTCAACCTGCCTTGGGAAAGGCTGCATCCCTTGGGACCTCAGGACTCAGGGAGGTGGATCTAGGTGGCTGTGTCAGCAGGTCACATTTTCCTCCACATGATAGCCCATTTGGTTTCTACTGTTTGTGCCTCGGAGGCAAGACTAGGAGCTTTCTAATTTCTCTTCAAAGCCAGTCACTCCTCACCTCTGAGGTGAGCTTTTCACTCATTCATGTAATTTAGGCTTTTCATCCACAAATACCCTATTTAGAGAGTATATTAGGTAAGTTTTAAAATACTGCAATGATTGGAGGGGTGCTTTCACTGTATGGAGAGCCCGATGTATGACGGTTTCTCTAGATGTGCCATTTAGGGATTGGCAGAGGACACATGGGGGAGCTTCCCCTTCTCACCAGCTGAGCCAAACACCTGATGCTTCAAAAGGTGGAGGAGTGAGGGAAAGAGTTAAAAATACCTTGCCAGTTTTTCAGAGACCACAGGGCAAGGCATTTATTCTTTTGTGATTCTGATAAATAGGTGAATAAAGATCATCTAATTTCAGACTTCAGGGTAAATGCTGTAGCACAGTCTTTCACCCTGATCTATAGAGTTCCCTGAGGGGTGCAGAGCCATTAATACATTTGATTGCTGCTTTAATTCCAAGTAATTCTTTTAAAACAAAAACAACTTTAAATGGTTTTGTTGAAAAGAAAGCTTCTTAGGAAATGTCTACTACTTTTTCCAACAATCAATATAAAAAAAAAANTCAAGGCTATGGTTTTCCTAGTGGTGAAGTATGGTTGTGAGAGTTGGACTATAAAGAAAGCTGAGTGCCAAAGAATTGATGCCTTTGAACTGTGGTGTTGGAGAAGACTCTTGAGAGTCCCTTGGACTGCAAGGAGATCCAACCAGCCCATCCTAAAGGAGATCAGTCCCGGGTGTCATTGGAAGGACTGATGCTGAAGCTGAAACTGCAATTTTTTTGGCCACCTAATGCAAAGATCTGACTCATTTGAAAAGACCCTGATGCTGGGAAAGACTGAGGGCAGGGGATGACAGAGGATGAGATGGTTTGTTGGCATTACCGACAAAATGGACGTGGGTTTGTCTGGACTCTGGGAGTTGGTGATGGACAGGAAGGCCTGGCATGCTGCAGTTCATGGGGTCGCAGAGTCGGACTCAACTGAGTGACTGAACTGAACTGAAACCTCTATTTTTTAACCTGTAAAAATAGAACAAAATGATATTTACTCTTTATTGATGTCCCTATCACTTAGTAAGTACACCTTAATGATGTACTTTATGTATGCACTTTATGTAATGATGTACATTATGGTACACAAAATGATGTACCATAAATGATAGCAAATTTTGTTTCTTTGCAAACAATTGAATAAAGAAAGCTGAGCGCCAAATAATTGATGCTTTTGAACTGTGGTGTTGGAGAAGACTCTTGAGAGTCCCTTGGACTGTAAGATCTAACCAGTCCATCCTAAAGGAGATNTACATTATGGTACACAAAATGATGTACCATAAATGATAGCAAATTTTGTTTCTTTGCAAACAATTGAATAAAGAAAGCTGAGCGCCAAATAATTGATGCTTTTGAACTGTGGTGTTGGAGAAGACTCTTGAGAGTCCCTTGGACTGTAAGATCTAACCAGTCCATCCTAAAGGAGATCATTCCTGGGTGTTCATTGGAAGGACTGATGCTAAAGCTGAAACTCCAATACTTTGGCCACCTCATGCGAGGAGTTGGTTCATTGGAAAAGACCCTGATGTTGAGAGGGATTGAGGGCAGGAGGAGAAGGGGACGACAGTGGATGAGATGGCTGGATGACATCACTGACTCGATCACATGAGTCTGAGTGAACTCTGGGAGTTGGTGATGGACAGGGAGGCCTGGCGTGCTGTGATTCATGGGGTCGCAAAGAGTCGGACATGACTGAATGACTGAACTGAACTGAAGGATATTTTCCTAATTTTACTTACAAATCTGACAGTTTTCTTATTATAAATATGTACATAAAATATTTCAGTATAAAATATGCATTACTCTTTTACTTAAATTCAGTATACTAGCTACTTCAGAATTAAGTTATTGTAATTTTCCCCCAAAGGACTATAGTTCCAGAAACCTGTTTTCTACAATCAGAATAAATCCTTGGAGACTTCAGAACATACAGAATACCCAGGTAATGGATAGTATAGTTTCATGGAACAGGGATCTCAGTAGTGTCAACCTTCAGAGAAGCTGGATATTGTATTTAAGAACTAGGTTAATACGGTCAATTGAATCATTCTGTTTTCTTAATCCTAATCTAACAAAAGCAACAATTATATCTATAAATAGTAAATTCTGTATGCTTAGTGATCAAACAGTGCCCATCTCATCTTGTTCTTAGATAAAGTGATATGTTTATCTCTTAACCTTTCTAGACAAACAGAAAGAAATTCTCATAGAGGGAGTGAAGGTACAAAGAGGTGATTAAATAGATAATCCCAGTAAGGGATTGTAGGCTTCCCTAGAGGCTCAGATAGTAAAGCATCTGCCTGCAATGTGGGAGAGCCAGGTTCAATCCCTGGGTTAGTAAGAACCCCTGGAGAAGGAAATGGCAACCCACTCTAGTACCCTTGCCTGGAAAATCCCATGGACAGAGGAGCCTGGTAGACTACAGTCCATGGGGTCTCAAAGAGCCGGACATGACTGGGTGACTTCATTATTCATTATAAGGAATTGTAAGTAGAAAAAAATATGGGATACCCCTATAAGTTAATGGATTACTCAAGAAAGCAGGCTTACTTAGCAATAAAACCATGCAAGAAGCACGAGACAGACCCCAAAGCCAAAAAACAGTGGTGACATGAGATCCCCATCCTGCCCAGTGAACTCAGTAAGTTGAGCTCCAGGACATTGCTCTCTGCACACATAAAAACCAATAATTTGTGCGCCTAGCTTGACCATGTAGGGACAAGAAAAACCCCTTGCTCAACCTGGAGGAGGAGCCAATGATGGAAGCATGACATCTACTTAAGAAAGACAAAGAAGGTCTTCTCCCTCTCCCCACTTTTCCTTTGATCATAAAGCTGTAGCTGCATAAGTTCTCAGAGCGTGGCATTTCTTACTTGCCCACTTGTAAACTTCACAAGAATCCTATTCTTAAAAAATCACTTCTTATCTATCACTTTGCTCACACCGAATTCTTCTCTGCACTGAAACATAAAGGACTGTGGTAACAGAGCTCTTCAGAGCCCCATAAAAAAGCACAATTGGTTTCAGTACCTGTTAATAGGACTTTCAAAAGAAAAAAAGGGGGTAAAAGCTGTTTTCCAGTTATTGTCTTCAAAAAAGGAGAATACAGATTTGTTAGTCAGGAAAACCAAGAGAATCTTAGGAAAGGAAACAAAGAATTAAGAAAATAAAAAAACTAATTCATCTCCTAAGAACTATTAGGTTATATACTTTGTCAATCATGGTCACAGCATGCTTCTTTTTTTCATTATGTGTTTATGGTTGTGTGTATGTATGAATATGTGAGAGCAGGAAATAAATAGAAAGGACTACATTAGCAATAGAACATTGTACCTAGTTTAAAGCACTATAACATCCAGATTCTCTTGAACTGCCTGAAAATCTGTGCACTAGCAATGTAGGGTGTAAAAAATAAGAAAGTGGCAAGGCTGGGACTACCACTGAGGCTAGTTCCTACTCTGAGGTTTATGAATGGCACCATTTTTGGCAGGTAAGGAAAGGACAATGACACCTGCTCTGCTGCCTCACAGCATTGAGTAAACAAATCAAGAGAGCTCACTGAAGACAGTTTAGAAAGATGCAGAAGGTGGTTTAACTGTAAGGGACTATAGTTATTTATTAAACTGTTGTAATCGTCAAGGAAATCTCAGCATAGAAAAAGAGAACATCTGAACAGTGATCTGCTAACTTTGGATTTCAGAAGTAACCTTTTGTCTTTAGTAACACTGCTGATCTGCAAAGTCTTGTTTCCTTCCCAGTTTTCTCATCTCTTCCCCCGGTGTCAATATACTTGATGAGAATTCAGATTCTGGGCCACTTGATACCTGTGTTGAATTGTAAAGTCTATGCTTTTTGCAACCTAACTCCATTCCTTTTTAATGGGAAGGAAAAGGGTTGTGCATATTTGATGAAAAACTAAAACAGCTGGAAAAAAATTTAGAATTTAAGGAAAGTATTCTGACAGTCTAATACAAAAGTACTCTATTAACCCAGCTCTCTAAAACCTCCGTTCCTTTCATTCAAATTTCAAGTCTATGGTTTTCGAAGTAAGAAGTGATTAACAGAGTGTGTGATCAATCACCTCTGGATTTACATGTCTAAAATGAAGTAGAGAAGCAGCTCTGATGACAAGAGCCAGCTGACATATGCTTCTGGTATTGCAGTAGTACTCGCTGAATCTTCTCTTGGAAATTTTATTCTCCTGGAAGAGGCTATGAGTTTCAATCCTCTTATGCATCATTTCATAAGGTTCTGGGTGTCAGTGAGGAACTCTTCTCTGGTAAGAAGGGAACGAACTCCTTCCATCCTTCCTCATAGCTGGGATACTTTAGAGACACAATCATCTTTCGGTTCTTTGTTACACCCTCTCACCACTTCCACTCCTGGGAAGACTGTCCATCTGGGCTAGATTTGTTTTTCATCATTGCATATTACACAGTCACCAATTCAATTGTAAGGCATTAAACTTTCCTACCATCAATAATGGGCTTCACTGGTGGCTCAGGGGTAAAGAATCTGCCTGCCAGTGCAGTAGACATGGGTTCAATCCCTGGGTCAGGAAGATGCCCTGGAGAAGGAAATGGCAACCCACTCCAGTATTCTGGAAATCTCATGGACAGAGGAGCCTGAAAGGCTACCGGGCATGGGGTTGCAAAGAGTTGGACATGACTAACCACACACCCATGCACACACCATCAGTAAGAGTGTATGGTTAGNAGACATGGGTTCAATCCCTGGGTCAGGAAGATGCCCTGGAGAAGGAAATGGCAACCCACTCCAGTATTCTGGAAATCTCATGGACAGAGGAGCCTGAAAGGCTACCGGGCATGGGGTTGCAAAGAGTTGGACATGACTAACCACACACCCATGCACACACCATCAGTAAGAGTGTATGGTTAGGACACATTTCATGTGTTCTACCAGAGCAAATGGAAGATTAAAAAATTAGTATTGGCATGTCATTATACAGAAGAAGATTTTACAGGAATCAGTGATGACCAAAATCTAGCAACAGCTTCGGCAAATTTAAATGGCTAATACTTTGATTTGTTTTAGGTATCATGGTTGAGAACACAATGATAGGATGAAAAAGAGAGCTTGTATCTTGACTTTTTGATTTTACTTCAGAATGTTTGGGGATTGTTATTTCTATGCTGAGCATACTTTTAAGTCTGTCATTATGGACCATGTCTAAGAGATGCTGACTTTTCTTGGAGTCTTAGAAATTACCTAGGAAGCCGCATCATTATAATGAGATGAAAATGCAAGACCAGCTATCAACTGTAAAGCTTATCACATGTACTTGGAATTTTCCTGAACATTACACACACATACACACACACACATGATTTACCTCTAACTCTTATAACAATTGTACAATATAGGTTTACTATCCCTGCTTTACATATTAGGAAACAGGCTGAAAGAAAATAAGTGATTTGCCCAAGGCAACATGGCTGGTAACTGATGATCAAGATTTGAACCCAGGTTTGCTATGAGCTAAAGCCATGCTCATTTCCATTACACTGTATAGCTGCAAAGACAGAAATATAAATTTTTCTGATTCCCTGTCCCATTCTCTTTCCATTAAGCTATGACAGATATCAATTTTCTAACCTGTAATAGTAATGCAATCTGAACTTGCTTTCTATGGTCACTAATTTTACTAAACTGTTGGAAAGAAATACAGAAATACAGCACAGACTTTGAGACCAATGATTATATTTTATGAGAAAAAAATTATTTCATGAAAGAAAGAAAAATAGTCTGGCTTTGATGGTATATTCAGAATATTGACATGACCTCAGCATTGGCTAGCCTTAGATCAGTTTTCAGGAACTTTCTTTAAAAGGGCTTTGATCCCATTGAATCCAGATTTTCCTTTCTATAGATTTGGAAATGTGTAGAATACCAGAATCCAACCATTTGGCTTTGATTTCATTCACCTTTGATAATTCTCCAGGTGCTTTATTGAATGGAGTAAAATAAACCAGTAGACAAAAGGCATTACTTGTAGAACGGAAGAAGGAACTAAGGAGAAGATACTTCCTCTGGAAAAGTTATCTATACTTTTAAATATTTTGTTTCTTATTTACTTCTTGGGAAACTAAATAATGAAGTATTACAGGAGTAAACTTAATCTAAAACTGATTTAAGTGAAAATTTCCGAACAGTAATTTGGAAAGTGATGGACTGTGGAACTAAAAAGCCTCTTGATGAAAGTAACAGAGGAGAGTGAAAAAGTTGGCTTGAAGCTCAACATTCAGAAAAAGAAGATCATGGCATCCGGTTCCATCACTTCATGGGAAATAGATGGGGAAACAGTGGAAACAGTAGCAGACTTTGTTTTTTGGGCTCCAAAATCACTGCAGATGGTAATTGTAGCCATGAAATTAAAAGACGTTTACTCCTTGGAAGAAAAGTTATGACCAACCTAGATAGCATATTCAAAAGCAGAGACATTACTTTGCC
>SJYX01005913.1:0-31661 GCA_006410675.1 Oreotragus oreotragus | reverse complement strand
AACAGAGGATGAGATGGCTGGATGGCATCACTGACTCGATGGACATGAGTTTGAGTGAACTCTGGGAGTTGGTGATGGACAGGGAGGCCTGGCGTGCTGTGATTCATGGGGTCGCAAAGAATCGGACATGACTGAGCTACTGAACTGACCTAGTAGACTGTAGAAAGTTAAACCATGCATCTCTAATGTTTATGATTATGATGTCTGGCTAGACTACAGATAAGGCTTGCACATTTAAAATGTCTTTCAGATTGAAAAACTTTAAAAGTAGCTGTGTGCAAACTTTTTTTTTTTTTGGTGGAGAATGTGAGTAGCTATGCACAAGTTTCGATTTCACCTTTCTGCCTTTACTAATGTATAGTGGTGAAGCAGCATATGGAGTTGAAAAAATGTTGAAATTGTGGTCTTCTCTTCCATCTCAATGGTGTGCTTTTGGGAAACTCATAGCTTCTTTTGTTAGTTTCTGTTTCCCCATGTCTTCAGTGTTTGAATTTTGATAGTTATCCCTTAGAGTCATTTGATAACTTATATATCAGTCTGTGACACTGAATTGCAACACCCTAGGACAGATGCAGAAGGAAGCATAAGGAACCCTAGGTGCTCTTGCTATCAGCAGCTTTCTCCAGATGGCTTTAATTCTTTACCTGACTTGTAGGACAGCCCATCTGCCTTATTTTCCCCTCCCTTCTCACTTATGAAGGGAGCTGAATTAGAAACACGTTTGTGTATGAGGAAATGTGTCTAGGGTTGGTGAGAAATTCAGTTCTCATGTTGGACTCTGGAGTGTTAAACTTTGAATTTTGGACATAATCTCTTGCCTTTTAGGGCAGGTATCTTGAAAACACACTAGAACTACTTTAGAAATAGCTTTTGTGCAAATCTGCCACCTTGACAGGATCCTAAAAGATGGAAACTAAATTGATGTGTTATATTAAGTTTAGTATGACCTGGAACAACTGGTTTTGCAGTGTTGGCTGCTGTGGGTGTTACCCACAGTTATGTTATAAAAGTGAGCTGCATCTCCACGGCTTCAGTCTTAGAGCACCAGCTGGTGAGTGATGCAAGGAGCAGGCTGGTAACCAACTTACATCATCACCAACATGAGGATAACTGCAGTGCCAATGCTTCTGACCCTGGCTGTTTGTCTCATACAAGGTGAGCAATTTGCCTGTAGTCTAAGCCTCTTGCCACATATTCCAAAGCTCTAGGCAGGGACTTCTCTCCCTTCCTCCTTCCTCAGTGTGTGTGTGTGTGTGTGCATGTGTATACAAAACCCTGAACTATCTTGCCAGACATAGAGTTTTGAATAATTACATATGCAACTTTCTAAATAGAGTATCTTTAAAAAGGACATGTAGTTTGGGATAATCTGAATTTTTATCCATCAGAAATTCTTCCATTAATTCAACATTAATTCTGAAAAGCTAATAGAATCTTCTCTATATTCTCCTCACCAAACATATAAGTTCATAGTGATATGAATTATATATATATTATACATATTTAGAATACTAAGTGTATGAAACATAATTATATGAATTATGTATACAACAGATATTTAAAACTTAGATGTACTTAATATGTATACTTTAATACTCTACTTATAAATAAACATTAAAAAATCAAATTCAGTCATCTGGTTTTAAACCAGTATGCTTTCTAGCAAATTTTATTTTTGTGTTTTCAAATCCTAAATGAATTGAAAGTATTTCTTCTACATGGTAAGGGTCTTCTATGAGTGCCAGGAGATAGGTGTTTGCTTTTGCTATCTGAATTTGAAGGGAACACAGATTACCTAGACTTAACTTGCTATGAAGTGTTTACAAATTTTAAAAGGAAACCTCAGAGATGGAGAGTGAGGAGACTATTATACACAAATGATACCCACTTTCCTAAAATGAGTGTCTTGGTACCAAAAAAGTCTGTTAATGAGAGAGCATATTGGCCTGTGATTTTAATTAATCATATTTACCAGATCTCTAAATTTTGTGGCTGTGATGAGACAGTATTACCAGAATCCAGAAAATTTAATTTTATGCATATAGGATATAAACTTTATGCTACATTATTCCTTAAAACTGTGATTGATATATTGGATATTTGTGTTATAATTTTAAAAGAAGCCTACACTACTTTGTTCTGAAAGGATTTTTTAAGAAGTTAGATATTTTGAGGGGTTCAGAAAGTATATGAATATTATTTTTCAAAGAAATTGGCACTTTATGAATGAGAGATCTTTGTTATTGTATATACTGCCAGTGCAATATCCTCAGTTTATTTGCCATGGTGCATTTTAATGTGTTCAAATCAATTTGTGGTTTTAAAATATATTGTTGTTAAAATAAGCAAGACACTACACTCAGTGGATTGTTCATTTTACTTATTAAGTGTTGTACATTCCCTTAACTTTGGTTTCTGTATTTTTGTTCCAGATGCTGCCAGTGAAGATGTAAATCAGGTTAGTCCTGCTTTTTCTGTTCATTGAATTCATTCCAAGATCCCTGAAGAAAAATGTTCTGTGACCAACACCTTCATATTAATAATACAGACATATTATACTGATGGGCACTAATAGCTTTGTAAAAAAACACAGAAACAGGTCTTTATGAATCAAGGCATAAATCGCACACACACACACACACACACACACACACACACGTGTCAATGCATTAATGATAACAGAGGTTGGCAAGAGGTTGTCTATCACACTAAAGGAATGCTTTACAATTCCACGAACAAACACATTAGTGAATTACTCTTGTTCAGCTTAACAGCTCAAAAAGTCATGACATGCACAGGAAGCTGAAATAAGTTTTCTTGTGATCACTATGCAAAAAGGAGTTGTTTATATCTTGTATATATTCAGTGTATATAGTTCAATCAGTACATATTTACTGAGCATCTTTTGTATGTCAGATACTGTTTGAGGTGCTGGGAATATAAAAACAAAAAAAGAATCCTGCCATCATGGAGCTTACATTGTAAGGGAAGAAAACAGACAAGTTAATCAGTAACTTAGCAAAATATACAGTACATTAAATAATGATTAGTGCTAGAAGGATAGAAGATAGGAATTTCTGTGGATGGAAACGGTATCAGTTCTTCTCAATAGTCAGGTAAGTTTCCTCTGATAAGATAGCCTTAGAACAAGGATAGCATAAGATGCAAAGGGAGTGAATCATGAAGATACTTGCAACTCAAGGCAGACTGAGCAGAAGCACCTATGTTTAATTTCTATAGAAATTAAATATTTTTTAATATATTTGAAAGCCACATTGAGAGAGCCAATTATACACACACATACACGCATGCACAACTGTGCCATTATTTCAGATTTAAAATATTTCTGGTTATGTGGCACATATTTACTATGTCTCTCAAAGATCATGAACATTAAAAGAATAAAATAGTACAAAGTGTTTTCTACACCAAAACTCATAAACATGATTAAAATACTCTTGCTGTATTTTATTGTTAACTATTTTTTTAAAAGAAACATTAGAGGAATATTCTAGAGAATTCCATTACAGTCTATTATTTCATTGAAGTTTGCTGATTAAAGAGGTTCAGAAAGTTCCATTGCATAAGTAGAGTGGGATGATAGGGTAGAAAAAAAGCCTGGATTTTTGAGACTCAAAGAGCATGCTTGTTTGGATATTTTATACTCAAAAAAAAAGGGTATTGTGTAAATCTCACTATGCATGATGAAATACATTTCTTTTTTCAGAGTCTATGATAATGGGTGGTAGTTTCCAGTGCATACTTCAAATTTTGCACTGATAATTCTCATACTGTATTTCACTGAAAAGCATTTTTAAAAACAGAAATTTAGCCTCCTCTTATGTTGGCAAAAGCAAAAAGAATATGAAAAGTGATTATTTATCTGGAAATAATTCAGATCATAGTCTGAATATTTTGTCAGAAATGAAAACTATTGATTTGGTCTTCCTGACAATGCTGGATTTTTTTATTTTCCGAGTTCGGTAGCTCGAGGTCTTTCTAGTAAAACATGTTGAGTGTTACAAACATGAGCCAGAGCAGCACAGAAAAGCACCAGAGTGATCTACAAGGATCTTTACCGAATGCTTACATTTGTCATCCCAGAAGGGTGATTACGAAGCCACATCAACCTTGTTGGTGCTTTAACACAGAGCAGGGGTGATGCCAGCTCCTGGGGGTTTATTCTGATGCCTGGCGAGGAACAATGGAAGACAACGAGATGGATGTCACGGCCAGTGAAAGAAAACAGAAAGAGCTTGGGCTCCAGTTTTTCTGAAATAAGTGGAGAAAACACAGAGAGCAACAAACAAAACAAAACTGAGCCAAAGACTGGAAATTATATCATGAGTGAACAGTTGCAGAGAAGTCATCTCACTACCTCAGGACCTGTTCCTGTTCCAGCCCTCTCTGTTATGGCCATTGGGAAGCTCTTTCACTTTTCCCAGAGGAAAATGCAGCTGTTTCTTTCAATTCTTATGGACTTTTCCTCTTGCCCAAGAGAATACACTGGATAACCTCATAACTCAGAAAAATAGAACTGAGTTCCATCTTTACTGATTACAAACTGTGAACAAATGTCTAAACCTCGTCTCTGGGACTCTGTTGTCCATTTGTGTGAAAAAAAAAAAGAGAGAGAAGAGGGTCTTTCTCGGATTTAGGCATTTATTTAATTGTGATATTGGAGAAGTCCAATTCAGGATTTATTTTGGTTGATAATGTTCTTTTTCAGTTGACCAATATTTTCAGTTGAAACTATTTAAAGCTTCATTCTTCATGAATTTTTGTTTTTAGTATGTTCTTTAAGACCTGGCTCACAAGAAATATATTTCTATTATAAAGACACCAGGCTCTTCTCTCATTCCATGACAGGAATTTTATCTGGACTTTGTAGGTTCAGTTATATCCGGCCAGTCAAGCAGTAACTTGCAATATCGGCATAAAATGCTACAGAATCAGAGCCCAGACATGGATCTCAAGAGACCTAGTTGTCAGTCTGCTGCCATAAATTGTTGTTGTGCTACTCAGATAAAATCACTGGTTGGTGATCATAATCTCAGAGATTTCCTAGTAGGTTAGCCTTAGCAAAATTTCCCAGGGCTGGTCTCTGAAATTATGTATTCTCCTTCACCATTAATCATTCTTCATTCTGCAAGTGCTATCACCTGCTTCCCAAGTGTAGGATGCTGGGTTAGGTACATCATTATCCATTAGATGGTAAACACCATTTAGGCCAAGGATCCTTCTGCCTTATTTCCTGCTATATCCATAACACCATAGTATCCTCATACTAAGTGTTTGTTGACTGACTGAATGATTACTATAAAGATATAGGAGGTTGAACAGAATTCTATAATCAATCCTTTGGAAGAGGTGCATTTGTCAGCATTGGATCAAAGGCTTGATTTAATTACTTATTTTTTCTGTTACAAGGATATTGAAGCATTTTTTTCAAAATAAAAACAAAACAAAATATAGACCAGTGAATTTCTTAAACTAATAGGTAATGTAATATTTAAAATCAGTGCTTTACTAGGTAGTGCAAATGCACCATTAATACTAAGCTCCTAGAAAAAGATTGAGCGTCATATAGCAGGCCTTCATTAAATATATTGAATTAACCTTCTCAGCAAGCTTTAATATGCCTTTCAATGACAGTTATTATTGAACTATGATATTAGACATTTTTATATGTATGAGCTTAGCATATTCCAATAATAAGCATGACAACAACAACAACTGTACTAAGCAGGAAGAAGAGGTGAGGTAGAGAACCTAATTATTGAATATCCACAAAGTATCAGGCTCTCTTTGAGGGATTTACATGCTTATGATATTTAATCCACACAAAACTTATGAAGCATGTATACTTATAAGTAGGCCTTTAAGAATTTCATTTGCCATGACTATTGGACTTATTAATGAGAACCCTGTCATATAGGCTCAGATTTTTTGATTCCAAGTCCCTGTTTTTTCCATTTTGCTAATATGGTTTTAGATGAATGATTTTAGGTGAATTTTCAATCTCCAACAGACAATCCAGATTCATTATTTTTATTTGTATTATCTGTATCAAGTTGAGTGAATGTCTTCCATACAAAGAGGGTAGTGGTTATGAAATAACACCCTTCTTAGAAGGTAAAATTTGCTGTGATGAGGCTTCTGTAAACATTTTTTTCATATTTTTCCTAAGGAAACATGCAGTGAATATCGAGCATTGATGAAAAATGGAAAACTGTTCTGTTCCCAAGATAAAGAACCTTTTCAAAGTCCTGATGGAATAACGTTTGTCAACAAATGTGCTATGTGCAAAATGATATTGTGAGTAAAGTTTATCTTTCTTTCAAGTGTTTTGAATTACCACTATTCTGTGAACTCAATATATTATCTTTTTTTCTGTCACATATATTTTTCTGAATCTAAGTGGGTAAATAATAATGCTCAGCAGATGATACCTTTTGTCAAGTAAAGTTGGATAAATGTCACTCACCCACAAAGATTTTAATAATCACTCATTGTGTTCCAAAATACCCAGAGGGCTCAGTATCAATACCTTATGTAGTACTTAATAGTCTTTTGAGGATGTAGTTCCAAGTTGAGTTTTCTCACCTTGGGAGAAAGGGATTCTTGAGCCTGTTAAGACCTGACACTGTTGTATCCCTGAGAATGATGTGAGAGCCAACCAGGAGAAGTAGGATATACTCTGACTCTGGGAACTGCCAGTAGGGCTTTAGACATCTAGGATTATGCTAGCGTGAAAGGACTCTAGAATCGACTGTGGCTTCCAACTGCTTGTAACGCAGAATTAATATCCTAGAAGTTTACTGACATCTTTGCAATGCTTCCTAACTTGATTTCCTTCTCTCCAGTAACACCCCAAAAAAGTTTGGGTTGGAAAAGCAAAATCCTCAAATCAAAGAAACTTAATTTACTTTTGAACAGGGAATTCATTCTCAGTTTCCGACCATCAAAACTTCAATTCTGGTACCAAAACAACACTAACCTAACCCATTGAAGATAATTATGTTATTACTGGTAATGTGTCAAGGGATTTTATCTGACATAGTTATTAATATTGGGATAACAAAGCTCTGATCACAAATGCTTCTAATGAAGACATTTTGGAAGATGAAGGAAGGCAGGGCAAAATTTAGGGAGGGGAGACTCCCAGGGCAAGCTGAAGAATCCTTAGTTTTTTGAAAGCTGAATGTAAACCAGTAGGTGTATTACTTACTATAGAGTTTTCTACTTGTTAACATAGGATGTTTTGATAGGAGACTGAAACTATGAGTAGAATAAATTTATTGAAAAATAAAACAAAAATACAGTGCCTTTAAATATGCAAGGCAGGTTATTTATCACTTTGAAGTCACTCAATTAATTATTATGTTACTTATGTAAATTATATTGAGATAAACTTGGTTTCTTAACCTGGAAAGAAGGAGCCTGCATGAGGCATTAAGGTTTTCTTTAAATTGCTCAGTTTGATGTTGGGTCCTTAAGAGGCTGAAGCCTAAGACCAGCCTAAGACCAGACAGGCGAGCAGATTTGGGGTTGATGTGAACATAGCCTTTCAAAGAGAGCGTTCTAAAAATGGTACAAATGGCTTTTAGAGCTGGTGACCACCTGGATCTTGGCAGTATTTAAGGTGGGTAGTGTCTTGTGCCGGAGAAGGCAATGGCACCCCATTCCAGTACTCTTGCCTGGAAAATCCCATGGACAGAGGAGCCTGGTAGGCTGCAGTCCATGGGGTGGCTAAGAGTCAGTAATGACTGAGCGACTTCACTTTCACTTTTCACTTTCGTGCATTGGAGAAGGAAATGGCAACCCACTCCAGTGTTCTTGCCTGGAGAATCCCAGGGATGGGGGAGCCTGGTGGGGGAGCCTGGTGGGGTGCCGTCCATAGGATGGCACCGAGTCGGACACGACTGAAGAGACTTGGTGGTAGCAGCAGCAGCAGCAGTGTGTTGTGCAGTTAACAATATTGTGCCTTCAATACATTTAAGATGGATGTATTTCAGTACTAAGGAGAAGTTTGTGGTATCTGTGGTCATTTCTGGACATACTTCCATTTCTGACAAGTTAGACTGGGCTGAGAACAGCCAAAATTCAGTTTACCATGTATGATGTTAGTCCTAAAAATTGGGCAAGCATGTCTGAGCTATTCTATTTTTTGCTATCTTCCAGGGAAAAAGAAGCAAAATCCCAGAAAAGGTCTAGGCTTTTAACAAGAGCCTCCAGGGCTATTGCCCCAGGAAAGGTGAGACTATTTTGAGTCAACTTGTCATATTTGCTTTGGAGATCACATTCAATTCTATTCAGATTTGTTTATTTCCTAATTACTAGGTCATCACCTGTTGTAAAGCCAACTACTTAGAAGGGAGTGAACAGGGCTTAGTCCAGGGGTGGGCTAAATATCTGGTATAGCTTGTCCATAGGCCCAACCCATGACCCAACTTTGAAAACATTCTGGGCACTAACAGATGCTAAGAATAAACCAGTGTGATGACTGACTTGCCTGATCATTTCTCATTCCTACTATCCTGTCTTGGTTCCAACAAGGCCTTCATGGGACTATAGAACTAGGTTTAAGTCTCAGAATTTAGACAATTTATGTATCTCTGAGCCTCAGTTTATTCACTTTTGATATGGAACTTGGATCAAATGAGAATCTAAATTTAAAAGGTCAGCTACAGTGTTTAACATGTGTTAGCAGGCATGTGACTCATTTCCTTTCTCTTTTCCTCTGAACATATTTTTGAATACTTGGAGATTTCCTCTAATTCAAGTAGACTGGCTTGCTTATATCTATTTTGCAAACTGGGATTCAGGCTAATGTTTGTTGGAAAAAACTGTTCTGTGGTAAAAATGTTTTTAAGTTAAATTAAATTTTAAAAACTATACAGATGCAACCCAACACACAACCGCTTCCCTTTATACATAATTTTTTCATTATACAAAGATTTTTATTTGTTTAAAAAAATAAAAAGTCTAAGCCCTGATTGGGCAACGTCTCTGGCTGGCCTCTTCTGAGTTATCTCACAATAAAGTATTGACGAAGTTGGGGCTATTACAAGGTGTTCTGACAACTAGTCATATTATTCCAGGTCTCCTATGTAACTTCTTTTCCAATATCTTCTTTCTCTTCCTCCTCTCGTGCCTCTGACACATAACTAAAATGATCAGTCAAGGAAGGTACACCCAGATTATCTTAATATCCCTGGTCTAACCAAGCTAACATCTTCCTTGTCAGTGTTACTCAGGACTGTCTGAGCCCCTCAGCTTCCACAGTAGACCTAGTCAACCAAAGTCTTTGCCTGGGCTCAGACTGTCTCAATTTTAAAACAAAACACAGTCACCATGCAACTGATCAATAACTACAAACTCAGGAGAAGGGGGCTGCTTTTATGCTTCCCAAATCTGTGAGGGTCAGAAAAGTTTACTTGATTTTTCAAATCTGCCTTTCTTTGTCACATTTAGAGAGAGGCTTATAATGTAAAATCCATTCTCCTCCTCCTCCTCTTTTTTCATCATGAAAAGCCTACATATCAATGGTGCCTAAAAAAATACAAGTGACAAAAATCCCCCAAACATACCACACACACATATCATTTTAAATACTACTGTTTAAAAACATTACTAGTGATATGTTTTCATATATAGATATATATTTGCTGAATTTTAAAATAAGATTTTAAAGAAAATTCTAGAATATCGAGACATTATACTTATCTGTTATCATTTTTTGCCTGAATTATAATTTTGACCTCTCAATAAAGTTCTTATGGTTACACATTTTGTTACCTAGGAAATGATTTACTTATAAGTTAAGGCAGTTAATGTTTGGCTGTGTGCCTTAAAGTAATTTCTGCCTAGATTTTTACATGTCTGTGAATAGATTAATGCCACTATACAGTTTTATTGTTGTTATTTTTTCCTTACTATAAAAGAAAACAATCTACTCTCTCTGTTTAGATTTCTCCCATCAAAAATTAACCCTGCCTCTTACTCTCAGAATAAGATGCTCTAGCCGTTCAAGAAAGTTCCTCCTACAGACATCCTCTCTCTTACATCATCAATAATTCTTCATTAGTGTATCTGTCATTCTTTAACCTTATAATTCTGATATCCATTCCATCAACAAAACTTGTTGGTTTTGCCTCCAAATAATTTTTCAATTTGACTCCTTTTCATGATTTCCATTCTTACCACCCAAGTTTTCTGAACTTCCATAATTTCTAATTACTAACATCTTTGGTCTATGTAGAAACTTTTGTTTGTTAATTGATCAGTTCATTATTTCAGTATTTCTCATTGATTTAGGTTGCCAGCTTTCTAGTATATTACGTAGAGTTACATGTATGTGTTTTTAAGTTTCTCATTTGTTCATATTAATTCATTTCTTTAATAACTAATAAAGCAATTCCTTTTTCTCACTTTTTCAAAGCTGACTTACCTATGCACAGGTAATGTGTTTTCCACATAAATATTTGAAATAAAAAAATTACTAAGTTTATAAAAAAATCAAACTTGAGTTTGGGAACTCAATATAGTTCAGGCTACAGAGAATTTATAAATTAATTTGCATAAAATTGACTTTTTACAATAGTAACTTTCCTATGCCAAAGGCATAGAATATCATATCATTAATTCATGTAATTTTTGTGGCTTCCCTGGTGGCTCAGAGGTTAAAGTGTCTGCCTGCAATGTGGGAGACCCAAGTTCAATCCCTGGATCAGGACGATCCCCTGGAGAAGGAAATGGCAACCCACTCCAGTATTCTTGCCTGGAGATTCCCATGGAGGGAGGAGCCTTGTAGGCTATAGTCCATGGGGTCGCAAAGAGTCGGACATGACTGAGCGACTTCACTTTGTGAGATCCATAAAATATTCTCCACAGGTATTTTTATGTTTTTGCTAAGACCTAGAAAACTGGCAATTTTACTGCTCTTTAAAGTGGTATTTTTGTTGTTTATGGTATTTATACCTGATTATTGTTGGCACAGACAAATTCTATTTATTTCTGTAAGTTGATCTTATATTAAAAAGCTGTATGATACCTTGTTATTTATTATTTCTTACATGTTAATTTTCTTGTATTTTTCTTGGAAGTTGATCACATTATCTGCAAATAATAGAAGTTCTATAACTTCCTTTTCAATTTTGTTACTTTTTAATTTATTTTTCTTTCCTTATATCATTGGCAACAATCTAAAGTTCATATAGTAGTTCAACAGTAGCAATGATAATGAACTTCAAACTATCTTTTATTGGCCTGTCTTAAATGCCATATATCTATAAAGTTTCTCCATTATATATAATGTTTACTATAGGTATTTTTTTCTGTAAACTTTAATAAGTTTACTTACTGAAGTTGCTCAGTTGTGTCTGACCCTTGGCAATCCCATGGACTGTAGACTACCAGGCTCCTCAGTCCATGGGATTTTTCCGGGCAAGAGTACTGAAGTGGGTTGCCATTGCCTTCTCCAGGGGATCTTCCCAGCCCAGGGATTGAACCCAGGTTGCCTGCATTTTAGGCAGATACTTTACCATCTGAACCACCCGGGAAGCCATAGGTCATTTTTTTCTGTAAACTTTAGTAACTTTAGGAGTTCCTTTCTGTTTCTATTCTTCTGAATATGTTTTAATCATTATCACATGCCTTCTTGGCAACTATTCAAATAATTTTACAATTTTTCTCTTTCAGTCAATTAATATAATACATTTCTGGATAACCACACTAATGCTAAATCATTATTTTCTCAGAGTAAATCATACTAATCACATTGCATTTTTAGTACACTGTTGAATTTGCATTGTTAATATTTAGAAAGTTTGAAGCTATTTTTATAAGTGAAATGATTCTCTACTTTTCCCTTTTAATTATTCTCATGTAGTTGGGAATCAATGTAAAATTACCCTGAGGGGTGGCATTTCAAACTATTGCTGAATCAGGGGTTCAGCAAATTCCCTCCCCAAGGAACAACAATAATGCTACATAAAATTGAGTAAAATAACCACTTTAGCACTCTAGAAACTGACCAGCAGCCTATGTTAATCTGATAGTCAATTATGCTTGAAAAACTGTTGAACCTTGGTTAAGAATGCTGGGTCCTCTTGCTTAATGATAGTCACATCTTACCCCATGGCTTGGTTGATATGAAGAGTCTACCAAAGAAGAGAAGACTATATGAAGAAGTAACGGCATCGCCAACATTGAAAGGGGTTTATTTAATTTAGAGTTGTGGGCAGCTGTCATATCCAGAGATATTTTTGGTTACTCCAGGAAGGAGAATGATCTTAGGGTTGTAGCAGTAAGCATATTTCTGGCTAAGTCTTCATAAAGGGGCAGCAGAGGCAAAAAGGGACAAAGCAATTCACAAAGTTCTGGCCAATCATGAAGTTATGTGCAAGCACTTAAAAGACACAAGGATATCCCCAAGAAAAGCAAAGGCAGGGGCAGATATAAAAATAGCCTGAGTTTTTAATATTCTCCCATACATACACAGGTCCTTCTGTGGAGGATGAAAACTTTGCTGGCTTTGAGAAGTTTGTTCATAAACTGTGTCCAATCACTGGCCTTCTGCTAAATTACACAGATCTAGGGAGAAGCAGCTCTGAGACTGCATGAAAAAAGAATTAGTAGGAGACTTCTCTGGTGGTCCAGTGGCTGGGAATGTGTGCTCCCAGTGCCGGGGCCCCTGGTTCAGTCCCTGGTCTGGGAGCTACATCCCACCTGCCATGGCTGAGAGTCTGTATGCTGCGACCAAGAATCCTCATGCTGAAAGTAGGAGTCCGCGTACCACAATGAAAGATCCTCATGCTGCAATGAAGACTGAAGATCCTGTGTGCTCCAGCCGGGACTGGGCACAGCCAAATGAATAAATAAAAGCAAATGTTAAAAAATTAGGAAACTTGAAGATAGCTTAATAAAGTTTAACAGAAGTAGTACAGAAGGAAAAAAATATTGACCAAAAATGTACAGAGTCGCAGAGTCCTTGAGACAAGTATACAAAAAACATGGGAAACGAGGATGTCAGAAATAAAAGAGGGAGACTGGATAGAAAAGTTATTTGAAGAAAAAATGGCTTAAAATGTATCAAATTATTGGGCTTCCCTGCAAGCTCAGTTGATAAAGAATCTGCCTGCAATGCAGGAGACACTGGTTTGATTCCTGGGTTGGGAAGATCCCCTGGAGAAGGGTTAGGCTACCCACTCCAGTATTCTTGGGTTTCCCTGTGGTTCAGCTGGTGAAGAATCCACCTACAATGTGGGAGACCTGGGTTCAATCCCTGGGTTGGGAAGATCCCCTGGAGAACGGAAAGGCTACCCACTCCAGTATTCTGGCCTGGAGCTGTGTAGTCCATGGGGTTGCAAAGAGCTGGACACAACTGAGTGACTTTCACTTTCATGTATCAAATTGGATGAAAAAATTAATCNTTCAATCCCTGGGTTGGGAAGATCCCCTGGAGAACGGAAAGGCTACCCACTCCAGTATTCTGGCCTGGAGCTGTGTAGTCCATGGGGTTGCAAAGAGCTGGACACAACTGAGTGACTTTCACTTTCATGTATCAAATTGGATGAAAAAATTAATCTTTATAGTCAAGGATTTCAACAGATTCTAAATAGGATAAAGGAGATTTACAGCTAGGCTCAGGCTTCCCTGGTGGCTCAGTGGTAAATAACCTGCCTGCCCATACAGGAGATTTGAGCTCCATCCCCGGGTTGGGAAGATCCCCTGGAGAAGGAAATGCAACTCAATTCAGTATTCTTGGCTGGAAAATTCCATGGACAGAGGACCCTGGACAGCTACAGTCCATGGGGTCACAAAAGACTCAGACATGACTTATGATTAAACAATACCTCCACCACCACCTAGGCTCCTCATGATGAAAATGCTGAGATCAAGAAAGAATTTTAAAAGCAGCAAAAGAAAAAACAATGCATTATATATACAAGTTATAATTGATGACTGGCTTGTCATTTAAATAGACTTCCCTGGTGGCTCAGATGGTAAAGTGTCTGCTTGCAATGCAGGAGACCCAGGTTCGACCCCTGGGTTGGGAAGATCTCCTGGAGTAGGAAATGGCAACCCACTCCAGTACTCTCTCCTGGAAAATCCCATGGACAGAGGAGCCTGGTAGGCTACAGTCCCTGGGGTCACAGAGTCAGACACGACTGAGCGACTTCACTTCACTTGTCATTTAAAATAATGAGGTTCAGAAGGCAATGGAATGAGATGCTCAAAGTGCTGCAAGAAAAAAAAAGTTAACCAATATTCTATATCCACAAAAATTATCCTGTAAAATTAAGGCAAAATAAAGATATTCCCACATCAATAAAATCTGAGAGAATTTGTTGCCTACAGATCTTACAAGTAATGATATAGTTCTTTAGTTGGAAGGAATGACCACCAGATGATAACCTGGAATTATACAAGGAAATAGAAAGCACTAGAATGGTAAATATGGTATACTCTATAAATACATGTTGCTCATTTTCACCTAGCTTCTTTTGAAGATATTATATATAGCAATGATTATACTGCTGTTTTATGGGGTATATAAATAATATATAACATATATAATTATAGTACAAAAAGCAATAGAGAAACTAGAGCTACAATTAGGGCAAACTTTCTATATTTTACTAAAATTAAGTATTAATTGGTAGTAAATTGTGATCAGTTAGGATGCTTATTATAATCACCAGAGTAACCAATCAGAAGTGACATGTATACCTCCAATTAAAAATAAATAAAAAAAGGAAATGACATGTATAATAAATACATAAAGTCAACATGAGAATAAAAGAGACACACTAGTAATATTTAACCCAAAATAAGGCAGAAGTAGAAGAATAAAGAAGTAAAAAGAACAAGAGTGTATTGAAAACAAATAGAAACATAGCATATATAGATTCTATCCTATGAATAATTATGTTAAGTCAAATGGTTTTGACATCTCAATCAAAAGGCTGAGATTGTTATATGCTAAGAAAAGAAAGCCAATTGTGCCTCTAGTACATACTCCTTGAATTCAAAGTTTTAGAAAAGTGGATTTTAAAGCTAACTGAACTGGGGCATTTTGGGGAGAGAACATCTCAGACTAATATATCAGTTAATATTTATTCATCTGTTCAACTTTCCTCCTGCTATTACCCCAGTGTAGATATTTTATATGATTTTTGTAGCCATGTCTCCATTTTGATATCCACACAGATACTTACAGTATGCTTCAACTGTGTTTCTCAATGTTGATACAATTATTTCTAATATCATTGTGCATGGGTGCTAAGTTGCTATCCTTAAACTGTTATCTTCTCTTTCATCAGTTGTACTAGAAACTATAACCTTAGATTTTTAAAAAGAGTATTAATTCGCTTTTGGCTACGCTGGGTCTTCATCACTGTGTGGGCTTTTCTCTAGTTGCACTGAGCAGGGTCTTGCCCTTCAGTTGCAGCGCGTGGCTTCCCTTGTGGAACATAGGTGCTAGGTTATATGCGCTTTAGTAGTTTACTACTGAGCCACCAGAGAAGGCCAGCATTAGCTTTTATATTAATTTTCTCTATAGCTTCTGTTATTTATGTCATTAATTCCTATTTATGTCTGCTCTGCTGCTCATTTTACAATGAATTGAGCCATACTTTGGTCTTTACATTTTCATTTTTTAAGTTTCATGACAAGGGTATTTGAAGGTATCAGTGATCCTCTACCTCAGATTTGCTCCTGAAGCGTTTTCATGTGTCATTCTTTGCCAATCATTTCTTAATTTTCCTCCCTCCCAAAGTTATTTAGTAATACATTCTTTGATTTTCAAATATGTGATAACTTTTCCATTTAAAATTAACCTTTAATGTTATTGAATTATGTTCAAAGCACATAGGCCATTTGACATTGATCCTCTGGAATTTCATAAAATTTTGTGGCCTGATATTCCATTTTTATAAATGTTTTATATGTTCTGAGAAAATTGTTTATTTTCTGTTTCTTGGATGTAGTTTTCTACTAAAATCTAATAACTTAAGCATCTTAATTTCAAGCATCTTAATGTTTTTCCTTTCACATGTCAGTTTCTGAGAAGTATGTGTTAAAACCTCTAATATCAGTTATTGATTTATTAATGATTGCATTCTATTGCTTATTGTTTGACATATTTAGAACCTATATTATTGAATATATGCTCATGATTATCATGCTTGCTTGTTATTTTCTTCCCTTATGTAATGTCCTTCTGTGTTACCTATGATGCATCTGGACTGAATTCTATATATTAAGTATTATTATTGTTGCTTCTGCTCTCAGGTACTTTTCTTATCCTATTATATTTGCGTATTTTTTAACTTTAATTTTTTTTAGTAATTTTTTTTCTGCTAAAGTGAGCTAGAAAATATTCAAGGCCAAGCTTCAGCCTCTGCCTCTCCTGGTGAGTGTCAGGAGAGGACAAGGGATAAGTACCAGAGCTGAAGGTTCTAGAACCAGTGTTGCTAACTCTAGTTTGCTGCCTCTTGACCAGGTCAGGAATCCATCTGTAAGCTCTCAGAAATTGTCAGCATCAGGAAGAGGTGTTCTCTGTGGGCTGTGATCCACCAGCTCTTGGAGTCTGGAGGAGGAGGAGGAGGAGGAAGAAATGGCAACCCACTCCAGTATTCTTGCCTGGAGATTCCCATGGAGGGAGGAGCCTTGTAGGCTATAGTCCATGGGGTCGCAAAGAGTCGGACATGACTGAGCGACTTCACTTTGTGAGATCCATAAAATATTCTCCACAGGTATTTTTATGTTTTTGCTAAGACCTAGAAAACTGGCAATTTTACTGCTCTTTTAAGTGGTATTTTTGTTGTTTATGGTATTTATACCTGATTATTGTTGGCACAGACAAATTCTATTTATTTCTGTAAGTTGATCTTATATTAAAAAGCTGTATGATACCTTGTTATTTATTATTTCTTACATGTTAATTTTCTTGTATTTTTCTTGGAAGTTGATCACATTATCTGCAAATAATAGAAGTTCTATAACTTCCTTTTCAATTTTGTTACTTTTTAATTTATTTTTCTTTCCTTATATCATTGGCAACAATCTAAAGTTCATATAGTAGTTCAACAGTAGCAATGATAATGAACTTCAAACTATCTTTTATTGGCCTGTCTTAAATGCCATATATCTATAAAGTTTCTCCATTATATATAATGTTTACTATAGGTATTTTTTTCTGTAAACTTTAATAAGTTTACTTACTGAAGTTGCTCAGTTGTGTCTGACCCTTGGCAATCCCATGGACTGTAGACTACCAGGCTCCTCAGTCCATGGGATTTTTCCGGGCAAGAGTACTGAAGTGGGTTGCCATTGCCTTCTCCAGGGGATCTTCCCAGCCCAGGGATTGAACCCAGGTTGCCTGCATTTTAGGCAGATACTTTACCATCTGAACCACCCGGGAAGCCATAGGTCATTTTTTTCTGTAAACTTTAGTAACTTTAGGAGTTCCTTTCTGTTTCTATTCTTCTGAATATGTTTTAATCATTATCACATGCCTTCTTGGCAACTATTCAAATAATTTTACAATTTTTCTCTTTCAGTCAATTAATATAATACATTTCTGGATAACCACACTAATGCTAAATCATTATTTTCTCAGAGTAAATCATACTAATCACATTGCATTTTTAGTACACTGTTGAATTTGCATTGTTAATATTTAGAAAGTTTGAAGCTATTTTTATAAGTGAAATGATTCTCTACTTTTCCCTTTTAATTATTCTCATGTAGTTGGGAATCAATGTAAAATTACCCTGAGGGGTGGCATTTCAAACTATTGCTGAATCAGGGGTTCAGCAAATTCCCTCCCCAAGGAACAACAATAATGCTACATAAAATTGAGTAAAATAACCACTTTAGCACTCTAGAAACTGACCAGCAGCCTATGTTAATCTGATAGTCAATTATGCTTGAAAAACTGTTGAACCTTGGTTAAGAATGCTGGGTCCTCTTGCTTAATGATAGTCACATCTTACCCCATGGCTTGGTTGATATGAAGAGTCTACCAAAGAAGAGAAGACTATATGAAGAAGTAACGGCATCGCCAACATTGAAAGGGGTTTATTTAATTTAGAGTTGTGGGCAGCTGTCATATCCAGAGATATTTTTGGTTACTCCAGGAAGGAGAATGATCTTAGGGTTGTAGCAGTAAGCATATTTCTGGCTAAGTCTTCATAAAGGGGCAGCAGAGGCAAAAAGGGACAAAGCAATTCACAAAGTTCTGGCCAATCATGAAGTTATGTGCAAGCACTTAAAAGACACAAGGATATCCCCAAGAAAAGCAAAGGCAGGGGCAGATATAAAAATAGCCTGAGTTTTTAATATTCTCCCATACATACACAGGTCCTTCTGTGGAGGATGAAAACTTTGCTGGCTTTGAGAAGTTTGTTCATAAACTGTGTCCAATCACTGGCCTTCTGCTAAATTACACAGATCTAGGGAGAAGCAGCTCTGAGACTGCATGAAAAAAGAATTAGTAGGAGACTTCTCTGGTGGTCCAGTGGCTGGGAATGTGTGCTCCCAGTGCCGGGGCCCCTGGTTCAGTCCCTGGTCTGGGAGCTACATCCCACCTGCCATGGCTGAGAGTCTGTATGCTGCGACCAAGAATCCTCATGCTGAAAGTAGGAGTCCGCGTACCACAATGAAAGATCCTCATGCTGCAATGAAGACTGAAGATCCTGTGTGCTCCAGCCGGGACTGGGCACAGCCAAATGAATAAATAAAAGCAAATGTTAAAAAATTAGGAAACTTGAAGATAGCTTAATAAAGTTTAACAGAAGTAGTACAGAAGGAAAAAAATATTGACCAAAAATGTACAGAGTCGCAGAGTCCTTGAGACAAGTATACAAAAAACATGGGAAACGAGGATGTCAGAAATAAAAGAGGGAGACTGGATAGAAAAGTTATTTGAAGAAAAAATGGCTTAAAATGTATCAAATTATTGGGCTTCCCTGCAAGCTCAGTTGATAAAGAATCTGCCTGCAATGCAGGAGACACTGGTTTGATTCCTGGGTTGGGAAGATCCCCTGGAGAAGGGTTAGGCTACCCACTCCAGTATTCTTGGGTTTCCCTGTGGTTCAGCTGGTGAAGAATCCACCTACAATGTGGGAGACCTGGGTTCAATCCCTGGGTTGGGAAGATCCCCTGGAGAACGGAAAGGCTACCCACTCCAGTATTCTGGCCTGGAGCTGTGTAGTCCATGGGGTTGCAAAGAGCTGGACACAACTGAGTGACTTTCACTTTCATGTATCAAATTGGATGAAAAAATTAATCTTTATAGTCAAGGATTTCAACAGATTCTAAATAGGATAAAGGAGATTTACAGCTAGGCTCAGGCTTCCCTGGTGGCTCAGTGGTAAATAACCTGCCTGCCCATACAGGAGATTTGAGCTCCATCCCCGGGTTGGGAAGATCCCCTGGAGAAGGAAATGCAACTCAATTCAGTATTCTTGGCTGGAAAATTCCATGGACAGAGGACCCTGGACAGCTACAGTCCATGGGGTCACAAAAGACTCAGACATGACTTATGATTAAACAATACCTCCACCACCACCTAGGCTCCTCATGATGAAAATGCTGAGATCAAGAAAGAATTTTAAAAGCAGCAAAAGAAAAAACAATGCATTATATATACAAGTTATAATTGATGACTGGCTTGTCATTTAAATAGACTTCCCTGGTGGCTCAGATGGTAAAGTGTCTGCTTGCAATGCAGGAGACCCAGCTTCGACCCCTGGGTTGGGAAGATCTCCTGGAGTAGGAAATGGCAACCCACTCCAGTACTCTCTCCTGGAAAATCCCATGGACAGAGGAGCCTGGTAGGCTACAGTCCCTGGGGTCACAGAGTCAGACACGACTGAGCGACTTCACTTCACTTGTCATTTAAAATAATGAGGTTCAGAAGGCAATGGAATGAGATGCTCAAAGTGCTGCAAGAAAAAAAAAGTTAACCAATATTCTATATCCACAAAAATTATCCTGTAAAATTAAGGCAAAATAAAGATATTCCCACATCAATAAAATCTGAGAGAATTTGTTGCCTACAGATCTTACAAGTAATGATATAGTTCTTTAGTTGGAAGGAATGACCACCAGATGATAACCTGGAATTATACAAGGAAATAGAAAGCACTAGAATGGTAAATATGGTATACTCTATAAATACATGTTGCTCATTTTCACCTAGCTTCTTTTGAAGATATTATATATAGCAATGATTATACTGCTGTTTTATGGGGTATATAAATAATATATAACATATATAATTATAGTACAAAAAGCAATAGAGAAACTAGAGCTACAATTAGGGCAAACTTTCTATATTTTACTAAAATTAAGTATTAATTGGTAGTAAATTGTGATCAGTTAGGATGCTTATTATAATCACCAGAGTAACCAATCAGAAGTGACATGTATACCTCCAATTAAAAATAAATAAAAAAAAGAAATGACATGTATAATAAATACATAAAGTCAACATGAGAATAAAAGAGACACACTAGTAATATTTAACCCAAAATAAGGCAGAAGTAGAAGAATAAAGAAGTAAAAAGAACAAGAGTGTATTGAAAACAAATAGAAACATAGCATATATAGATTCTATCCTATGAATAATTATGTTAAGTCAAATGGTTTTGACATCTCAATCAAAAGGCTGAGATTGTTATATGCTAAGAAAAGAAAGCCAATTGTGCCTCTAGTACATACTCCTTGAATTCAAAGTTTTAGAAAAGTGGATTTTAAAGCTAACTGAACTGGGGCATTTTGGGGAGAGAACATCTCAGACTAATATATCAGTTAATATTTATTCATCTGTTCAACTTTCCTCCTGCTATTACCCCAGTGTAGATATTTTATATGATTTTTGTAGCCATGTCTCCATTTTGATATCCACACAGATACTTACAGTATGCTTCAACTGTGTTTCTCAATGTTGATACAATTATTTCTAATATCATTGTGCATGGGTGCTAAGTTGCTATCCTTAAACTGTTATCTTCTCTTTCATCAGTTGTACTAGAAACTATAACCTTAGATTTTTAAAAAGAGTATTAATTCGCTTTTGGCTACGCTGGGTCTTCATCACTGTGTGGGCTTTTCTCTAGTTGCACTGAGCAGGGTCTTGCCCTTCAGTTGCAGCGCGTGGCTTCCCTTGTGGAACATAGGTGCTAGGTTATATGCGCTTTAGTAGTTTACTACTGAGCCACCAGAGAAGGCCAGCATTAGCTTTTATATTAATTTTCTCTATAGCTTCTGTTATTTATGTCATTAATTCCTATTTATGTCTGCTCTGCTGCTCATTTTACAATGAATTGAGCCATACTTTGGTCTTTACATTTTCATTTTTTAAGTTTCATGACAAGGGTATTTGAAGGTATCAGTGATCCTCTACCTCAGATTTGCTCCTGAAGCGTTTTCATGTGTCATTCTTTGCCAATCATTTCTTAATTTTCCTCCCTCCCAAAGTTATTTAGTAATACATTCTTTGATTTTCAAATATGTGATAACTTTTCCATTTAAAATTAACCTTTAATGTTATTGAATTATGTTCAAAGCACATAGGCCATTTGACATTGATCCTCTGGAATTTCATAAAATTTTGTGGCCTGATATTCCATTTTTATAAATGTTTTATATGTTCTGAGAAAATTGTTTATTTTCTGTTTCTTGGATGTAGTTTTCTACTAAAATCTAATAACTTAAGCATCTTAATTTCAAGCATCTTAATGTTTTTCCTTTCACATGTCAGTTTCTGAGAAGTATGTGTTAAAACCTCTAATATCAGTTATTGATTTATTAATGATTGCATTCTATTGCTTATTGTTTGACATATTTAGAACCTATATTATTGAATATATGCTCATGATTATCATGCTTGCTTGTTATTTTCTTCCCTTATGTAATGTCCTTCTGTGTTACCTATGATGCATCTGGACTGAATTCTATATATTAAGTATTATTATTGTTGCTTCTGCTCTCAGGTACTTTTCTTATCCTATTATATTTGCGTATTTTTTAACTTTAATTTTTTTTAGTAATTTTTTTTCTGCTAAAGTGAGCTAGAAAATATTCAAGGCCAAGCTTCAGCCTCTGCCTCTCCTGGTGAGTGTCAGGAGAGGACAAGGGATAAGTACCAGAGCTGAAGGTTCTAGAACCAGTGTTGCTAACTCTAGTTTGCTGCCTCTTGACCAGGTCAGGAATCCATCTGTAAGCTCTCAGAAATTGTCAGCATCAGGAAGAGGTGTTCTCTGTGGGCTGTGATCCACCAGCTCTTGGAGTCTGGAGGAGGAGGAGGAGGAGGAAGAGGAGCAGGTGGAGCAGTAAATGCTTGCACCTGCTCTCACCAGCTTCCGGCTGGGCTTTTCATCTGCCAATCACCCTGCCAACACCTGTGACTTAGTAGCTGCTGTTGAATTCACTGGTGAAGAGGCAGGGGAGGGATGGCCCCAAGTTAATTGCTCAGATCCTTATCCCTTTGCCTCTGCAGTTTCTCCAGGAATAATTTGTGAGAGAAAATCAACAGCTTTCTTCATGCTCCTGCTTTTTCCTTATGCTCCAGCAACACTCCTCTTCTCTCTGCTCCTTAAGCAGGAGAACCTAGTTCCTATCCCCAGTCCTTTGCAATTCTCCATTACTGGAATGTTCTTCCCACGGGTCTTTAATGCCTGGCTCCTCCTCACTAATCTCATCTCACAGTAAATGTTACCTTTGCAGAAGGATCTGTCTTGACACTATATTTAAAATAGCCACCATCTGGGTGCTATATTTCATAGCACTTATTATCATTTAAAGTTGTTGTGTTTACTGTCTATCTTGTCCCACTAGAATGTAAATCCCTTGGAGTATGTATTCCATTTCTCTTTTTTGCTGTGCTAGGGTCATAGTCTAGTGGATTACCTAGAGACTAGAAAATATATAATGGGTTTTGAGGAGTAACATAGCACATATGGCCACGGCTTATCCTGTTTTCTATTGTTAACTTCTTCCTAAACATATGACATGAAGAGTGGGCTATGTTTTAAAGATTTTCTTTCCTCGTTTAAATTCTTGTTCCTTTTTAATTGTCTTCTAGGAGAGTTCCTCCGTGTAATCTCCTGGTTCACAAGTGAATTTTACATTTGTGTCTGTGCTACTTTTATCTTTGGTATTGTGTGACACACTAGGTCATAGGACCATATTCTAAGTTTTCAAATCTATACTTAAAACATTTTGTTGTGACAATAATGGCAACAATTTTTTTTGATAAATGTGATATCATATTCTTTGGTTTTAGATAGAGATTAAATACAAGTTTACTCTGTATGTTCTTTAGCTAGCTTATGTCACAATAATGAGTTGCCAAATAATGTTTCACAAGTATTTCTTTCTTTCCCACCACAAGCCTGTAATGTGGATTGGGTGTGAATTCCCATTTTTCAGATTAGGGATGTAAAGTTCAAAGAGGTGAAGTGAGTAGGTGGCAAATCTGAGATCTGAATGCTAGTCTTCAGTTGTTACCTAGTGTGGTTGATTTCCTCACCAAACAGGTTTGTCGCTTTGTATATGTCATATTATTAGAGCAGAGGTTTTGGAATTTCTCTCATCCTCCCTAAAAGGTGTTTAGCTTTGTTGGCTTATCAGTACAGAAAACATTTAAAGTAAGAACAGCAACAACGATAATAAATGGCCAGGATATGTTTGGTACTGTTCGAAGAGCTGTATGTGTGTCAATACTTTTAAATATCTTTATAATCCTGAGAATCTGGTAATATATGCATTTTACAAATGAGGACACTACAGCATAGAGTAGTTAAGTAACTGTCCCAAATCACACAACTAGTAAGTGGCAGATTTAGAATTATGAACCCAGCAATCTGGCTCTTGGTCATCAACCTATAATACTATAAAAACTTTATTGGAGCTTATAGTTTACAGAGAACTTTCATATCACTGTCTACTGGACCTTATGACTACTCTGTAGAGAAGGCAGGCAGGCTTTGACAAACAGTTTGCTAAATATCAGAGAAGTGACTTGGCCCACCTCACCCAGATAGCAGGTGTCTGAAATCTTACTGAAATAATTTCCTTTGAAATTAGACTGTATCTCTGTTCTTGGACCATGTTTTATTATTCATGATTTTGTTAGCTCACTGCAACCTCCTTATTATATTTTCCTTCTCCACTGTATTATACTTTTGTGGGCTTAAAATATTAATTGATTTATGTATCTGAGGAATATCTTCTCTCTTACATTTTGATGTTCCTTGATTATGTCTCTTGCAGTTGAATTGTGATGATTTCAAGCAAGGAGAAAGGGCTGGGGATTTTATCTGTACCCTGGGTGGTACAGCTGTCTGTGGCACAGATGGGAAAACATACAGTAACAGATGTGCGCTGTGTGCTATGAATGCGTGAGTATTCTCCGAAGGTTTTCTCCCTGAAGCATGTTCCCTGTATAATTATGACACATTTTTTTGTACATCTTTAAGGTAACAATTTATTTTGTGGGAGTTAGCCATCTATAAACTATTAGGATCACTTCTTTTACTATTCTTATGAGAAAAAATATGTATGCAATACGACACTTTATATTTAACAAAGCACACGTGTGCAATTTATCAGATGGTTAACACTTTCTGTGAAGTAGACAGATATCCCTGGTGGCTCAGAGGTTAAAGTGTCTGCCTCCAATGCGGGAGACCTGGGTTCGATCCCTGGGTCGGGAAGATCCCCTGGAGAAGAAAATGGCAACCCACTCCAATATTCTTGCTTGGAGAATCCCATGGACTGAGGAGCTTGGTGGGCTGCAGTCCACAGGGTCACAAAGAGTCGGACACGACTGAGTGACTTTACTTACTTACTTACTTAGACAGATATCTGATATATCTATATCTGTATACACATACACACACAAATATATATTTATATATACATATACATGGGCTTCCCTGATAGCTCAGTTGGTATTAAGTCTGCCTGCAATGCAGGGGACCCTGGTTCGATTCCTGGGTTGGGAAGACCTGCTGGAGAAGGCATAGGCTACCCATTCTAGTATTCTTGGACTTCCCTTGTAGCTCAGCTGGTAAAGAATCCACCTGCAATGCGGGAGACCTAGGTTGGATCCCTGGGTTGGGAAGATCCCCTGGAGAAGGGAAAGGCTACCCACTCCAGTATTCTGGCCTGGAGAATCCCATGGACTGTATAGTGCATGGGGTCACCAAGAGTCGGACACGACTGGGCGACTTTCACTTCACTTCACTTCACTTCATACATACAGACATCTATCTGTCTGTTTTCTTTCTACCTGTCTATTTAGGTATATCTTTTTCATAGAGAATGATTTAATCATCAAAAGATACTTACTTACTAAATTCGCAGTAATTTATCATATTAGGGTAATGGGGCTTAATGCTTAACTCCACCCATCTACTCAGTGTTCACCGTATATAGCTAAGGCATCTCACTGCGCTGCATTTTGTCCTTGTTCAATTCTTTCTCCACCCTCAGTGCTAGGTTTGGTTATCAGTTGTCTTCAGCCAACAAGACGGCATACCTGCTTTGCAGGTTCTGGCTTATGATCGAATTGGCTGCTCTTCAGTTTCAGCAAATACAACAACCAATGTTTGAGAAGGCTAATTAGAGATGCTGATAAATATTCAGTCTTGAGGTCTACAAGCTTTGTCCCTACTTATAATAAACATCTTTACCAAGCACAACTTAATTAAATCACTCTGATCTCTCACATGATTGCATTTTCAGAAATACACACTAAAACTGTATCTTCAACTTTCACCGAGGGTCAACATAAAGAAACAGAAAGCAAAAATAGGCACAGAAAGAACAAGTTGTTATCCAAGTTGTTATCAGGAGTGCATTCGTAACACCACTGTGCCCACACTGTATTAGTTCTGACCTTGTTTTATGTGCGGAATCTTACCATGTTTTGTGTGGAGAGCTTACTTAAGCCTCTCATTTCTGGTATCCTATCAGTTTTAACTACTTATTTTATTTTATTTTTATTATATTTTTATAGGCATATAGATGCTACAGATCTTTTTAGAATAGAAAATGTATCTTATATTTGTGCTACTGTGTTCTCAGGCATGCTTTTAATGCTCTGTTAGACAGAACAATATTAATTAGGGCCTTATGTATTTTCCATGAAAAACAAAATATTATCATAACTCCAACAAAGAATGGTAGAATGGTATGCTGGATACTATACACTTGAATTTGATTATTTAAAATAACATCATCATCAGCAATAAAATTCCTTAGGTGGCATCTAATGTCTAGTTACAAGATTTATTTCTTACCTATTCTGTATGGATCCTTTCTGGAAACAGGAAAAAAAATCTAGAAATAACACTTATAAGTCTGAATCTTACCTCCAACATGCTCTCCAAATTTCTTTGTAATTTATAGAAATGGGATTTCACTAGAAAGAGTAAGTAAAGAATGCAGTGTGATACCTATTTTCAAAAGCAAAGGAGCATCAAAATACGATGAAAAGAAACTGCATATGCTGAGAAGTTCCATGATATTAAACTGCTGTGTCTACTAACTTTGAATTCCAGTGAAACCAGAGCTCAAGTTGGCATAAAAAGCGAAGGAGAATGTGAGGACAGTAAGCCAGAACAGGTGAGGACAAATGTCAGAATTGGGGGAAACACTGGGGGACTGACTTTGAAAAGAAAGAAGATGCTCTTTTCTTCCTTCTTTGATGGAGGTGTTTGGAAAGAAAGAATTCTTGCTGCACCTCAAATAGAATACTGCTCATTTAGATGAACTGCTAGCAACTGATAGTTCCTGAAACTGGAGTGGATTACTTTGGTAGTTAGACCTTTTCATCTCTATTTCTGCTTTCTATGAAGAAAAGAAAAAAGAAAACGAGGGAAGGAGGGAAAGAAAGGACGCTACATGTGTTGTACAAAGGGATCTACTTCAGCTACTGAACCTGAAGTAGAAACCCTTGTCACTGATAGTCAGGATCTCAAGCAGATTACTCAACCACACTTTACCAGTGTTTCCATATCTACAATGAGAATTGGACCATATACCTTCTTTTGATGCTAAAATTCTGTGAGCCTGTGATAATAGGGGAAGTGAGTGAGTGTCTCTTACACATTGCACTTGATTCTTTATAGTTGGATGATTTTCCCAAGTCAAAGTCTGGTGACTTTCCAATATGCAAGTACAGCACCTGAGGTTACCTCCACTAAGACATTAAACACATTGCATTTTTTTCTTCAGATTCATTTAAACTATATTTTTGTCATTTTTAAAATTGAAGTACAATTGATTTACAATGCTATATCATGTACACTAAAGTGATTCAGATACACACACACACACACACACACACACACACATTCTTTTTAATATTCTTTTCCATTAAGGTTTATCATAGGATACTCAATACAGTTCTCTGCAGCACACTGTATTGTAAAAGTCTCTTTGTATCACCCAGTAGATTGTGAACAAGTTCAGGGCAAGGACTGTGTTCTACCTTGGTTCTAGCACATCATAGGTTATCCACGTTTACTAACAAATGAATAAACAAGTCAATGAGCTCTGTAGTTAACCATGTGAATTACACAGCATTTAATGACCTGCTTCTACACACGGGCACTGCTCCAGGTAGCTAGTGTGTCCTGGGCAGAGGGCCACTGGGCCCTATACAATTTCTGAAGACAGTGTTGTAAGCATTACCATCAGGATGGTAAATGTCAAGTTTCTTTCTCTGCTCTTCAGGATATATGTAGTGATTTTCGGCCTTATGTGAAGGATGGAAGACTTGGATGCACAAGGGAAAATGACCCAGTTCGTGGTCCTGACGGAAGGACTCACGGCAACAAGTGTGCAATGTGCGCTGAGCTTTTGTAAGTATCCTCACCCCCTCGCAGGCTTGCGGGTGAGTGTGTTGAGCATGCACTTGGTTGCTGTTCTGAGAACCACCCCACAGGGCAAGAAAGTCCTTTTCCTGAAGCATGGTATTCTTGGTCTTTACAGGTTCCTGCTCCCACAGTGTTTTCTTCTCTTTTTAATTCACATTATCTGATAATGTTTCTTAAAAGGAGTGGATAAAGTGGTTGTACTAGTTATCTAATTCAAGACTGTTAATTTGTTTAATTATAATGACTTAAATGCATAGTGTTGTTTAAGGCACAATATTTCAAAGTTTAAAAGGTGCTCTCTTCTGGAATAATCTAAATAAGTCATTTGGCATGCCCTGCTTTATTCAGGCATGTAGAGATACTCTTTCTGAAAATGGCAGTTGAAAATAATTATGTCGTGTGCCTAAATGTATTAGTCGTATAAAAGGTGGGGTGGGCTTTATGAAAGGGAAGAACTCCTGGGTTAATCTTTCTCTCAGTACCTGATGCTACCCTGAGCACTGAGCCCTAGATATGAATAAGATCCAGTTAGTCTTTAATATTCTGGCTGTTAAACAAAGCAAACATCAGGACAGAGGAAGATTCAACAGATTAAAGAACTTTGCACCTGTCTTTGAAAATCACAGTATGCTATATTGTGGAATTCAAGCCTTCCCTGGTAGCTCAGCTGGTAAAGAATCCGCCTGCAACACAGGAGACCCAGGTTCAATTACTGGGCCAAGAAGGTCCCCTGGGGAAGGGATAGGCTATCCACTCCAGTATTCTTGAGTATCCCTGGTGGCTCAGACTGTAAAGAATCTGCCTGCAATGCAGGAGACCTGGGTTTGATCCCTGGGTCGGGAAGAGCCCCTGGAGGAGGGCATGGCAAACCACCCCAGTATTCTTGCCTGGAGAATCCCCGTGGACAGAGGAGCCTGATGGGCTACAGTCCATGGGGTCACAAAGAGTCAGGCACGCCTGAGCAGCTAAGCACTGCACATTGTGGATTTCAAGGGCATGTCCTCTCAGGTTTTACAAAGCAGAGACTAACTGGTTTCCAGAGAGGAAATCATCCTCATTTCCACTTTCTTATCTACAAGGCATGCACTTTCAGCGCTCAAACCTGCCCTAATTCTGTGATTTTGTGTTTCTTTTCATCCCCTAGCTAAAAAAGAGAATTTGACCTCCTTGACTCCTGGTTGGTTTCTTGCTCCATAGAACTAAGATAGTCATGCCTATTTCTAAGATGAGACTGCAATTATATAATGATCTGAAAGGATTTCCAAGCTTTGTTCAGTGTAACTTTTTAGTGACAAGGGTGCTTCTACATGAAGACAAATACTTTACAAGGTATAAAAAGCTATACAGAAGGGTGTGTGTGACAACATGTACTTCAGATGCTTAGTTTGGTTTCACCCTTGTCACAGAATTGTTTGAAAGCTCTTGGTTCTGCCTGTTAAAGCAAGTTTTCCTGACAATCTTATGTTTGTCAATCAAGTAGTCACACCCATCCAGTTTTGCAGAACAAAGCTTCTAATTGACTGTCAGTGAGTCAGTTTTACACCCACCCTTATCTCTGGCAATTTTCTGGCTCAAACATTCAAGACAGGGGAAAGCTTGTTTCATGTAACTGGATGGGTTTAGCAGGCTAGAGCACAGGGTATAGAACTGCTTAGCACAGAACTGGACATTGAAAATCTGAAACAATAAATCAATCAACTATTTTCCTAACAGCTTAAAAGAAGCTGAAGAAAATGCCAAGCGAGAAAATGAAACTAGAATTCGACGTAGTGCTGAAAAGGTAAATTTCTCATCAACATGATTTAGTTCCTGTGGACATAAATATTAACAACTTATACTTGAACCTTTAAGGTAATTCAGTAATGTCACTGTCCATTATTATATTGAGCTTTTTTCCTTAAAGTTCCCCAAGTTGAATTCCTACTATACTACTCCTAGAATAATCTTCTTAGTTTATTAATCACTAGATTCAACATTAAAATAGCTTTTCCCACCTAAAGCTCAAAATGTGCAGTTTCTCTCCTTGCTTAAAAAAAAAAAGCCAAAGTTTATGCAAATTAAATACTATTTAGTTTCCACTAGTCTTCTCTTTGGCTTAAATTACTTTTGCTTTGACTAGGTTAGTTTAAAAGCAATATAATATTAATTTGACAGAAATAACTTTAAAACAATTCCAGAGTCTTTTAAACAGTATATTCACTGGTGTATTTTATGTATAATCCTACTAATGCAAGTTAGTTATTCATGTTTCCATTATGGTTATTATGTTCAGAGAGGCCTGCATTTATAAAGGTCATGCTTCTAATTAAACAAAAACTTCAAATACTGATATTGTGGTTTTTAAAATACCTTTATAATTAAGGTTTTTTCAAATTATTCGATGATTTAGCTTTTCAATCTAGTATAAAAAAATTATTCCTTTTGTTAATTGAATACTCATTGTAGGTAACGTAGCCTGGATTTCTTAAATCACCAAGGTTATTAAACCTTACTGTCAATGAAAATGATGGTAGTTATTTTGGTAATAAGGTTCCCTGGTGGCTCAGTGGTAAAGAAGCCACCTGCCAACGTGGAAGACATGAGTTAAATCCCCTGGAGAAGGAAATGCCAGCCTACTCCAGTATTCTTGCCTGGAGAATTCCCATGGACAGAGGAGCCTGGCAGGCTACAGCCCACGGGGTCACAAAGAGTCAGACATGACTGAGTGATTAAACAACAACAGTCTTTTGCTGAAAAATGAGGACACTTGAGTTTTAGTCCTGCTCTGAGTGTGTGAAACTGAGCAACTCATTTCTTCTGTCCATATCTCAGTTTTCTTATTAGTAAAA
This sequence comes from Oreotragus oreotragus, assembly GCA_006410675.1. Taxonomy (NCBI): domain Eukaryota; kingdom Metazoa; phylum Chordata; class Mammalia; order Artiodactyla; family Bovidae; genus Oreotragus; species Oreotragus oreotragus. The sequence continues at coordinate 928 of SJYX01005913.1, read as the reverse complement.
TATGGAGGCTGGGTAAATGATTTCAATCGCACCCTCCTGTTGGATTCAGATTCTGTGTCCTGCGCTCTTTTGTGCTGATATAAGGATACTATTTTTGCGAATTTTAGGGCCTGTATTTTCCTAAAGGGACACGCAGGTCCAATTCTTGGTAGTTAAGAGCTGAACTTTCACTTCATGGTGCAATTCAGTGAATCAAATGTCCCACCCTAAATAGGACACTCAGAGTTTAAGAAACACAGAACACTCATAATTATCAATGCTTTGTTTAGTACTGAGATTTCAAAAACACGTGTTTTGTGGTGGTTGTTAAATTTCAGCTTAACACGTTGGATCATCTTGTGAGATCAATATTTTATTAATTCATCAACAGTTTCTTTCCCCTTGTCTTTCATCCTGTCTCAGCTACTTTTTCTTCTTTTATTCTGAATGGCTGGGATCATTGTTTTGATGGGGTCATTAGATGTGATTTTGTTGAATGGGACTGCATTAGAGTGATGGCTCAATATTTACCGCATGATTAACCTGTCAGTGGGTTCATCACACAGTATTTCTTTAGAATCTCCTTGGATGAATCATAATTTATAAACTGAAATTATCATTGTTTCTTTTATGGGAACCATTGAGCACTAATTTTATTACCATGCTATGATTATCATGTGACAGTCTTCTGTGTTTGTATTCCTGCTGCTGCTGCTAAGTCGCTTCAGTCGTGTCCAACTCTGTGAAACCCCATAGACAGCAGCCTATCAGGCTCCTCTGTCCATGGGATTTTCCAGGCAAGAGTACTGGAGTGGGGTGCCATTGCCTTCTCCGGTCTGTAGTCTTAGATTGTTAAAATCAGGAAGTTGAGAGCATACCCATTACTCCTCTAAAAACAAGTATCTTCTCATTAGATTCTCTTTTCAAGTATCCTAGTGAAATGTGAGTT
>SJYX01005911.1:106385-140317 GCA_006410675.1 Oreotragus oreotragus | reverse complement strand
GTCCTTATACTGTGCCTTATATATTTTTTAAAAATATTTTTCATCACATAAGATTTTCTCATGTGGCCACTATACTTGCACATGTATATACACACACACACAAGCTATTTGTTATATTTGAAGAAATATCAGAAAACAAGTACATTCTCTTAACAATTACACATACATACATATTATGGGCTTCCCTCATGGCTCAGCTGGTAAAGAATCCACCTGCAATGCAGGAGACCTGGGTTCAATCCCTGGGTTGGGAAGAGCCTCTGGAGAAGGGAAAGGCTACCTTTCCCTTTTGCAGTGGTCCAGTATTCTGGCCTGGAGAATTTAGAGTGTTGGACAGAATTTAGAGAGTTGGTCTCAAAGAGTCAGACATGATTGAGTAACTTCAGTTTCACACAATTTATACAAAATGGATATGTATAAGTATACATATATACAAGCCATATCATCCCAGTGTGTTTATAATTTATACTGGACTCAGGTGTTGCTCCTTAACTGACAATGATTTAGCTCACCCCAGGAGAAGGCAATGGCAACCCACTCCAGTACTCTTGCCTGGAGAATCCCAGGGACAGAGGAGCCTGATGGGCTGCTGTCTATGGGCTGCTGTCTATGGGGTCCTCCCAGATCAGGATTCAAACTCATGCCTCCTGCACTGCCAGGCAGATTCTTTATCACTAATGGGCTGCTGTCTATGGGGTCGCACATGACTGAATGACTTAGCAGCAGCTTAGCAGAGTATACCCACTGATGGTTCTACCCACAAAAAAACACTTTAATCTTATGTTTTGGTTATTCAGTAGCATACAAGCCAGTAGGTTTTATTTACTATATACCCACTGATGCTTTTGGATAACTGAGATTATAGATGAAATTGAGCCTCAGTGTCTGGGATTTGATCCCACCAAAGTCACGTTGTAAAACTAAGCATATTTGAGTCACATTTAAAGTATACATCTTTTAATGTGTATAAACTTTACGTTATTATTAATTGAAATGACAACAGGAGTAAATAATGTGGTTCCTTGCAAAACTAGAACAAAAAAACAAACAGAAAACTAACCTCAGAGTCACGATTTTTGAAAGTTACATTTTTGAAAGCCATATCATGCATGCTCAGTCACTTCAGCAATGTCTGACTCTTTGCGACCCTATGGACTGTAGCCCACAGGCTTCTCTGTCCACTGGATTCTGTGTCCATTGGAGAACTGCCATGCTCCACTCCAGGGGGTCGTTCTGACCCAGAGATTGAACCTGTGGCTCCTGAGATCTTGCATTGCAGGCAGATTCTTTACCCAGTGAGCCACCTGGAAAGCTCCAGGTGCATCATATCATTCAAATTTTGTCACACAAGAAAAGAAACTCCAGAACCTACACCAGGTCGTAACTAACAAAGCAACTGTAAATAGGAATATTGAGTGTAAATATCAAATTCCATATTTCCTAAGACGTTGTCTCTGATCATTTCAGAACCTTCCCCTTTGCTCTTAGTATTTTCTACCTGCAAATGCTGTAGCAGAATTAGTGGCTCTCTGACTGATCCAGGTATATTTAGCTTTTTCTAGACCCCTGTGTGAGAGCAAGGATCATGATTTCCACTGCTTTCTCATCTATAGTGCCAAATTTTCAGTAATGTATCAATAGTGTACACTGACTCTTTGATTACTATTTATTTATAAATCCTTTTTTAAAATTTTCTTTTTGGCTGTGCTAGGTCTTCATCGTTGTGTGGGCTTTTTTCTAGTTGTGGTAAGTGTGGGCCTCTCACTGTGGTGGCTTCTCATTGCAGAGCAGAGGCCCTAGGGCATGGAGTCTTAGTAGTTCTTGCACATGGTCTCAGTATTTGCAGCTCTGGGGCTCTAGAGCACAGGCCTAACACGTGGCATGTGAGCTTAATTGCTCCATGGCATGTAGGATCCTCCCAGATCAGGATTCAAACCCATGCCTCCTGCACTGCCAGGCAGATTCTTTATAACTGAGCTACTAGGGTAGGCCCTGATTACTTTTTAACAGTGACATTTTCACTCTAGTGTCCTGTTAGTAATTATGTGTATAGAATTTGTAATTAAGACTTGCCCTGAAAATGATGGTTGAGAGGTGAATCTGGTTGGAAGATAATGGCTCCAGTTGTGTGTGGTTTTCCTAGTAAGCAAGCCAATATTTGAGGTTCTGTGTCTATGCTAGCTTGAATTACAGCACATTTTGAAAAGGTGTCAACGGTCTGCATTTTTTTCAGGGTGATTTTGGATTTTGAATATTTTTTCACTTAAAAACCTACAGTGATCAGATATTAATTCTGCTGATATTCACATCTGAAACAAAACTGAACAATTCAGGATTTATTATCAATAACTGCTTCAAAAGACAAATTCCAACAGAATGATTTTTTTCTGTTATTTTTCAAAGGCTTTTTTTTTAGTTGAGGGGGACATGTGACTAAGGGAAGGTGCTCTGAATATTAGCAAATGCGAATTCAGTAGAAATGACTGAAAATTAGAGTTATGTCAACATCACTAAAATCAAAATCATGCCTCTAATGCAGTTCTGATGGTTAAATGTTACGTAGTTGAAATATTTAATATATTACAGAGCTGTAAGAGCATGTAAAGGTGGTAGGAATGAAGTGTTAAACATTACACAAAAATCTATACTTCTTAGGAACATTTTTATATAAATGATCAAAATTATACATATGGCATGCTAAGTCACTTCAGTCGTGTCCAACTCTGTGTGACCCCATAGACGGCAGCCCACCAGGCTCCTGCGTCCCTGGAATTCTCCAGGCAAGAACACTGGAGTGGGTTGCCATTTCCTTCTCCAATGCATGAAAGTGAAAAGTGAAAGTGAAGTCGCTCAGTCATGTCTGACTCTTTGCGACTCCATGGACCGCGGAGCCTACCAGGCTCTTCCATCCATGGGATTTTCCAGGGAAGAGTACTGGAGTGGGGTGCCATTGCCTTCTCCAACATATGTCATAGAGCTTAGTAAATAGTGAATAAATAATGTAGATTATTTGAATGTACTTGCTGAAACATTTATTGTCACTTTGCAATATTTCCTCATAAATGGAATCAGAATATGTCTGATTATCTTGAGTTTAAAGCTGAATCATTCTGATAGGAGTAATTATTCTGGAGTTGATACAAACATATTAAGTGACTTCTTCCTCAGAAGGAGATTACATTCTATGGAAAGTATTTTCAGACCTCAGTGAGGGCCTGCTCCTCTCATTTGAGGATCTTTGGGACAATGGATAAGAAGAGGTGGCCAAGGTATCACGACCTTGAAGACAGGTTCTGGGTTACTATGCTGACTTTACATGGTTTCTTTTGGCCATGTCCCTTAGAAGGAGTTTACTAAGGAAGGGTGAAAATAATCACTAGCCCAACTTTCATTTTTTTCCTTCTTCTTTCTTAGAGACTGATACATTGGGTGGAGGGCAGTCCCAAGATGGCAGAGGGATAGAACTAGGAGACCACTTTCTCCCTCACAAATTCATCAAAAGATAATTTCAATGCTGAGCAACCTCCACAAAACAATTTCTGAATGCTGGCAGAGGACATTGGGCACCCAGAAAGACAGCCCATTCTCTTCAAAAGGAGTTAGGGCAAAATATAAAAGACAGAGAGACAAAAGAGTTAGGGATGGAGACCCATCCTGGGGAGGGAGTTGTGAAGGAGGAGAAGTTTCCAAACAGCAGAAAACCCTCTCACCAACGGGTCTGTGGGGAGGTTTAGAATCTCAGAGGGCAACATAAGGAGAAAAACAACAGCAACAACACAGAATACATGCCTAAGCGCAACTCCCAGTGGAAAAGTAGCTCAGACACTTGTGTCCGCCACGAGCGAGCAGGGGCTGGATAGGGAGGCGTGGGTGCATGCTTAGGGTAAGGACTGGGCATGAATGCGCTGAGGACAATCTGAGGGAGCTAATGTGAGATAGCAACCCAAACTGTGGGATAGCCAGAGAGGAAAAAAACAAGGAGAGCTTTCCCGGTGAAAGGCTCTAACCTAACACGCAGCCTGGCCTGCTCACAGAACAAAGGATTGAGCAAATACCAAAGGAGAGCTGAGCAGCTGTGTACAGGCCCGTTCCCCACTCCAGAGGCAGAGAGGCAGGTGTGGGGGAGCCAGAGCAGGAAGGCAAGGGGCAATCTCGGCCCCAGAGACCGGGCATCCTCCACCAAACTGTTAGCAGGCTCCCAGTTGCTAAGCATGTCTCCTGGGTTCCTGGAGAGTTGACATCTGCCAGGAGGGTCACAGCCTGAGATCAGCTTGCGAGAGGAGGCAGAAGGTGCACCTGAGATGGTGCGCTTGTGGGGCACCCGGGAAACTGAGTGGGTGGGACTGGGAGGTGTTAATATAGCCCACCTGGGACAGTGAGCTCACAAAGCACCTGATTGCCTGAGCTGCTTAGACCTGGGAAGGGCACAAAATGCACGCCCAGCCAAATCTGTGGCATTGTGGAGTGTCTAAGAACCTGAACCTGAGCATCTTAGACCTAGGAAGTGCACAAAAGGCAGGGCCCATTTTGGACAGTACCCCTGCAGAGCAACCTGGAGCCTGAGCAGTGTAGACCTGGAAAGCACATGCTGCCATAAGCTGGGGCAAACCCAGTGTGGTCCAGACACTGTGAGTGCTCCCCACATACTCCAGTGATATTTGTTTGCAGTATTCCTCCCTCCTCACAATGCAAGTGAACAGGTGAGCTTAAACAAGTGGCCACCTTCTCCCTCTTGTGTCAGGGCGGAAATTAGACAATGAAGAGACTTTCAAACAGGGGAAGCCAAAATAAACAGAGGGAACCACTCTGGAAGTGACAGGTGCAACAGATTAAAACCCTGTAGTTAACGTTGAATAAGCACTGGAAGGGGCCTATAGACCTTGAGGAGAAGTTTACAAGCTGGAACAGGAACTATCTGAAACTGAACTGACTCCACACTGCTCTCAACAGCTCCAGAGAAATTCCTAGATATATTATTACTATTATCATTTTAAAATTTTTAAGTTCTTTATTACTCCTTTAATTTTCATTTTTATAACCTACTATTACCTTGCAAAAAGACCCTATTTTTAAAGCATATTTCATATATAATTTTTGTGATTGATTTTGCTTGGTATTTTTAATATTGTATTTTTGAGAGTCTAACCTCTACTCTCAATTTTTATTCTTTGCTTTTTTGTATTTTTTTTAATCAATTTTGTACCTTTAAGAATCTAACCTTCAGTATCCATTTTCACTTAGGGGTGTGATTACTGGCTTGATTGCTCTTTCCCCTTTTGACTCTCCCCTTTCCCCCCAGGTCACCTCTATTTCCTCCCTCCCCCTCCTCTTCTCTACTTAACTCTGTGAGTCTCTCTGGGTGTCCCGGGCTGTGGAGAACACATAGGGAACTGATTACTGGTTAGATTAGTCTCTCTTCTTTTGACTCCCCCTCTTCTCATTGTCATCTCTATCTCCCTCCTCCCTCTTCTCTTCTCTTTGTAACTCCTGGTGTTACATATGGAGTAACCTCTATAAAACTTCTCTGGGTGTTCCAGACTGTGGAGAGCACACAGGGAACTGATTACTGGCTAGACTGCTCTCTCCCCTTTTGACTCCCCTCTTCTCCTTGGGGTCACCTCTTTCTCCCTCCTCCTTCTTCTCTTCTCCATGTAACCCTGTGAACCTCTCCGGGTGTCCCTCACTGTGGATAATTTTTTCACCATTAACCTAGATGTTTTATCATCTGTGCTATATGGATGTGCTTCTGTCTTGAAGCTACTGTAAGAATAAGACTGAAAGCCAGAGGCAGGAGGCTTAAATTCAAAACTAGAGAACTCCTGATTCCAGGGAACATTAATAAATAAGAGCTTATCCAAAAACCTCCATACCTACACTGAAACCAACTCCACCCAAGAGCCAACAAGCTCCAGAGCAAGACATACCATGCTATTCTCCAGCAATGCAGGAACACAGCCATAAGCAGTAAAATACAGGCTGCCCAAAGCTGTGGCAAACCCACAGACACCCCCAAACTCACTACTGAACACTTCATTGCACTCCAGAGAGAATAGATTCAGTTCCATCCACCAGAACACAGACACAAGCTCCCCTAACCAGGAAACCTTGTCAAGGCACTAGTCCAATCCCACCCACAGAGAGCAACCTCCACAATAAAGAGGAACCACAAACTTCCAACATACAGAAAGGCCACCCCAAACACAGCCAATTAAACAAAACGAAAAGGCAGAGGAATATTCAGTAGGTAAAGTAACATGATAAATGCCCACCAAACCAAACAAAAGAGAAGGAGATAGGGAGTCTACCTGAAAAAGAATTCAGAAATATGATAGTAAAGATGATCCAAAATCTTGAAAACAAAATGGAGTTACAGATAAATAGATTAGAGACAAGGATTGAGAAGATGCAAGAAATGTTTAACAAGGACCTAGAAGAAATATAAAAGAGTCAATCAATAATGAATAATGCAATAACTGAGATCAAAAGCACTCTGGAGAGAAACAACAGTAGAATAACTGAGGCAGAAGATAGGATAAGTGAGGTAGAAAATAGAATGGTGGAAATAAATGAAGCAGAGAGGAAAAAAATAATTAAAAGTAATGAGGACAACCTCAGAGACCTCTGGGACAATGTTAAATGTTCCAACATTTGAGAGGAGTCCCAGAAGAAGAAAACCAAAAGAGAGGCCATGAGAAAATACTTGAGGAGATAATAGTTGAAAACTTCCCTACAGTAGGGAAGGAAATAGCCATCCAAGTCCCAAACAGGATAAACCCAAGGTGAAATGCCCAAGACACATATTAATCAAATTAGTGAAGATCAAACACAAAAAGCAAATCTCAAAAGCAGCAAGGGAAAAGCAACAAATAACACACAAGGGGTCCCCATAAGGATAACTGCTGATCTTTCATTTCAGGCCAGAAGGGAATGGAAGGACATACTTAAAGTGATGAAAGAGAAAAACGTACAACCCAGATTACTATACCTAGCAAGGATCTCATTCAAATATGAAGGAGAAATCAAAAGCTTTGCAGGTAAGCAAAAGCTCAGAAAATTCAGCACCACTAAATCAGCTCATCAACAAATACTAAAGGATCTTCTCTAGACAGGAAAAATAGAAAAGTTTTATAAACTCGAACCCAAACAACAAAGTAAATGGCAACAGGATTATACTTATCAATAATTATCCTAATGTAAGTGGGTTGACTGTCCCAACCAAAAGACAAAGACTGGCTGCATGGATGCAAAAACAAGATCCCTCTGTATGCTGCCTACAAAGACCCACCTCAAACCAAGGGACACATACAGACTGAAAGTGAAGGTCTGGCAAAAGATATTTCACACAAGTGGAGAACAAAAGAAAGCAGGAGTAGCAATACTCATATCAGATAAAATAGACTTTGAAATAAAGGCTGTGAAAAGAGACAAACAGGGAAACTACATAATGACCTAAGGATCAATCCAAGAAGATACAACAATTATAAATATATATGCACCATACATAAGAGCACTGCAATATGTAAGGCAAATGCTAACAAGTATGAAAGAGGAAATTAAGAGTAACACAATAATAGTGGGAGACTTTAATATCCCACTCACACCTATGGATAGATCAACAAAACAGAAAATTAGCTAGGAAACACAAACTTTAAATGATACAATGGACTAGTTAGAGCTAATTGATATCTATATGACATTTCACCCCAAAACAATGAATTTCACCTTTTTCTCAAGGAAACACAGAACATTCTCCAGGATAGGTCACATCCTGGCCCATAAATCTAGCCTTGGTAAATTCAAAAAAATGGAAGTCATTTCAAGCATCTTTTCTGATCACAATATGGTAAGATTAGATGTCAGCCACAGGAAAAACTATTACAGATACAAACATATGGAGGCTAGACAACACACTTCTGAATAACCAACAAATCACAGAAAAAATAAAAAAATAAAAGTATGCATAGAAACAAATGAAAATGAAAACTTACAACCCAAAACCTGTGGGATTCAGTAAAAGCAGTGCTAAGAGGAAGGTTCATAGCAGTATAACCTTACCTCAAGAAACAAGAGAAAAATCAAATACATAACCTAACTTTACACCTAAAGCAACCAGAAAAAGAAGAAATGAAGATCCCCAGGGTTAGTAGAAGGAAAGAAACCATAAAAATCAGGGCAGAAATAAATGAAAAACAAACAAAGGCGACTAGAGCAAAAATCAACAAAACTAAAAACTGGTTCTTTGAGAAGATAAATAAAATAGATAAACCATTAGCCAGACTCATCAAGAAAAAAAGGAAGAAGAATCAGATCAACAAAATTAGAAATGAAAATGGAGAAATCACAACAGACAACACAGAAATACAAAGGATCATAAGAGATTACTACAGCAACTAGATGACAATAAAATGGACAACTTGGAAGAAATGGACAAATTCTTAGAAAAGTATAACCTTCCAAAATTGAACTGGGAAAAAATAGAAACAGACCCATCACAAGCACAGAAATCAAAACTGTAAACAAAAATCTTCCAACAAACAAAAGCCTAAGACCACATGGCTTCACAGGTAAATTGCACCAAAAATTTAGAGAAGAGTGAACACCTATTCTACTCAAACTCTTCCAGAAAATTGCAGAGGAAGATAAACTCCCAAACTCATTCTACAAGGCCACCATCACCCTAATACCAAAACCAGACAAAGATGCCACAAAAAAGAAAACTATAGGCCAATATCACTGATGAACATAGATGCAAAAATCCTCAACAAAATACTAGCAAACAGAATCNTAACAATGAAAAAACAGAAAGAGAAATTAAGGAAATAATGCCATTCACTATTGCAATGAAAAGAATAAAATACTTAGGAATAAATCGACCTAAAGAAACCACAGACCTATATATAGAAAACCATAAAACACTGATGAAAGAAATCAAAGATGACACAAATAGATGGAGAAATATACCATGTTCGTGGCTTGCAAGAATCAATATAGTGAAAATGAGTATATTACCCAAAGCAATCTATAGATTTAATGCAATCCCTATCAAGCTACCAACAGTATTTTCAGAGAACTAGAACAAATAATTTTACAGTTTGCATGGAAATACATAAAACCTTGAATAGCCAAAGCAATCTTGAGAAAAAAGATGGAACTGGAGGAATCAACCAGCCTGACTTCAGACTATACTTCAAAGCTAGAGTTATTAAAACCATATGGTACTGCCACAAAGACAGAAATATAGATCAAGGGAACAAAATAGAAAGCCCAGAGATAAATCCATGCACCTATGGACTCCTATCTTTGACAAAGGAGGCAAGAATATACAATGGAGAAAAGACAATATCTTTAACAAGTGGTGCTGGTAAAACTGGTTAGCTACATGTAAAAGAATGAAACTAGAACACTTTCTAACACCACACACAAAAATAAACTCAAAATGGATTAAAGATCTAAACTTAAGACCAGAAACTATAAAATTCTTAGAGGAAAACACAGGCAGAACACTCTTTGACATAAATCACAGAAAGATCCTCTATGACCCACCTCCAAGAGTAATGGAAATAAAAACAAAAATTTAAAAATGGGACCTAATTAACTTAAAGCTTTTGCACAATGAAGGAAACTATAAGCAAGGTGAAAAGATAGCCTTCAGAATGGGAAAAAAATAATAGCAAACGAAACAACTGACAAAGAATTAATCTCAAAAATATACAAGCAACTCCTGCAGCTCAATTCCAGAAAAATAAATGACCCAGTCAAAAAATGGGCCAAAGAACTAAACAGACATTTCTCCAAAGAAGACATACGGATGGCTAAGAAACACATGAAAAGATGGTCAACATCACTCATTATCAGAGAATGCAAATCAAAACTACAATTAGGTACCATCTCACACCAGTCAGAATGGCTGCTATCAAAAAGTCTATAAACAATAAATGCTGGAGAGGGTGTGGAGAAAAGGGAACCCTCTTACACTATTAGTGGGATGCAAACTAGTATAGTCAGTATGGAGAACAGTGTGGAGATTCCTTAAAAAACTGGAAATAAAACTGCCATATGACCCAGAAATCCCACTGCTGGAAACAAGAATTGATAGAGACATGTGCACCCCGATGTTCACTGCAGCACTGTTCACAATAGCTAGGACATGGAAGCAACCTAGATGTCCATCGGGAGATGAATGGATAAGAAAGCTGTGGTACATATACACAATATTGCTTAGCCATTAAAAAGAATGCATTTGAGTCAGTTCTAAGGAGGTGGATGAAACTGGATCCTATTATACAGAGTGAAGTAAATCAGAAAGAAAAACACCAATACAGTATATTGGTGTATACTGTATACACCAATATATATATATGGAATTTAGAAAGATGATAATGATGACCCTATTTGCGAGACAGCAAAAGAAACCCAGATACAAAGAACAGACTTTGACTTTGTGGGAGACAGCAAGGGTGGGATGATTTGAGAAAATAACATTGAAACATGTATATTACCATATGTGAAACAGATCACTAGTCCAAGATTGATGCATGAAACAGGGCACTTAAAGTCAGTGCACTGGGACAACCCTGAGGGATGGGATGGGGAGGGACGTGGGAAGGGGGTTCAGGATGGAGGACACACATGTACACCCATGGCTGATTCATGTCAATGTATGGCGAAAACCACTACAATATTGTAAAGCAATTAGCCTTTACAATTAAAATTAATAAAAGAACGTTACATACCTTGGGTCATTGAGATTATCATGTCATGTGTTATATGAATCACTTCCCTCTATTGACAGGACCTTTGAAAGGACTGTGGTCAGAGAGATATGCTGCTTTGGGAAAAAAGAAAAAAAAAAGATTGGGACATTGGGATGAAAAGTATTGTCTTTAAACTGTTTGCTTAGAACAGTGGTTGCAGATACCCATTAGGAAGAATTTGCCCTGTACATACTTTAAAAGCATGAAAATTTCACATAAGTGTCAAGATTTCTGTTTTTTTCTTTAAAAATTCTAATTTCTGGAAGTACAAGCCTTACTAGAGAGGACTTCCCAGGTGGCTCAGTGGTAAAGAATCTGCCTGCCAATGCAGGAGTTGTTGGTTTGATCCCTGGGTCAGGAAAATCCCCTGGAAAAGGGAATAGCAACCCACTCCAGTATTCTTGTCTGAGAAATATGGACAGAGGAGTCTGGCCAGCTGTAGTCCATAAGGTCGCAAAGAGTCTGACACAATTTAGTGACTAGACAACAACAACCAAGGCCTGTAATTCCACATGAAACCTTGGTTTGGAGGTGAGTGGTATGTGGTATTCTCAACTATGAGTGGAATTCTCATGCTCCCTTTTGTCTTATATCTGCTTCACATAAATGATCTGCCTGGGTCGTCTACAGGCATCTGTGTGTATGACTTCCTATATAATACATCAACTCACCTTTTCTCAGTGTATAATATATACTTGTCATTATTTCTTTATACTGTATATAGTGATAACAGATTTAATCCTCTAAGAAGTATTTGTGATTGCATAATAAGAGCAGGTTCTTAGCTGAAAGTCTCAAAAACAGCCATATTCTCTAGCCAACTAAAATTGTCATGATTCTGGGAACTGTGTATGTGTGTGTGAGTGTAAACAAATGTAAAAGTTAAAGTGCCATTTATTTACATTATTTATACTAATATTGTGCTTTATAGAGTCTACTCCAAATTTAATTTAAAATTTCTATTCTTGTCCCTTTCCACTAAAGCAAAACTGATGGTGTGGACTACTATCTTAAGTACTTATTCTAGAAATGTGTAGGCTCTTTATCTGAAAAATTGATGTAATTACTCTTAGAAAAAAAAGTCATAAAAATCAGTTGCTTGATTATCCAAAAGCCACTATAATACCTTGTGTTTATATTACACTTATGAAAGTGGTTTTACATATGCCATTTAAGGTTTTTTTTTCTTACTTAAAACTTCCCACGAAGTAGACAGATATGTTTCAGTTCATTTTGCAAATGGAAGCAGCAGAGCTCATGGATATTAAGGGACTTTGTTAAAAGTACACAGCAGATAGTTTGCAAGGTGAGCCTATATACTAGATCTTGAGATTATAAACTCAGCTTTCAGAAAGCAAAAAGCATTCCAATGCAATATTTGTGAAAAAAAAATTACTGAGCCTCAAATCATTTGGGTAAGTTTCCAACTATGAAGAATCTCAAGAAGCCTCTTCCTGTAGAGTCTCTGTGATAGAAGTGACACCCCTGTCAGGGGACTGGGAACCCACACTGAAGCAGCGTATTATACCATGATATTCTGCCTGTGATGATTGTGCCTGTGTGCTAAGTTGTCTCAGTTGTATCTGAATCTTTGTGACCCATGGACTCTAGCTCACCAGGCTCTTCTGTCCAGACAAGAATACTGGAGTGGGCTGCCATTTCCCACTAAGGGGATCTTCCTGACCCAGGGACTGAATCTGCATCTCATGTCTTCTGCACTGGCAGGTGGGTTCTTTAACACTAGTGCACTTATTAACATGGATTAAATGCAGCTTACATTTCTGTAATATAGGGTTTCCTGACTTAGCACTGTCGGCATTTTGCACCAGATGATTATTCTGTGAGAATTAGTGGGTATTGTAGGAATTTTAACAGCATTCTTGGCCTCTACACACTAAATGCCAGGGGCACCTCCTCAGTTGTGACAAATAAAAATGTCTCCAGATATTGCTAAATGCCCTCCCAGGGGATAAAACTGATTGTTGTTGAAAACCATTGTCGTGATGTATTTTGACCAACTGCCCAAGAGAGTGAAATTTTGGAAAAACTGGAGATTTACCACCATTTCCTTCATGAGAGCCTGGGAGGATAAGGTTAAAGTGAGATTTCCAGATCTTATTTGAACATGGAGTTAATATTGAGTCCCTTTCTCTGCCATTTAGTGTGAAAACTAATATGGACAAGGCAAAGAAATTCACTGTGTAGGACACAAAACTCCATTTTTGTGCCTTAGGAATGGCCGATATCTCTGAAGACACTAGAACTAAAATCAGGTGGCAGGCCCTTGGAACAAACATTTTATTTCTTCAGCTTTGGATAGAAAATAAAACTTGGTTGAAATACTTAATCCAGAGGGATTTTTAAGACTTCCTGAGGAGCAGCCATTATGGAAGTAAAAGAAGTATTTGGCATCTGACTTCTTTATTTTTTTTATATCAATACCTACTCATTAGAAATTTATTAAAAAATCTTTAGTAAGTAGGATTAAGAAACTGTCTTCTATTTCTGTGAGAATTATATTCCTTGTGTTGTACAGGCTCTGCTGAACTTACAGTGTCCCATTTTGGTTCCTCCCATGAAGTTGTTCCACTTTTCAGGCTAATAGGATAAAACCTCTAACCTCTCCCTATGGTTGTTTAGCAACTGCAGCTTTGAGAAGAGTCTTCCTTCAATACACTCTGGTAAATGCCTGCTCTCAACAAGTTATCGCTCTAGAAAACACCTACACTGGGCATTTTTCTTCCCCCTCTAACTACAAGAATGGCTTATAATCCTCCTCCTTCAATAGGGCACTAACCACTAGGTTTAGGATTGATCTATAAATAAGATCTTGACAACACTTTCTTGGGGCTTCCCTGGTAGCTCAGCTGGTAAAGAATCTACCTGCAGTACAGGAGACTGGCTGGATTCCTGGGTCAGGAAGATCCCCTGGAAAAGGGATAGGCTGCCCAATCCAGTATTCTTGCCTGGAGAATCCCCATGGCCAAAAGAGCTTGGCTGGCTACAGCCCATGGGGTCATAAAGAGTTGGACATGACTGAGCAACTAAGCACAATGCTTTCTTGAAGGTATATATTAATATTACCATTTTACAGATGGTGCTGAGACACTGAGATGTTAAGTAATTTGCCTGTGTTACAAAACTAATTAGGGACATAGTTGTGATTCAAGCCCAGGGCTGTCTGACCCTAAAACTTGTGTGTTCCATTATACGTCAGTGCATCCTTGCTACTCTACCATCCACCAAAGGAAGTGGTAGCACTCTTTTATTGCCATATACATGACAGTACATATGTCATATATATCAATATATATATTTTATTTAATATATATTTTATATGTGTGTATATGTATATTTATCTAGCTATAGCATAACTGGGGGTGGGTGGGCAGAATCATTCTGAATGTTAATGCAAGAGTGCAAAGTCAGTAAAAAAGAAGGACCCTAAGTAGGAGATGATGCTTAGGAAGAAAGCCTATTTATAATTCCTTCATGTATGTGTGTGTATGTGTATATATATATATTCAGTCCTACTTAACACATGTATTGATATTTGAGCCATGTCCATTTTAATCACTGTGCTTCTGAACAGATGTGCTCCCTGTTGTCATGTGGAAATCACATAGATAGGATGGGCTTATGTGAAAACTTAGGAAGGGCCCAGGAGGGTCAGGAGCAGAGAAGGATATTACTATCTCTCTAGAGTACAGTGAAAGATACTAAAAGGAAACTCACTAAGGCATAAAAAAGAAGAGAAACATTGTTTTTGCCTTACAGATATGCCTAGCGGTGACGATGCCTGGATGACCTTAATTAATATTGCTCCTAGCACTGTCTTCACATGACCTTGTAGTTACAAGGGTGTTAATATACTTGTATTGCTATAATGTCAAATGTCTTCTGATGTAGCAAGTACTTGTGGTATCCTAAGAACTAGACCAATGTTCAATCAGAAATAACATTTAACCTTAACTGGCCCCCATTTGACTATACTAATAAGGATACTGATCCTTATCCATGTACCTTCACAGGAAAATCTGGTTCAAAATTTAGCTTTTTAACTATTAGAAATTTAGAAATAAAATTTATTTTAATCTTGAAATGCTTTTTTAGAAGTTCATAGGCCAAGTGGGAAGAATTTATAGCACAATAAAATAGTCATTGTTTTGATATGTTATTAAAATGAGCTGCATAATAAAGCATACATAATGAACTTTTATCATATTGTGGATGAAATAGTCCGCATGACTCATATGTAATCTTTTCTAAATCTTCTTAATAATTTTTATAGAACTGTTAATGTCAAGTAATTGCAACTACATGAGCTATCTGGCCTGGGAATTCACAACAAAATACAAGTAGTAATTCAAGATAATTTATCTACATAGTGATGATGTTCATTAAATTATCAATAAGTATTATGAAGTAATGGGAGTTTTCAAAGTTTGGGAATGTAAAAGGACTACTGCACTCATAAATATAATTTCATCCCTTGCAAATGATGACACGTCTGTTTATAGCACTAAGGAATTAAAGAGAACACTGAGTCATAGATAGTTCTCATGGGAAGCTACTATAGCTTTCTAACTTTGCCCTAGTTAGAGTTACCCTTGGAAGCCTCAGCTGTAATTATCAGTGACAACCCAAGGCCATGCCACTCCTCACACCTCCATCTACCCCAAGTATATGTAATCGCGTTCAGCTGCTAGATACGTAGTTCTCATCTAGAATGAGTGTCTGCTAGATTCAGGCATCAGGTGATACTTCTTTGGTTCTACCATACCTCCTGAAACCAACATGAGTGCCAGAAAACCAATTTGCTTTCCCTAGAGTAATGCATTGGCTTTGAGTGTGCTTGAGCTATTCAGGCCACCTTTGCCCTCTAGGGGGCCTTTCCGATGGCTCAAGCAGTAAAGAACCTGCCTGCCAAAGCAGGAGACTCAGGTGGCACAGGTTCAATCCCTGGGTCAGGAAGATCCCCTGGAAGAGGAAATGTCAACCCATTCCAGTATTCTTGCCTTCCATGGACAGAGGAACCTGATGGGCTACAGTACATAGAGTCAAACATGACTGATCATGCATGCCTAAGTGTGTGTGTGTGTGTGTGTGTGTGCCCTCTAGGAAAGTGAATAACTTGGCAGATTGTAGGGTGGAGAGGTGTCGAAGATTGCAATGAGGACACTGTTTCCATCAATGACAGATAAGCTGTTCAAGTTTGTGAAAGACTTAAGTAAGCTTATTTGCAAGTTGAGTCTGTTAGAATCATTCTGTAATTGGAATGTCTCCATCCTTTACTGGCTCATGTGTACAAATAAGACCATGTATAAAATGATGTCTAGGTGTGCAAATTATTAATTTGAATCTTAAAAAACTTTGTAGTAAAGGACCTTCTTTTATTCACTGCTATATAATTAACATACAAAGAAATGAGCCAATCTAGAGAGTTCAGTTCAATCAATTTTGACAATTGTTTATGCCAGTGGAACCAGCATTCAAAACAGCAAAGATTTCAATTGAAACCCTTTGGCCCCATTTTAATCAATGTCCCTCCTCCCACTGCCTGCAACCACTACCTCTGATTTCTCATAGATTTATTTTGTCTGTATACAAATTCCATACCATTATTCTCATGGTTTGAATTTTTTGTTTCTGGTTTCTCTTGTTTAACATACAGGTTTTGAGATTCATGCATGATGTTGTGTGTAGTAGTAGTTCATTCTTTTTATGGCTGAGTAGTTATTAATTCCAATGCTGATGGTTCACTGCCCCCAACTGCAACACAGACTCAGACCCCTGTCAAGTGTCCCACCACAGGACTTTCTAGGAAGTCCCAGAGCATGTCTCACATGCATCCTCCGACAGGGCACTATAGCTTTTCCAGTGGTATCTCCTGCGTGTGCTGACCACCATCCATGTGTGTCTGTCCTTACAAGTTACATTCATTTCCTATTGCTGCTGTAACAAATTATCGCCAACTTAGCTGTTTAAAACAATACCAGCTAATTATAGTTCTGGAGGTCAGAAGTACAAAATGGGTTTTATGGGACTAAAATCAAGATTTGGCAGAGCTATGTTCCATTATGAGGGCTTGGGGGAGAATCAATTGCTTTGCCTTTTCCAGTTTCTAGAAGCTGCCCATATACCTTGTCTCATGGGTCCTTACTCCATCTACAAAGTGGATTACAACGATCTTTGCTTCCTTTGTCACCTCCTTTTCTGATTCTGACCTTCCTGCTTCCTCCTCATGAGGACCCCTGAGATAATACTGAGCCCAACTGAAAAATCAAACTTAATCTCCCTGTTTCAGGCACTGTAATTAAATTACATCTGCAAAGTCCCCTTACCATGAGTGGTGATTGTCTTAGTCACTGTGAGATACTGTAGAAAAATACTGCAGACTGGGTAGCTTAAATGGCAAGCATTTATTTACCACAATTCTGGAGACTGGGAAATCCAGGTTCAGAGAGAGAGAGAGACTCCAACCATTCTCCTGGGTCTTTCTCTTTTTATAAAGGCATTCATTGCATCATGCAGGCTCTGTCCAGATGATTTAATCTAAACCAAATTACCTCTGAAAGACCTCAGCTGGAAATATCACACTGGGGATGAAGGCTTTAAAATGTGAATTTGAGGGGGCCCACAAACATTCAATCTACAACAGTAATACACTGAAGGCTGTGGGAATTATAACGTGGATATTTGGGGGTATCCCTTATTCAGCCTTCTCTATAAGTTATTTGCCCAGGCACTGATGGCTGTCCTTTCAATATTACCATCAGTATTACTCAGTGATGACAAAGAATGAACCATGCCATTTGCAGCTCCATGGATGGACCTAGAGACTGTCCTGCTTAGTGAACTAAGTCAGACAGAGAAGGAGAAATAGTGCATGACATCCCTTATCTGGGGAATATTTTTTAAAAAATGGTACAAATGAACTTATTTACAAATCAGAAAGACTGACAGAAAATGAACTTACGGTTGCTAGTGGGGAAACATGGTCAGAGGGGAGAGAGTGAGAGTTTGAGACCACGATGTATACACTGCTATATTTAAAATCGGTAACCACCAAGGTCCTCCTGTATAGCACAGGGAACTCTTCTGTGTGTGATATGGCAGCCTGGATGGGAGGGGGAGTTTGGGGGAGAATTAATACATGTATATATATGGCTGAGTCCCTTTGCTGTCCACCTGGAACTATCACAAAACTGTTAATTGGATCTACTCCAATATAAAATAAAAGCTTTAAAAAGTACCACCGTCAATGTCCTAGAACTCTCACAGTGCAGAAACGGTGCTGGGCACCAAATAAAAGGGGCAAGTGAGGGACAGGCATCAGCTCACCTTACATGGTGCTTCAGAAAGAACACACTTCAAAGTCCCTCTGAGAACAGTCCTTCAGCTCCTACTTTTGCTCCTTAGTCAAAAGCTCTGATGTAATTCATAGGCTTGAGCCATTCATCATAGTCTCTTCTCCATTCACCATATTTCATCTCTGTAAGTGGATAGTCCCCCATAAAACTTCCTTCTGGCAGATTCTCTTTCTGCTATAAAAATTAGCTTATGCACATAGGTATCTGGGTTCAGTCAACCCCTCAGTACCCACATGTGTAAATCTTAGCTCAGGCCAGTGTCCTCCTGATACAAGTCATTAATTCAACAAGTCACCAATCCACTTTAATTCATTCCTTAAAACAATTGCCAGTAAATGAAAAACTACTGTATTAAAAAATATTCTCATTCAATTTAATGGATAAATATGATGCATTCTGATCCAACTAGCTACCTCTGAGTGAGTAAATGAAAGTTGCTCAGTCATGTTTGACTCTTTGAGACCCCATGGACTGTAGCCCGCCAGGCTCCTCTGTCCATGGAATTCTCCAGGCAAGAATACTGGAGTGGGGAGCCATTCTCCAGGGGATCTTACTGTCCCAGGGATTGAACCTGGGTCTTCTGCATTATAGAAAGATTCTTTACCATCTGAGACACCAGGGAAGCCCTTTAGCTACCTCTAGCACTCTAGAAATGAGGAATGCATGATACTCATATTCTCCCTTTATGTCATAAGTATTAATGGATTCAGATTCCATTCATTCACAATACATGATGAGGTGGACCTGCAGTGGGGGTAGAATTTGGATAGATGAAGAAGTCACTGAAAAGGTTGGATTAACATTATAGGGATAATGTTTATCGCTCCTGTGAAGAGCACACTTGACTCCAGTTTAGATGCATTTTTTTCTCATATAATTAGTTTGTACAATTATTATGTACATCAACGGTATGATCATTTTAATAGGTTTCTCACTCCCTCTGGTAGAAGTATTTAATCAACACAATTCTAACCAAATATGGTATGCAATCCAATCTGAACCATGGGATCAGATATCACTTCTAGTATTTATTTAGTATGGCGTTAGGTAAAAGCAGCTATACCACATGAAAGGGAGTTGATGTTAGAAAAGCTGTAGGACTTTTCAACAGCCATTATTTACTGTTGCTTCATGAGGAAAGTCTATGTTTAGAAAATATTTATGCCAAGCTCAGGGACATCAAGATAAGACAAAATTCCTGTAATGAGCTTTGCTGTTCAGGGGGAGAGATCAGAAAGCCTAAAAACTGTCAGAAACAGATCAAAACATTAATATAGTTATCAGGTAATATTTCTGAGCTTTTTTTTTTCATTTGATGTATTGGAGATATAAGAGATGTGTGTTTGATCCTTGGGTTAGGAGGATCCCTTGGAGGAAAAAATGACACCCTGCTCCAATATTCTTGCCTGGAAAATTCCATGGACAGAGGTGCCTCTGTCTACAGTCCATGAGGTTGCAAAAAGTTGGATATAACTGAGCAACTGAACACAGACACTGACTTTTAAATATTGCACAGTGAAGCTATATAACCGTTATAAGCAGGAACATTTTATAATTGATCTTTATGCTATCTATTTGGTGCATATTAACAACAAGCTACAAGTAAGCCACTAAACATATCCAGTGCCATCTCAAATAGAAAGCTGTCTCTTAGTTCCTTGAATTGGCACTGTAAAAGTCATATCACTAACTTCAAGTTGGTATATCTTCTCCAGCTTAGGCCTAACCCACTAAATCTTTAGTCTCTTGTTAAGGAGAGATTATCAGAACCCACAAGTAGACTAGAATAAACTCATTAGTCCTAAAGGATCATAGAACTTTTGATCACAAAGAGCCTTCGGGCTTGAAAGTAACTTACTTATAATTGGATCAATATTGTGAACTCAGCCATAATGTGAATTATTGGCACCATGACTTTGGACATGAAACTATTCATGTGTTTCTCCTATATGAGAACCCATCTCGAGTTTCATAGGACTCCTGGAGCCACCCAACCTGGAATCTGAATTGATGCAGCAAGTAAAAATCATGAGTTCTTTATGTGCTTTCTGTATCTGTTGCAAATTGCCTCAAAGGCCAGCCAGTTACACCAGGTTAGGCATACAAGCTAACTTGTGGGAATCCCCTCAGATTTGATCTTTTCTTCTGCCCTTTCTGGGCAGGCCGACTATGTTTGGGTGTGACCATGTTTATATCATGACTCATGGATCAGTAGACTTTTGCTTGTTTGTTCAGTTCATACTTTCTCTGTGTAAATCACTTTAGTCTACTGCTTAACAAGTGGACCTTGGCCTATTCTGTATCTCTCTTAAACCTTGACTTGTTTGTAGGCCTGTCCACTCCTGGATGGACAATGATCCTAATGAAATAAATGCATCACTCTCATGCTGCCTTTTTCTTCTCTGTTTTACTTCAATTTGCCAAGTTGTTGTGTTCCCTTCTGTCCCTGGACCATTTGCTACTGGAGTACTCCTTCTTCCACAGTACCTCACATCACTTCCAACTTTTCTTTCAAGTTCAGGGTTACAAATAGGGTACTCCAGAACTTACTCTCTGGAAAACTCCATTGCTTGGTCATTTGGGGAAAGGTTTAAGCTCAAAGAAACAGCCACTATGGAGAATAATCTGGAGGTTCCTTAAAAAAAACTAAAAGTAGAACTACCATATGACTCAGCAATCCCACTCCTGGGCATATACCTAGAGAAAGCCATAATTCAAAAATAAATAAATAAATGCAACCCAATGTTCATTGCAGCTCTGTTTACAATAGCCAGGATATGAAAGCAAAATAATATTCATGAAAGATGACTGGATAAAGAAGATGTGGTATATGATGGAATAATAATACTCAGCCACAAAAAGGAACAAAGTTGGGGCATTTGTAGAGATGTGGAGATGTGTATAAGAGACAGTCTCCATCCTTTACTGGCTCATGTGTACAAATAAGACCATGTATAAAATGATGTCTAGGTGTGCAAATTATTAATTTGAATCTTAAAAAACTTTGTAGTAAAGGACCTTCTTTTATTCACTGCTATATAATTAACATACAAAGAAATGAGCCAATCTAGAGAGTTCAGTTCAATCAATTTTGACAATTGTTTATGCCAGTGGAACCAGCATTCAAAACAGCAAAGATTTCAATTGAAACCCTTTGGCCCCATTTTAATCAATGTCCCTCCTCCCACTGCCTGCAACCACTACCTCTGATTTCTCATAGATTTATTTTGTCTGTATACAAATTCCATACCATTATTCTCATGGTTTGAATTTTTTGTTTCTGGTTTCTCTTGTTTAACATACAGGTTTTGAGATTCATGCATGATGTTGTGTGTAGTAGTAGTTCATTCTTTTTATGGCTGAGTAGTTATTAATTCCAATGCTGATGGTTCACTGCCCCCAACTGCAACACAGACTCAGACCCCTGTCAAGTGTCCCACCACAGGACTTTCTAGGAAGTCCCAGAGCATGTCTCACATGCATCCTCCGACAGGGCACTATAGCTTTTCCAGTGGTATCTCCTGCGTGTGCTGACCACCATCCATGTGTGTCTGTCCTTACAAGTTACATTCATTTCCTATTGCTGCTGTAACAAATTATCGCCAACTTAGCTGTTTAAAACAATACCAGCTAATTATAGTTCTGGAGGTCAGAAGTACAAAATGGGTTTTATGGGACTAAAATCAAGATTTGGCAGAGCTATGTTCCATTATGAGGGCTTGGGGGAGAATCAATTGCTTTGCCTTTTCCAGTTTCTAGAAGCTGCCCATATACCTTGTCTCATGGGTCCTTACTCCATCTACAAAGTGGATTACAACGATCTTTGCTTCCTTTGTCACCTCCTTTTCTGATTCTGACCTTCCTGCTTCCTCCTCATGAGGACCCCTGAGATAATACTGAGCCCAACTGAAAAATCAAACTTAATCTCCCTGTTTCAGGCACTGTAATTAAATTACATCTGCAAAGTCCCCTTACCATGAGTGGTGATTGTCTTAGTCACTGTGAGATACTGTAGAAAAATACTGCAGACTGGGTAGCTTAAATGGCAAGCATTTATTTACCACAATTCTGGAGACTGGGAAATCCAGGTTCAGAGAGAGAGAGAGACTCCAACCATTCTCCTGGGTCTTTCTCTTTTTATAAAGGCATTCATTGCATCATGCAGGCTCTGTCCAGATGATTTAATCTAAACCAAATTACCTCTGAAAGACCTCAGCTGGAAATATCACACTGGGGATGAAGGCTTTAAAATGTGAATTTGAGGGGGCCCACAAACATTCAATCTACAACAGTAATACACTGAAGGCTGTGGGAATTATAACGTGGATATTTGGGGGTATCCCTTATTCAGCCTTCTCTATAAGTTATTTGCCCAGGCACTGATGGCTGTCCTTTCAATATTACCATCAGTATTACTCAGTGATGACAAAGAATGAACCATGCCATTTGCAGCTCCATGGATGGACCTAGAGACTGTCCTGCTTAGTGAACTAAGTCAGACAGAGAAGGAGAAATAGTGCATGACATCCCTTATCTGGGGAATATTTTTTAAAAAATGGTACAAATGAACTTATTTACAAATCAGAAAGACTGACAGAAAATGAACTTACGGTTGCTAGTGGGGAAACATGGTCAGAGGGGAGAGAGTGAGAGTTTGAGACCACGATGTATACACTGCTATATTTAAAATCGGTAACCACCAAGGTCCTCCTGTATAGCACAGGGAACTCTTCTGTGTGTGATATGGCAGCCTGGATGGGAGGGGGAGTTTGGGGGAGAATTAATACATGTATATATATGGCTGAGTCCCTTTGCTGTCCACCTGGAACTATCACAAAACTGTTAATTGGATCTACTCCAATATAAAATAAAAGCTTTAAAAAGTACCACCGTCAATGTCCTAGAACTCTCACAGTGCAGAAACGGTGCTGGGCACCAAATAAAAGGGGCAAGTGAGGGACAGGCATCAGCTCACCTTACATGGTGCTTCAGAAAGAACACACTTCAAAGTCCCTCTGAGAACAGTCCTTCAGCTCCTACTTTTGCTCCTTAGTCAAAAGCTCTGATGTAATTCATAGGCTTGAGCCATTCATCATAGTCTCTTCTCCATTCACCATATTTCATCTCTGTAAGTGGATAGTCCCCCATAAAACTTCCTTCTGGCAGATTCTCTTTCTGCTATAAAAATTAGCTTATGCACATAGGTATCTGGGTTCAGTCAACCCCTCAGTACCCACATGTGTAAATCTTAGCTCAGGCCAGTGTCCTCCTGATACAAGTCATTAATTCAACAAGTCACCAATCCACTTTAATTCATTCCTTAAAACAATTGCCAGTAAATGAAAAACTACTGTATTAAAAAATATTCTCATTCAATTTAATGGATAAATATGATGCATTCTGATCCAACTAGCTACCTCTGAGTGAGTAAATGAAAGTTGCTCAGTCATGTTTGACTCTTTGAGACCCCATGGACTGTAGCCCGCCAGGCTCCTCTGTCCATGGAATTCTCCAGGCAAGAATACTGGAGTGGGGAGCCATTCTCCAGGGGATCTTACTGTCCCAGGGATTGAACCTGGGTCTTCTGCATTATAGAAAGATTCTTTACCATCTGAGACACCAGGGAAGCCCTTTAGCTACCTCTAGCACTCTAGAAATGAGGAATGCATGATACTCATATTCTCCCTTTATGTCATAAGTATTAATGGATTCAGATTCCATTCATTCACAATACATGATGAGGTGGACCTGCAGTGGGGGTAGAATTTGGATAGATGAAGAAGTCACTGAAAAGGTTGGATTAACATTATAGGGATAATGTTTATCGCTCCTGTGAAGAGCACACTTGACTCCAGTTTAGATGCATTTTTTTCTCATATAATTAGTTTGTACAATTATTATGTACATCAACGGTATGATCATTTTAATAGGTTTCTCACTCCCTCTGGTAGAAGTATTTAATCAACACAATTCTAACCAAATATGGTATGCAATCCAATCTGAACCATGGGATCAGATATCACTTCTAGTATTTATTTAGTATGGCGTTAGGTAAAAGCAGCTATACCACATGAAAGGGAGTTGATGTTAGAAAAGCTGTAGGACTTTTCAACAGCCATTATTTACTGTTGCTTCATGAGGAAAGTCTATGTTTAGAAAATATTTATGCCAAGCTCAGGGACATCAAGATAAGACAAAATTCCTGTAATGAGCTTTGCTGTTCAGGGGGAGAGATCAGAAAGCCTAAAAACTGTCAGAAACAGATCAAAACATTAATATAGTTATCAGGTAATATTTCTGAGCTTTTTTTTTTCATTTGATGTATTGGAGATATAAGAGATGTGTGTTTGATCCTTGGGTTAGGAGGATCCCTTGGAGGAAAAAATGACACCCTGCTCCAATATTCTTGCCTGGAAAATTCCATGGACAGAGGTGCCTCTGTCTACAGTCCATGAGGTTGCAAAAAGTTGGATATAACTGAGCAACTGAACACAGACACTGACTTTTAAATATTGCACAGTGAAGCTATATAACCGTTATAAGCAGGAACATTTTATAATTGATCTTTATGCTATCTATTTGGTGCATATTAACAACAAGCTACAAGTAAGCCACTAAACATATCCAGTGCCATCTCAAATAGAAAGCTGTCTCTTAGTTCCTTGAATTGGCACTGTAAAAGTCATATCACTAACTTCAAGTTGGTATATCTTCTCCAGCTTAGGCCTAACCCACTAAATCTTTAGTCTCTTGTTAAGGAGAGATTATCAGAACCCACAAGTAGACTAGAATAAACTCATTAGTCCTAAAGGATCATAGAACTTTTGATCACAAAGAGCCTTCGGGCTTGAAAGTAACTTACTTATAATTGGATCAATATTGTGAACTCAGCCATAATGTGAATTATTGGCACCATGACTTTGGACATGAAACTATTCATGTGTTTCTCCTATATGAGAACCCATCTCGAGTTTCATAGGACTCCTGGAGCCACCCAACCTGGAATCTGAATTGATGCAGCAAGTAAAAATCATGAGTTCTTTATGTGCTTTCTGTATCTGTTGCAAATTGCCTCAAAGGCCAGCCAGTTACACCAGGTTAGGCATACAAGCTAACTTGTGGGAATCCCCTCAGATTTGATCTTTTCTTCTGCCCTTTCTGGGCAGGCCGACTATGTTTGGGTGTGACCATGTTTATATCATGACTCATGGATCAGTAGACTTTTGCTTGTTTGTTCAGTTCATACTTTCTCTGTGTAAATCACTTTAGTCTACTGCTTAACAAGTGGACCTTGGCCTATTCTGTATCTCTCTTAAACCTTGACTTGTTTGTAGGCCTGTCCACTCCTGGATGGACAATGATCCTAATGAAATAAATGCATCACTCTCATGCTGCCTTTTTCTTCTCTGTTTTACTTCAATTTGCCAAGTTGTTGTGTTCCCTTCTGTCCCTGGACCATTTGCTACTGGAGTACTCCTTCTTCCACAGTACCTCACATCACTTCCAACTTTTCTTTCAAGTTCAGGGTTACAAATAGGGTACTCCAGAACTTACTCTCTGGAAAACTCCATTGCTTGGTCATTTGGGGAAAGGTTTAAGCTCAAAGAAACAGCCACTATGGAGAATAATCTGGAGGTTCCTTAAAAAAAACTAAAAGTAGAACTACCATATGACTCAGCAATCCCACTCCTGGGCATATACCTAGAGAAAGCCATAATTCAAAAATAAATAAATAAATGCAACCCAATGTTCATTGCAGCTCTGTTTACAATAGCCAGGATATGAAAGCAAAATAATATTCATGAAAGATGACTGGATAAAGAAGATGTGGTATATGATGGAATAATAATACTCAGCCACAAAAAGGAACAAAGTTGGGGCATTTGTAGAGATGTGGATGGACCTAGAGTCTGTCATACACAGAGAAGTAAGTCAGAAGGAGAAAAACAAACATTATATATTAATGCATGTATGCCTGAGAAATCTGTATTCAGATCAAGAAGCAACAGTTAGAACTGGACATGAAACAACAGACTGGTTCCAAATCGGGAAAGGAGTATGTTAAGGCTGTATATTGTGACCCTGCTTATTTCACTTCTATGCTGAGTACATTATGAGAAATTCTGGGCTGGATGAAGCATAAGCTAGAATCAAGATTGCCGGGAGAAAGAACAATAACTTCAGATACAAAGATGACACCACCCTTATGGCAGAAAGAGAAAAAGAAGTAAAGAGCCTCTTGATGAAACTGAAAAGTGATGAAAGGGAAAGTGGAGAGTGAAAAAGTTGGTTTTAAGCCAACTCAACATTCAAAAGGGCTTCCCTGGTGACCCAGAGGTTAAAGCATCTGCCTGCAATGTGGGAGACCTGGGTTTGATCCCTGGGTCGGGAACATCCCCTGGAGAAGGAAATGGCAACCCCCTCCAGTATTCTTGCCTGGAGAATCCCATAGATGGAGGAGCTTGGTGAGCTACAGTCCACGGGTCGCAAAGAGTCAGACACGACTGAGCGACTTCACTTTCACTTTAACATTCAGAAAACTAAGATCATGGCATTTGGTCCCATCACTTCATGGCAAATAGATGGGGAAACAATGGAAACAGTGACAGACTTTATTTTTGGGGCTCCAAAATCACTGTAGATGGTGACTGTAGCCATGAAATTAAAAGATGCTTACTCCTTGGCAGAAAAGCTATGACCAATCTAGAGAGCATATTAAAAAGCAGAGACATTACTTTGCTGACAAAGGTCCATCTAGTCAAGGCTATGATTTTTCCAGTAGTCATGTATGGATGTGAAAGTTGGACTCTAAAGAAAGCTGAATACTGAAGAATTGATGCTTTTGACCTGTGGAGTTGGAGAAGACTCTTGAGAGTCCCTCAGACTGCAAGGAGATCCAACCAGTCCATCCTAAAGGAAATCAATCCTGAATAACCATTGGAAGAACTGATGCTGAAGCTGAAACTACAATACTTTGGCCATCTAATGTGAAGAACTGAGTCATTTGGAAAAGGTGCTGGGAAAGATTGAAGGTAGGAGGAGAAGGGGATGATAGAGGATGAGACAGTTGGATGGCATCACTGACTCAATGCACATGGGTTTGGGTGGACTCTGGGAGTTGGTCATGGACAGGGAAGACTTGTGTGCTGCAATCCATGTGTTCGCAGGGTCTGACACGACTGAGCAACTGAACTGAGCTGAACTGAATGCATATATGTAGAATCTA
Organism: Oreotragus oreotragus; assembly: GCA_006410675.1. Classification (NCBI taxonomy): domain Eukaryota; kingdom Metazoa; phylum Chordata; class Mammalia; order Artiodactyla; family Bovidae; genus Oreotragus; species Oreotragus oreotragus. Next base: position 112,964 of record SJYX01005911.1, on the reverse strand, counting down.
GAGAAATAGTATAGATGAACCTATTTGCAAGGCAAAAATAAAGACACAGATGTAGAGAACAGACATGTGGACAAGTTAAAGAGGAGTGGGAGGAATTGGGAGGCTGGGATGGATGTATGTGTACTTCTACATGTAAAACAGCTACTGGGAATCTGCTATTTGGCACAGAGTTCAGCTCAGTGCTCTGTGATAACCTAAAGGGGTGGGATGGTGGATGGTTTTGGGAAGGAACTACAGGAGGGAGGGGATATATGTATACAAATCGCCGACTCATTTCATTGTACAGCAGAAACACAACATTGTAAAGGACCTATACTTCAATAAAAATAAATAATATTTTTAAAAAGCTTGTGTTAAAATCTCAGCTCACCCAAATACTAGCAATACAGCTATGGGATACTGGGCAAAAATCTTAGTTTTACCATTATAAGATGGTGATAATTGCACCAACTTATTAAGAATAGTCACTGAAATTATGCAGGTAATATCCTTAGTATTAATACCTGTACATAGTAAGGGTTCAACTTGTAACTCTGAGCCTTGCTTTACTTCACAAATTTCTCAAATGCTGACTGGATGCTCCTGTATGGGACCTGTGTGCTGACACTCAATGTGCTCAATTTGCTGCAAATCATGTTGTAAAGGTCAGCTTGATTTTGACATTTATAGTATCACTGTGGAACCATTTCTTAGTTTTAATATTAGTGGAATTCTTTTTGCTATTTCTGGGCTTCCAAGAGGGCATTTATTTAAATAGGCATTCTTTTCCTCATCTTTCCTAAAGTCCTTCCAAATTAGTTTTCTATTTTTAAAACACTATTTTGAAACTTCCCCCTGAATATAAGTGTCAACTTTGCTTTTAGTAAAACATGATACTAAAAACTATCTGGGTGTGGGGGGTGGGATGTCAAGAATACAACACAGTATTGGTCACTTTATTTCCTAAAGATAAATGGCCAAAAATTGAATTTTTTTTCCTTAAAGTTCTACATCAGTCAAATCCTGTGATTCAATCAAATATTTTGTCTTCCTAGCTACAATGTAATGATTTAATTTATAGTTCAGTTCAGTTCAGTCGCTCAGTCCTGTCCAACTCTTTGCGACCCCATGAATCGCAGCACGCCAGGCNAATTTTTTTTCCTTAAAGTTCTACATCAGTCAAATCCTGTGATTCAATCAAATATTTTGTCTTCCTAGCTACAATGTAATGATTTAATTTATAGTTCAGTTCAGTTCAGTCGCTCAGTCCTGTCCAACTCTTTGCGACCCCATGAATCGCAGCACGCCAGGCCTCCCTGTTCATCACTATCCCCCAGAGTTCACTCAGACTCACGTCCATCGAGGTTACTGAGTACTGAGTACTAATTTGTTAATTCTTGCATTGCTTCTCAGGTGATGAAAATCTAATGTGATTTCCCCCTCCCCCCCCTGCCTTTTCCCTGAACAGGTAAGAATCAATTGGCCCATTTCTGGCATTTTGGCCTATGTCAGTATGTCCTAATGAAAGACAACCCATTTATGGACCTCAGAATGTCAGAAGATGATGAATGGGTTTGAATATTTTGAACAGTGTATACTGAACACACTATAGAATAGTTGACATTTTATTCAAAACTATTTTCTGAAATAAAGTTATGGCTAAAATATTTCATAGTGCAAATCAGCTTTGATTCTCTAAAACATGCAAAGAATTGTAAGTTCTGATGAGAAAAAGCTCTTTATTTTTAAATGACCTGCACATGAGTAATTCAGTTTTATTTCAAGATTACTGGTCAGTCTATGCCTTTCATTGACATTAATCTTACTGTAAACTGAGATCATTTAAATTGGTCTTTCAGTTGACTGGCTGACATTAAAAGTCACCAATTCAAAGATTTAATCAAGTATAAACTGAAAGTCTTTTTTCTGGGTTGCATCACCTAGTGTAGAAAACTGTTTGCTGATCATTGAGTTCATACTACCCTGCATTCATGGGCTTTCTTAACTCCTTTTTCCCTGAAATCTGTGTTTGCTTCACTTTTCTTTGTTACTGTTTTTCTCTATCACCTTGTGCAGAGAAGGTGAGAGCGAACTCTATTGTGTGCTTTTGTTGCCATGGTGAAGAAAAATAGCACAATTCCACAGTTAATAAAGAGTATCAGGGTGAGGAAGATATTTCTTCTAAGCTTGCATGATTTTCATTTCATTACAGTGGAACTAAGAAGCATTGACAGGCCTGTCGAAGCAAAATCTTATGTTAGATGTAGTTCATAATGTCATGCTATTCACTCAGAATATAGTAGTTTCCTTTGAGAAATTATTTAAAATGCTTGCACTGGAGGAATGTTTTAAAAGGGGTTTCATGCGGTCCTATTTTTTTCTAGCTAAAAAGGAATTGACATTCTACAGATTTCCATTTTGAAAACTGAACAGTCACAGAGAAACATTGTTGCAAAGGACCTTATTAATTCAAGCTTTGAAAAAGTGGTTTGTGGCTTTTTTAAAGGAAAATATCTTCATTTAGCTATTCCTTCCAAACTTGGGTGTGGAAAGCACAAAAGATCCTTCACTTCATGACAAGTACAAAGGGTAAAGAATTTTTTAGTAGTTTATTTGGTTCTGATCAGAAAAATCTCTCCTCCCATCCTTTCTACCTCTACCCCTTCCCTTTCTCATCCTGACTCTTACTCAATCTCTCTTCATATGCTCATAATATTTCAGAAGAGCAAAATGTGTCAAGGATTCTCTCTGGGAGAGAGGAGCAGCTAAGATCCAAGAGTGGGGCTGAAGGTCTTTGACCCATGAATTTTTTAGCTGTTAGGAAGCAGGCAACTGAAATTGGGTAGTGTAATTCAGACTACCACAGTTGAACTTTCTTTAAGAGCTCACAGCAACCTTACAGCCTTCCATAAAAGTTGAAGCAAATGGAAAGCTTTCTTAATTGCAATTTTCCCCTACTTATCCAGGTCTTATTGACTGTGATGAAATGCACTCTGGTGAGCAGTCAATAGTTTGAACAGAAAAAAAGCTAGAAAAATAATCTTTAAAAACCTAGGATGAAGAGAAGTGAGATGATTTGAAGATAACAAACGTCCAACTTTTCATCCAATTGTTAGGATGCGAAGTCCTTTACGAACTTTGCAATCGTTAAAATTGCAAATAAAATGTTACTAAAAGTACAGGTGAAGGGGCTTATGTTGAAGTCTGCTGATTGAAAACACAAAGATGTGTTATGTAATAACTTTTCTGTTTCAATGGGGCTAAAATAATAGAAAAAAGTGAAAAAAGGAAGTTGAATACAAGAGGGTTTTTTTAGAGGAAGGAAAATTAATCTTTTAATGTAAATAGTAGGCATTTTGCCAAGAAATGCTTTTAGAATAGGCATGATTGAGATGGGTGTGTGCAAAGTATAAGAACTGACCATTGTAGAACACTTAGACTGAGGTATGCATTTTGCTTTACATACTTTATTTTATGTAATCCTTTTGTGTATGAGCCCAAGGAGCTGAGTAGCAAGGCATATACATTTTTACAAATTAGGAGAGAAGTCATTTTTCTCAAACTCCCAGAATATGTCAGTTCTACAAGACTCCATAACTTACTGACTACTTCTTGCCAATAAAAGGAACAACAGTTTCTAGTATTTTGGAAAGGGAGACAGTGGAAAAAGAAATTGCAGAGAGAGCATATTCATGAATTTTGTCTGGTTAGTTCAATTTTATTTTTTTAAACAAAATAGATGCTTTGACAGTCAAATAACCAGGGAATTTTATTTTTTCAGTTGTATATTCCAAGTATTTATTCAATCACCCTCCAAATCTCAAAATATCTCATCCTTTTCATTACAGCCTATTGACTGTAATTTTCCATTTTATGACCACATATATTTGTATCCTAATGGATAGAAATCCACTCCAAATCTGAGTAATTTTAAAGATCACATCAAACTTAAAGAGAGAAAAGACTTACATTAAGGTAGAGAGGAAATGGAAGACATGGACAATGAATCTTAAATATATATTGGGCTGGCCAAGTGTTCATTTGGATTTCTCTGTAAGATGTTATGGAAAAACCTAAATGAATCTTTTGCCTAACCCAATAAAATTTAAATGTTGAGCCTGGTAAAACTGATGTATATATAAGCATTTGAAACTCATATAATGAAGCACAATGCAAATATAAATCAATATAGATTGTTTTGCATATAAGGCCCAAGAATCCAGATTGATGTTATTTATGCCCAAGGCTAAAGACAATGACTACTGGATTCAGCAAGAGCAAACTGCTTGTAGAGTGTATGATTCTGACTACAGTTATAAGGTTAATAACTTTTAGTGAACTTTGTTTCACAAATAGGTTATTTCTAATTGCATGATATTTTAACCATTCCAAAAACCATATGATCATTTCAACAGATCCAGAAAAACTTTTGATAAAACTCAACATCCATTTATGGGGGGGGGGGAACACCCTCTCCAGAAAGTGGCCAGAGGTGACATATCTCAATATTTAAAAGTCTATTTGTGAAAAACTCACAGCTAACATCATATTCAATGGTGAAAAGCGGAAAGCATTTCCTCTAAGATTAGAAACAAAACAAGAGTGCCCACTCTAGCCATTGACATTCAGCATAGTATTGGAAGTCCTAATCATAGCAATCAGAGAAGAAACACAGATAAAAGAAACCTAAATTGGAAAGAAAGAAGTAAAAGTGTCACTGTTTGTAAATGACATGATACGATACACCGAAAATCCTAAAGATGCCACAAGAAAGCTACAAGAGCTCATCAATGAATGTGTTAAAATTGCAGGATAAAAAATTAATACATAGAAATCAGTTGCATTTTTATATACTAACAACAAACCATCAGAAAGAGAAATTAAGGAAACAATCTCACTTACCACATAAAAAAGAATACCTAGGAATAAACCTAGTTAAGGAAGTAAAAGATCTGTACTCAGAAATCTATAAGAAACTGATGAAAGAAATGGAAGAAGACACAAACAGATAGAAAGATAATACTATGTTATTGGATTGGAAGAATTTATATTGTTAAAATGACCATGAACTTAGACTATGAACTCCTTATTGCCAAATTCAGATTTAAATTGAAGAAAGTAGGGAAAACCACTAGACCATTCAGGTATGACCTAAATCAAATTCCTTATGATTATACAGTGGAAGTGACAGACAGATTCATGGCATTAGATCTGACAGAGTGCCTGAAGAATGTCCAAGTGCCTATAGATGGAGGCCTTACAAATACTGAGAAAAGAAGAGAAGTGAAAGGCAAAGGAGAAAAGGAAAGATACCGATTTGAATGCAGAGTTCCAAAGAATAGCAAGAAGAGATAAGAAGGCCTCCCTCATGGATCAGTGCAAAGAAATAGAGGAAAACAGTAGAAAGGGAAAGACTAATGTTCTCTTCAGGAAAATCAAAGTTATCAAGGGAACATCTCATGCAAAGTGCAAAGATGGGCACAATAACGGACAGAAATGGTACAGATATAACAGAAGCAGAAGATATTAAGAAGTGGCAGAACACAGAAAGAAAGTGAAAGTGAGGTCACTCAAACGTGTCCGACTCTTTGCGACCCCGTGGACTGTAGGCCACCAGGCTCCTCCATCCCTGGGATTCTCCAGGCAAGAATACTGGAGTAGGTTGCCATTTCCTTCTCCAGGGGATTGTCCTAACCCAGGGATCGAACCCAGATCTCCTGCATTGCAGGCAGACGCTTTAACCTCTGAGCCACCAGGGAAACCACCAAGAACACAGAAGAACTGTACAAAAAAAGATATTCATGACTCAGATAACCAGAATGGTGTGATCACTTACCTAGAATCAGACATTCTGGAATGTGAAGTCAAGTGCGGCTTCAGTTCAGTTCAGTTCAGTCACTCAGTCGTATCCAACTCTTTGCTACCCCATGAATCTCAGCACACCCGGCCTCCCTGTCCATCACCAACTCCTGGAGTTCACTCAGACTCACATCCATCGAGTCAGTGATGCCATCCAGCCATCTCATACTTGGTCATCCCCTTCTCCTCCTGCCCCCAATCCCTCCCAGCATCAAAGTCTTTTCCAATGAGTCATCTCTTCGCATGAGGTGGCCAAAGTACTGGATTTTCAGCTTTAGCTTCATTCCTTCCAAAGAAATCCCAGGGCTGATCTCCTTCAGAATGGACTGGTTGGATCTCCTTGCAGTCCAAGGGACTCTCAAGAGTCTTCTCCAACACCACAGTTCAAAAGCATCAATTCTTCAGCGCTCAGCCTTCTTCCTGTCTCTTATACACATCTAGATGTGTATAAGAGACAGAGCATCAATTCTTCGGCGCTCAGCCTTCTTCACAGTCCAACTCTCACATCCATACATGACTACAGGAAAAACCATAGCCTTGACTGTGCAGACCTTGGTCAGTAAAGTAATGTCTCTGTTTTTGAATATACTATCCAGGTTGGTCATAACTTTTCTTCCAAGGAGTAAGCGTCTTTTAATTTCATGGCTGCAGGCACCATCTGCAATGATTTTGGAGCCCCCAAAAATAAAGTCTGACACTGTTTCCACTGTTTCCCCATCTATTTCCCATGAAGTGATGGGA
>SJYX01005911.1:77748-94879 GCA_006410675.1 Oreotragus oreotragus | reverse complement strand
TCTATCAGATCTAGGCCCTTAAATCTATTTCTCACTTCCACTGTATAATCATAAGGGATTTGATTTAGGTCATACCTGAATGGTCTAGCGGTTTTCCCTACTTTCTTCAATTTAAGTCTGAATTTGGAAATAAGGAGTTCATGATCTGAGCCACAGTCAGCTCCTGGTCTTGTTTTTGTTGACTGTATAGAGCTTCTCCATCTTTGGCTGCAAAGAATATAATCAATCTGATTTCGGTGTTGACCATCTGGTGATGTCCATGTGTAGAGTCTTCTCTTGTGTTGTTGGAAGAGGGTGTTTGCTTTGACCAGTGCATTATCTTGGCAAAACTCAATTAGTCTTTGCCCTGCTTCATTCCGCATTCCAAGGCCAAATTTGCCTGTTACTCCAGGTGTTTCTTGACTTCCTACTTTAGCATTCCAGTCCCCTATAATGAAAAGGACATCTTTTTTGGGTGTTAGTTCTAAAAGGTCTTGTAGGTCTTCATAAAACCGTTCAACTTCAGCTTCTTCAGCATTGCTGGTTGGGGCATAGACTTGGATAACATGGTTTGCCTTGGAAACAAACGGAGATCATTCTGTCTCGTATATAGGATCATCATTACCATATTTCTAAATTCCATATATATGTACTAATACACTATATTGGTGTTTTTCTTTCTGGCTTACTTCCCTCTGTATAATCGGCTCCAGTTTCATCCACCTCATTAGAACTGATTCAAATGCATTCTTTTTAATGGCTGAGTAATATTCCATTGTGGATATGTACCACAGCTTTCTTATCCATTCATCTGCCGATGGACATCTAAGTTGGTTCCGTGTCCTAGCTATTGTCAACAGTGCTGCAGTGAACATTGAGGTACATGTGTCTTTTTCAGTTCTGGTTTCCTCGATGTGTATGCCCAGCAGTGGGACTGCTGGGTCATATGGCAGTTCTGTTTCCAGTTATTTAAAGAATCTCCACACTGTTCTCCATAGTGGCTTGGACTAGATTGCATTCCCACCAACAGTGTAAGAGGGTTCCCCTTTATCTGCACCTCTCCAGCATTTAGTATTTGTAGACTTTTTGATAGCAGCCATTCTGACAGGCATGAGATGGTAGTACATTGTGGTTTTGATTTGCATTCCTCTGATAATGAGTGATGTTGAGCATCTTATCATGTGTTTGTTAGCCATCTGTATGTTTTCTTTGGAGAAATGTCTGTTTAATTCTTTGGCCCATTTTTGGATTGGGTCGTTTATTTTTCTGGAATTGCACTGCATGAGCTGCTTGTATATTTTTGAGATTAATTTTTAGTTCAGTTCAGTTTAGTCGCTCCATTATGTCCGACTCTTTGTGACCCCATGAACCACACATGCCAGGCCTCCCTATCCATCACCAACTCCCGGAGTTTACCCAAACTCATGTCCATTGAGTTGGTGATGCCATCCAACCATCTCATCCTCTGTTGTCTTCTCCTCCTGCCCTCAATCTTTCCCAGCACCAGGGTCTTTTCAAATCCGTCAGCTTTTTGCATCAGGTGGCCAAAGTATTGGAGTTTAAGCTTCAACATCACTCCTTCCAATGAACACCCAGGACTGATCTCCTTTAGGATGGACTGGTTGGATCTCCTTGCAGTCCAAGGGACTCTCAAGAGTCTTCTCTAACACCAAAGTTCAAAGTGCTCAGCTTTCTTTATAGTCCAACTCTCACATCCATACATGACCTCAGGAAAAACCATAGCCTTGACTAAGATGGACCTATGTTAATAAAGTAAATGTCTCTGCTTTTTAACATGCTGTCTAGGTTGGTCATAACTTTCCATTCAAGGAGTAAGCATCTTTTAATGTCATGGCTGCAATCACCATCAGCAGTGATTTTGGAGCCCCCCAAAATAACATCAGCCACTGTTTCCCCATCTATTTGCCATGAAGTGATAGGACCGAATGCCATGATCTTAAGCCAACTTTTTAAATCTCCTCTTTCACTTTCATTAATAGGCCCTTTAGTTCTTCTTCACTTTCTACCATAAAGGTGGTGTCATCTGCATTTCTGAAGTTATTGATATTTCTTCCCACAATCTTGATTCTAGCTTGTGCTTCTTCCAGCCCAGCGTTTCTCATGATGTACTCTGTATATAAGTTAAATAAGTAGGGTTACAAAATATAGCCTTGACATACTCCTTTTCCTATTTGGAACCAGTCTGTTGTTCCAAGTTTAGTTCTAACTGTTGCTTCCTGACCTGCATACAGGTTTCTCAAGAGGCAGGACAGGTAGTCTGACATTCCCATCTCTTTCAGAATTTTCCACAGTTTGCTGTGGTCCAAACAGTCAAAGGCTTTGGCATAGTCAACAAAGCAGAAATAGATGTTTTTCTGAAACTCTCTTATTTTTTGATGGTCCAACAGATGTTGGCAATTTGATCTCTGGTTCCTCTTCCTTTTCTAAATTCAGCTTGAACATCTGGAAGTTCACAGTTTCATGTATTGCTAAAGCCTGGCTTGGAAAATTTTGAGCATTTTCTTACTAGCATGTGAGATGAGTGCAACTGTGTGGTAGCTTGAGCATTCTTTGGTATTGCCTTTCTTTAGGATTGGAATAAAAATCTACCTTTTCCAGTCCTGTGGCAACTGCTGAGTTTTCCAAATTTGCTAACATATTGAGTGCAGCAGTTAATTCTTTGCTTATGTTCATTGTTAAGGAATAATTGTTAAGTGGGAGTATGGTATTTTCAAAGAGGAAGATTTATAAGAAGTTCACATTTGTTATTGATGTGTCATAAATGTAGTAACCAAGAACAAATGTTATGATAAGATTGAATCACAAAAAACCTATGAAAATTTCACTTTCTCCTTTAAAGGCAGCTCAACTTTTATTTTCAGTCATTCTTTCTTTGATTTTTTTAAGAATCTGATGACCCTAGATTACTTTAACTAGTAATGATTAAATTCTTTACAAAATTTCTTCAGACCAAGATGAGCCCACATTATTGTAATTAACCTCTAATTAAAATACATAAATTTATAGTAAAAAAGAAGGTGTATGACTCTATTTTAAAATACAAATACATCAGTTTTGAAAACCGAGGTTAAATGAAACTTTTAAATCGAAATCAACATTTTTTAGAAATAGTTACTCTTGGATTCTACTAAGAATCCTTCCTTAAGATTTTTCTTGTTTCCTGAGGCAGAACTACCATTATGACCCAGTGATTACAATCCTGGGTACAAAAACAAATGGCTCTAATGTGAAAATATACATATTTCCAAATATTAATAGCAAAATATAAACAAAAAACCCAACTGTAAAAATATAGATATACCCCAGTGTTAATAGCAGAATTATTTACAAATGGAATGGGAGCAACCTAAGTAACCATCAACAGATGACCTGATAAAGAAGAGTGGTATGTACACACAACAAAATACTCCTCAGCCATATAAAAGAATGAAGTTTGCCATTAGCAGCAACATGGATGGACCTAGAAGGCATTATGCTAACTGAAATGTCAGATAAACACAAACACTGTATGATATTACTTATGTGTGAAATATATATACAAAAAAAACCTAGTAAATATAACAACAACAAAGCACCCACAGATATAGAGAATAACCTGGTGGTCATGAGTGGGGAGAGGAAAGGGAAGGAGCAAGTTAGGATTAAGGTACTGAGGTAACAGCTATTATGTATAAGATAAATAAGCTATAGTATATGTTATATAACACAAAAAAATATAACCAAGTTTTTATAACTATAATGTAGTATAACTTTTAAAAATTGTGTCACTATGTTATATATGTTATATGTTATATCCTGGAGTGTGAAGTAAAGTGGGCCTCAGGAAACATCACTGTGAAAAAGCTAGTGGAGGTGATAGAATTCCAGCTGAGCTATTTCAAATCCTAAAATATGATGATTTCTATACTTGAATGAATCAAGTCAGTGCCCTCACACACAGTGGGCATTCCATAAGAACTGAATGAATTCACAAATAGATGAATGATAATGTGGGTGGTTGGCCTAATATTAGTTGTAGGACGATTAGCATTAATTCTCATAGTATCTGTTAAAAGCTGTATTATTTTTATGAAAAATTAAGTCCACTGATTTAAGTGTATAAAAGGATTAGAAAATCTTTTTCAGCAAAAAACTCATTTATACTAACATAGACTTGATCTTTAACAGTGTGTGAGTCAATTTTATGGGGAAAAGTAAGTGATTATTAAGTTAGCATATTCTCTTATTTCTAAATAATCACCTCTATTATTATTTGGAATATCATTCAAATTCCTCTTCAAGTTAATAGGTGGCCATTTGCAATAGAAAAACCCTTTGACAACCTCTGAAAGAATTTTCAGTTTTTTTCAGTAGATCATTATTATTTTTAATGCCAACAGTCACCCACTCTTTCTCAACTAACTTTGATAAACATATAATTGGTAGTGGTGATATGGCTAAGTGTGTAGCATACTTTTTTATTTGTCATATAACATCCAATGTTATCACATCTAGTAGTTCCTGAGATATCTATTCTATGCCTGCCCCAATTTTGTATTGTGCAGGTACTTAACATGTTTGATTTCCCAGGTCTCAGGTGGAGAGGAATTTTGTTTCAGGATAAATCATACTTTGAGTCTCATCCTTGTCTGCTTTAGATGAAATTTAGATGACATTTTTAATTTTAAGACTTTAGAGTCAGTGCTGGAAAGAGTTAAGATTTTTAGAGTTTTTGTAATGCAATTAATGTGTTTTGCTTATGAGAACGTGAATTTTGGTTGACCAGAGGGAGAATAATACAGACTGATCTGATTGTATTCCCCTCAAATTTATATGTTAAAGTTCGCCTCCTGGATTTAGGAGATGGGGCTTTAAGAGGCAATTAGGATTAGATGACATAATGAGATTAAAATATCATTAATCAAATTAGTTCTCTTGTAATCATCAATAAAGAGCTGGCTTCTCTTCTCTGCTTTCTACCATGTGAGGATACAATGAAATAAGAAAATTCTTACTACATTCTGACCAGCTGACGATCAGGCTCCATAACAATGAGAAATAAATTTCTCTCGTGGTTTATTGTGAATTTTCAGGGTTTTTTACATTCCTGGAAAAAAACTATAAAATCCATGGATAGTTTAAAAAAATAAAATGGTTAATGTTTTACTCAAAGAATGAATACTTAAAATCAGTAAGATGGAGAAGGGGATCCAAATTGAAAACAGCAAGAGAAACGAACCAAAGTGTACTACAAATGAATACTTCATCCTAAAGAAAGAGCACAGAAAAGAACTAACCTAAGATACTTTACATGGAGAAGGCAATGGCACCCCACTCCAGTACTCTTGCCTGGAAGATCCCATGGATAGAGGAGCCTGGAAGGCTGCAGTCCATGGGGTCGCTGAGGGTCGAACACGACTGAGTGACTTCAATTTTACTTTTCACTTTCACTCTTCACTTTCATGCATTGGAGAAGGAAATGGCAACCCACTCCGGTGTTATTGCCTGGAGAATCCCAGGGACGGGGGAGCCTGGTAGGCTGCCGTCTATGGGGTTGCACAGAGTCGGACAAGACCGAAGTGACTTAGCAAGATACTTTACAAAACAGTATTTTGTCTATATTCTATAACAATAAAAGGAAGAACCATAAGCAAACATGTGGCTGTAGCCAGTAGTGTGCTTGGCACAAGGTTATAGGATAGCAATTTCACATCTGTTTCATGTACATTCTAGGACTGAGCTAATACATATTTCATGGATATTGAGAAGCAGGTTTCTTACTGTCATAAAGGAGATAAAAAGTAAGGCAAAGCATGTTAACCCTTTCGTGTTTGACTGGAATAGGAAGTGTCAGTGTGAACTCAGGCACTAGATAAATATAAATAGATGGATGGATGAACAGATGTAGGGCATTTTATGCCATTATCTTATTTTAAATGTCAAAGTCATCACTGTTAAAGATTATATGAGTAGGAATTCTAAACAAAAGTTAAGTGAAAGATTGGTAGAAATATTGCTAGAAAGAAAAGACAATGTGTTTATATGAGTATATATATATTTATCAATATAGATATAAACATAGATATGGATATTGGTATGACATAGAGATAATTTAACTTGGTCCTCTGTGAGTAACTATGAGCAGTGACACTCTAGTAACAGTGAATATGCCTAAGACCTGGGTCTTAGTTTATGAATTCCATTCTGTGGAAGAAATCTAGGCTCCCTGAAAAAAAAAGGATAATTTCAAAGCGAGGGCATAAATCTTCAAAATGATACCAGAACCAAAATGAGACATGCCAGAGTATGGAATTACTGAAAACATGATAAGACATGCAATAGGTTTTAAAAAGCCAATTTAGAGAAGCCTCCAATGGGATATTAGACCATATGAGTTTCAGGGAAAATGGATATGTGTATATATGTATTGCTGAGTCCTATTCATTGGAAGCAGTGATGCTTAAGCTGAACCTCCAATAATTTGGCCACCTGTTGTGAAGAACTCACTCATTGGAAAAGACCCTGATTCTGGGAAAGACTGAAGGTGAGAGGAGAGAGGATGACAGAGAGTGAGATGGTTTGATGGCATCACCAATTCAAAGGATATGAGTTTGAGTAAGCTCCAGGAGTTGGTGATGGACAGGGAAGCCTGCTGTGCTGAAGTCCATGGGATCGGAAAGAGTCAGGCATGACTGAGTGACTGAATTGAGTCCTTTTACTGTCCATCTGAAATTATCAGAGCATTGTTAATTGGCTATACTCCAGTATAAAATAAAAAGCTTTTTTAAAAGAAAGGAAAAGCAAAATGAGAGCAGTGTGATGAAATAATAATGATATTAGATATGGAAATATAACCAACATATTATACATTTTTGGATGTTTCTTACAAGTTGGTGTATACAGACTTTTTTCCCCCTCTGAGTCTTTGTGACTTTGTTTGCAAATGAGGGTGATTATCATGAATCATAGAGATTTTTATTTTTTAGACTCAAATAGAGTTAAGTATGTGAGGATATTTTTTACGATGAGACTTTATATAAACATACATTTATGGCAGTATTTGTTTTCTAAAAGAAAGCTTTCTGATGGTAGGAAGCATCCTGTTTTTTTCTTAACTCCAGGATTGATCAGGGTTCCTACAGCGTGATGTGCACTCAAATAATAACTGCAGTCACCATCTGCAGTGATTTTGGAGCCCCCAAAAATAAAGTCTGTCACTGTTTCCCCATCTATTTCCCATGTGATGGGACCAGATGCCTTGACCCCAGTTTTCTGAATGTTGAGTTTTAAGCCAACTTTTTCACTCTCCTCTTTCACTTTCATCAAGAGTCTCTTTAGTTCTTCTTCACTTTCTGCCATAAGGGTGGTGTCATCTGCATATCTGAGGTTGTTGATATTTGTCCCAGCAATCTTGATTCCAGCTTGTGCTTCTTCCAGCCCAGCATTTCTCATGATATACTCTGCATATAAGTTAAATAAGCAGGGTGACAATACACAGCCTTGATGTTCTCCTTTTCCTGTTTGGAACAAGTCTGTTGTTCCATGTCTAGTTCTAACTGTTGCTTCCTGACCTGAATACAGGTTTCTCAAGAGGCAGGTCGGGTGGTCTGGTATTCCCATCTCTTTCAGAATTTTCCACGGTTTGCTGTGATCAAGCAGTCAAAGGCTTTGGTGTAGTCAATAAAGCAGAAGTAGATGTTTTTCTGGAACTCTCTTCCTTTTTCGATGGTCCAGCAGATGTTGGCAATTAGATCTCTGGTTCCTCTGCCTTTTCTAAATCCAGCTTGAACTTTTGGAAGTTCATGGTTCACATACTGTTGAAACCTGACTTTGAGATTTTTGAACATTACTTTACTAGCATGTGAGATGAGTGCAATTGTGTGGTAGTTTGAGCATTCTTTGGCTTTTACTTTCTTTGGGATTGGAATAAAAACTGACCTTTTCCAGTCCTGTGGCCACTGCTGAGTTTTCCAAATTTGCTGGCATATTGAGTGCAGCACTTTCACAACATACTCGTTTAGGATTTGAAATAGCTTAACTGGAATTCCATCAGCTTCACTAGCTTTGTTTATAATGATGCTTTAAGTGATATGCTTTTAGTGCCTTCAGATTCATAAAATGAGCAAAATAACTTTTCCTAGGATTTCAAATAAAATTTTTGACTAACATCAAAACCTTCACATTATTTCAGAAAGTTTGCACATTCTGATGTTGAGTTCATTAAGGATATACATTTATAAGACTTGTTGATTGAAAATATATTGGGTTCCAAAACATCATGCCTGTTTTAGAAGAAAATAAAATCATTTTGAACCTTAATGCATTGCTGTTGTTCAGTCTCTAAGTTGTGTCTAACTCTTTGCAGCCCCATGAATTGCACCATGTCAGGCTTCCCTGTCCAAACAGGGAAGTTTGCTCAAACTCATGTCCATTGAGTCAGTGATGGCATCCAACCTTCTCATCCTCTGTCGCCCCCTTCTTCTCTTTCCCCTCAATCTTTCTCAGCATCAAGTTCTAATTCTTGCATATGGAAGTCTCATATGAGACCTAAGAAGATGCCAAAGCAGGCAACTTTTATACTTTTTAGATGAAGAAACAATAAATGTATGAAGAATTGACAGGACAAAGAAACTTAGGCTTTGGTGCTTAATTAGTGCAGAATCTAAACAGAGTTTGGGGTTGGAGGTAAAAGGACACTCTTAGCACTAGAGATAGGAAATTTGTATTAACTTAATTCAAGAAAATCCATATGCCACCAAAGCACATTTTTCCTAAGAGTATCCTGAGGAACCAAGACTCTGCAGGAAGAGAGAGAGGTAGAGAGAGAGAGAGGGTGCAGATGTACATAATGGACATTTGAGCATGGTCAGCAGGTAGCAGTCACTGCTATGGTGACTCTTGTCACTGCCTTTTTGAGTTTATCCTTTCCAAGGAAGAAAATTATGTGTTCTATCAGTTACGGCATATTGGTGACAGCAAAAGAACTCAGTTCAGGCAAAGTCTAGATGTCATTCTATATGGTCTGATATTGTATTAACTGAAAGAAAAGGTACCTTCTTATCTCCACTTTTCACCACTGACCTATTACATTATGTGAAATTAAAAGAAGAAATTTTCCTTTAAAAAAGAATGTGTACTAATTTGAACAATAGAGTTGGGTTCTATAAAAACTGAAACAGGAAAGAGTATAGAATACATTTTTGTTCACTCTATTAAAACAAGTCCCTCACAAGTATGCTGTAAGTTAAGGTTTAGCAGTAGGAATAATAGCTTGGAAAGGGGTGCTCAAGGTATAGATAAATTCAGAAAAATTTTTATTTCAGCATCATTTGAAAACCATAGAAATAGTAATCACTTTCACTAATGGTAGCACAAATCACTAATTAGAAGCCAGTCAGTAGAATTGTTCAGAAAGAAGTGAACTATAAATCACGAATTAATCTTATCAAGAATTATAAGAAAAGGAAATGAAGGAACCAGGAATGTTACCCTTTAATACAATAGCACATAAATTGGATGTATTAACTAACACAGAAGAGAAAATTATTTGTAATGATTGTGTATTCTTTCTTTGTATTTAAAGTTTTAGTTCCCAGATTCATGACCTAATGAGATTTTTCTTATAAATAGTTCATACAGCATTGTTGAGTGGCTTTATATAATATTTGTAAATTTCTATGGTAAAATTTAAAACAAAGATGAAATTTTAAATACTTTAAGAGCCAAACAGTATGTATAAAGCAAACAAGAGAAATAAATCTGATATGGGCTTTTTATTTTTAAGTTTTTTTTTTTTTTTTTTTTAGATTTTATTCAATAATGGACACAGTTTGATTCCTAAGAGGTTTAGAATAATTGCAAGCAATATTGTCAGCCTGGTTATATTTCAGCTATAAGGGTAGCAGCAATACATTCAACATCAACAGGAAATGTTCTTTCTTGAAAATTTAACTTTTCATCTCTATTACAAGAACAGGGAAAAATCATGTGTGGTGTGTATCTCCCAAACTGTATTTACTTAATTCATACTTGGGCATCGGGGAAGGCAATGGCCCCCCACCCCAGTACTCTTGCCTGGAAAATCCAATGGACGGAGTAGCCTGGTGGGCTGCAGTCCATGGGGTCGCTAACAGTCGGACAGACTGAGCGACTTCACTTTCACTTTTCTCTTCCATGCATTGGAGAAGGAAATGGCAACCCACTCCAGTATTCTTGCCTGGAGAATCCCAGGGACGGGGGAGCCTGGTGGGCTGCCGTCTATGGGGTCACACAGAGTCAGACACGACTGAAGTGACTTAGCAGCAGCAGCAGCATGATGGAGCAAAGAATGAAGAGTGTCCTTTGTTACGAGAACATAGAGGGTTGTCATAGTGCAATGTGGCATCTATTGACATATGTATAACATGAAATTGCCTTTATTTTCCCCAGATCTTCTTTTCCTTGAGCATACTATGTCTAGATGCTGAAAAGACAATGTTCAAATCAGCACTTTCAATCTGATACGAAGGAGTATAAAAACACTGAAAACAGCGTTGGGCTGAAAACATTGAAAACAATTATTCAAAAGTTTTAATTTTTATTCTTCTGATGGTGCCAAAAAAATAAGAAAATAGAAAGTCAATATGTATCTTACAACAGTTTCATTAGAACACAGTTTATCACTGTGTTCCAAGGTTATCAGGGATGGCATGCTAACGTTGAACAATGAAAAATCAGAAAGTCTGTTCAGTTCAGTTCAGTTCAGTCGCTCAGTCGTGTCCAACTCTTTGCGACCCCATGAATCGCAGCACGCCAGGCCTCCCTATCCATCACCATCTCCCAGAGTTCACTCAGACTCACGTCCATCGAGTCCGTGATGCCATCCAGCCATCTCATCCTCGGTCGTCCCCTTCTCCTCCTCCTCCAATCCCTCCCAGCATCAGAGTCTTTTCCAATGAGTCAAACTCTTTGCCTGAGGTGGCCAAAGTACTGGAGTTTCAGCTTTAGCATCATTCCTTCCAAAGAAATCCCAGGGTTGATCCCCTTCAGAAAGTCTGTTATAGATAGATAATAGATGGATAGATAGATCATGTAGACATATACTAAGCATTGAGTTGCACTATGGAAAGTGAAAGGAGATTATGGCCCCAGAACTCTATAATCTAGTAATAAAGGCATCTATTAAATAGATCACAGAAATATATAGTTACTCAGTATGACCATGACTTAAGGAAAATAATTGTATGTGTTCTTCACCATCTCCCAGAGTTTGCTCAAACTCATGTCTATTGAGTTGGTGATGCCATACAAGCATTTCATCCTCTGTCATCCCTTTCTCCTCCTGCCTTCAATCTTTCCCAGCATCAGGGTCTTTTCCAGTGAGTCGGCTCTTCACATTAGGTGGCCAAAGTATTGGAGCTTCAGGTTCTGCATCAGTCCTTCCAATGGATATTCAGGGTTGTAATATTCTAAACCAAAGTAACTTTCTTCTATTCCTTTTATTTTGTGGCAGAAATGGCTAACTGATTCATTATATTTTTAATGTTCTACTTGAAAATTTAACCCAACAAGTTACTGAAATTTTTGTCTGATGCACTGAATTATAGCAGAAATGCCTTACTCTGGTTACTTTAGGATAATGAGAGCTACATGGAATGGTTACAGTCAGGGCATTGTTTCTCTCTGATTACCCATTCAACACCCCAAGAATGAACCAATTTAGGACAGTGTCCTATTGCATTCCCTGAAGTAGAATCTATTTCTTCCAAAGGACCCATAATAGTTCTTCATCTACTTCAATTTTCCCAAGTCCAATAAGTCTATTTCTTAGTCCCTGAAGCTCTGTTTTATATATCACCAAGACAGGTCTGTTAAAGCATGTAAAAACAGATAATTGCCTGTGTTATGGGTATGAATAGTTATGAGTATTCATCATTTTTTAGAATTTTAATTTTCTGTATATTATGATGTTTTGACATCGTTTAAAAAAAAAACCCAAAACAAAAACAACAACAACAACAACAACCTTTCAGTTTAGGTACAGATTGCTCCTCCCTGGGTGAACCAGATAATCAATTCTTCCAGACAGCATGACTCAGGAACCATGTCTTTGATATGCAAACTAACCAGTACAGAGACAAACCTCCTCTGGTTCTGGTACCCTAGGAGGTAATATTTCTCTATCTTAATCATCTCTGGGCCAGGCACTGGGCAACTAGGGACCAACACTATCTAGCCTACTGATATTATTCAAACAAGACAATCCTCAGTCACCCTGCCCTTTTTTTAACCTTTCCTGTGTAAACCCTAATAAAGCTCTAACCTAAAGCTATTGCTTTATCCTGTTTCGAATCCTTAACCCAAACTTGGTGTTCCCGCTGTGACCCTATGTTTGGAGCTATGCCTCTTGTTTCTAGGGCAACTATGAACGTTAAAATTTTCTTTCAATTCATTGACCTCTCCATGTCTTCATTCAGTCAACTTTATAAATTAAGACCCAGAACATTTCAGAAAAAAAGGATGAGAGAAGTTCCTGCATTTAGCACTTACATTGTATTAAATTAGCTTAATGAAATATCTTCTTGTATTAAAAATATTGGAAATTTAATTTTTTCCGAAAGCAATTTTTCTCATAAACAGAAAGCTTTGGACTCTTACTGACACAGAAGAATAGGTTTACTTATTTGTACAAATACTGCAAATATTTTTCCATTTGGAGATGTTGCAATATGGAGCTTGTATCATCATTCTTCATAGCTATCAACAACCATCAAATTTCATACAAAATTGCTCAATTTTCATTCAATCTGAGTAAACACTATCTACTTCAAGGCTGATAGAGCACAATGTGAAAAAGAAAACTTTATGCTATCATATGATAGATGAAAAAGGTTCCTGTTTTATTATTGTTAAAGTCTGCTGTGAAAGAAGGCATAAAATTTTGAATAGCTTTCAAATAACTCAGGTTTTTTACAATCTTCATGAAAAATATGTCAATTCCTGGATAACACAGAATGTGCACTACTTTGAGTCTTTTTGCCTTATTTCACTCAAGTACTTCAAGGTGGAGAGACCTTACTGTGCCCTCATTATTTAAAAATTTTTGGAAATTCTGTTGCATTCCCTATAAAGCTAAGAGCACTTGGATACAGAGTCATATTGTACCATGTTTTAAATATTTTATGTGAAATATTTATCATTGGTGACCTAGAGAAGAGTAGTTTGGTGAGTACTGGAGGCAAAGACCAGACTGGAGCAGATTTAAGAGAGAATGGGAAGAAGTGAGGAGGAAACAGATAGAGAGTGTAGACAACTTTTAAGAGAAGCTTAAAGCTTCCTAAAGGGGAACAATGGAGAATTTAGAAACATTCATGTTTACATTTAGATAGTTGTATTAATCAGTACAGACTTAAAAACAGTCTGTTTCCTTATGCAGAGTGTCTAAAGCACAATATAGTAGGTGGATGGAGGAATAGTTCAGTTTGCTAAGATCATGGGTGGATGTAATAACAGCTACTACCAAGTGAGCAGAAAGTATGCGATAAAACACTTTTCCAAGTGCTTTACATGCATTATCAAATGTTCTTTGGACACATACACACAAAATCTAGAATAGAAATGACATTATTTTATTTTTATAGAAAGAAGCCAAGCCACTGACAAGTAAGAGACTGACCAAAGTTTACATATATGTATATGTATAGTTGGAGAACAAAGTCCATAGAGTTTATTCTTGTTACCAAAATTAGTACCATCTCCATTACCAAAACTCTTTCTGTTCTGGAATTGTGAGGAGAAATGCACAGAGACCAGGTTGAAGCACATTATATACAACCTGAAAGTGAAAGTGAAAGTAGCTCAGTTGTGTCCAACTCTTTGCGATCCCATGGACTATACAGTCCATGGAATTCTTCAGGCCAGAATACTGGAGTTATGGTAGCCTTTCCCTTCTCCAAGGGATCTTCCCAACCCAGGGATCAAACCCATGTCTCCTGCATTGCAGGTCTCCCGCATTGCAGATGGATTCTCTACCAGCTGAACCACAAGGGAAGCCCAAGAGTACTGAAGTGGGTAGCCTATCCCAAATGTCTCCTGCATTGCAGGTGGATTTTTGCCAACTGAGCTATGAGGGAAGCCCCTATATACAACCTGGATACCTTGAAATTTTTAAAGAGGATATGGAAGATTTTGAGACTTATGCATATTATAAATGTGACTGTGGCTTAGAAGGTGATGATGTTACTTGAGGAAAATTTACACATGTGAAAGATATGTTGACAATGCAATGGCCAGAATATACACCGTTGCACTAGTTCATGAAATAAGGACATGAGATCTTATCTATAGTATTATCACATGCATAGAGAAGGTAGACCAAATTCCACAAATTGAATCATCTGCTCAGAGATATGAAGGCCTGGGGAACAGTGTTGGTTTGGGTAAAAAATGGTGGGACTGTCTTAAACATAGTTTTATAAAATAGACAAAAAATATTTTAAAAGATGAGAATAGAATATTGGAGAGGGATTCTAACGGTTATTGTGGCTTTGTATGTCTTCTGAAAAGAATTTATATCCATTGATTAAGTCATTTAGAAATATTTAATCACCTACTCTCCTCTGAGCTCTGAGTTAAATATTGCAAGTGTAGAACTGAAATAGATAGAGACCTTGTAGGCTATCAGGAGTTCTGCTATAAAATAGAGAGTGTAGATAAATGAACAGGCAACTGAAATACATTTGTGGTAATTGTTTAGAAATAAAGATAGGTATTGTATTAGCATATTTGAGAGCCCTAATCTAGATTAGTGATATATATCAGAGAAGACTTCAGAGCAGATGGAATTTTCATGAGAAAAAAGAGAAAATCTGAAAAAAGTAGAAGCTTAGAAAACATCTGAAAATAAGGGCAAGGGTGTCAAATAAGAAAGAATTACCTAGGTAGAAGATGAACCAATAAATATACAGACATTTTTGCTAAGTGATGTCAAATAGTGACTTAAGAAGAAATATTTAATAAATCCCACCTAAGCCTTTCAGATATAAAACTGAAAGAGTGCATATGACTTGTAACTGAGTGGCTGTCTCTCAGGCAGCTCTCTAAACTGCTAAATTTAAATTAAATTTAAAGGGTAAATTAAAGAATATGTGTCTGTTTAGGAAGCAGAGGCAGGAAACAGGGCTAAAACCTTAAAAAAAGAAAGGTAGAACACAGCAGTGATAGGAAGATGTAAAAGCTTTGGCATGAAGACAGAGACATCCCTTATTCTGATCAAAACTTGAGAACAGACAAACATAAAGCTGGTCACCAGACCAAATGAATGCAAAGAAGGGTTAGTGAGTATCAGGCATCAAACATTAGGAGGAATTTCAAATGTGTGTGTCATCTTTTATTCTGATGGCTCTTCAGTTGGTAGGACAAAGAATTCTGGCCCTTTTTTGATGGACAGGATCCACTCAGATTAATGTTCTGTTGATACGACTTCTCCCCTTTCCCTTGCTTGTGTCCCCAAGCAAATGCTGATTATTTTTGTCAACAATTGTCTCAGTCATAAGACCTATGTTTGGAATAGCATTCAGCTAAGTAACCAGAGAGAAACGATTGGTCAATCTATGTTCATGCTTGTTTCCAAGTGTCATTTGCTTATACCTGAAAGCTTTAGACATCAATCACAGACTTTTTTCATGCTAGAGCACTCTCCATAGAGAGCTCACCATCCTAGCACACTATGGAATGCTACCTATTCAAAGTTGAATACTACTGCTAGCAGAAAAGGCAAATATCAAATAATTAATTAATGCTAGGAAATATTATTTAGGATGATTTCATGCAAATGAAAGGACAATGAGCAATTCATACATTAAGACACCTTATTTTTAGTAGAAAATTGGGAACGAATTCAGCTTCTTGGCTGAGTTTTTATTTATTTTTAAAATTTTTTGAACAGCTCTATTAAGGTATAATTGATGTACAAACAACTGAACATATTTAATGGTTTCATGTTGATGAGTTTGGTGATATGCATAGACCCACAATACCGTCACCAATATCAAGGAGATAGACATGTCCAACACTTCCCAGAGTTTTCTTGTGTCCGTTTGAAGTTTTGTTTGGTTGTTTTTTATTTTTGATGGTAAGAACACTACCCCTTAACAAATTTTGAAGTACACAATACTTTATCTTTATTTGTAAGCATTATACTTTACAACAGTTGTCTAGAACTTGTCCATCCAGCACTATTACAACTTTATATCTTTTAAATAATAATTCCTCAACTCCTCCACCTCTCAGTCTTTGGCAACCACTATTGTATTCCCTGCTTCTATGAATTTCCACTGCTTTAGATACTTCATTTAAGTGGAATCATGCAGTATTTGTTTTTCTGTAACTAGCTTATTTCACTTAGCATAATGCTATTCTGACCCATTTCCTGCTAAGAATGAGAGAGGTTCAGAGCAAATGAAACCTCCACAGCATGTCTACACAGCAGTGTAAACCACCCTTCCACACAGAGTCTATGATACATTAGGCTCATGATACAAAACCCTGCCAAAGATTGAATTCTTAATAATGGGGCATCAAGTGATCCTAAAAGCTGAACTGCCATCATGAGGCACCAAGCCATAATGTGCAGCAGGTATCATCTATCAAATTTAAGTTAGATAGTTAGATAAAATACATAGGTGATAAAATAATGATTATATGTGTGTGTGTGTGTGTGTGCACGTGCAAGTCTATGTGTAGTTTGGCTGGAATACATTGGGAAGTAATAAATGAGTTGGGCAGGCTCAGACTCTCATGGTCTATCCTCTTGCCACCATGATCTACCACTTTGCTTTCTGTACCTGCATATTGCCTAGTAAGGAGTACTCTAAGACTGGTGATTAGGGGATGGAAATAAATTGAACCTGTTTTATACGCTATGCTGGCACCAGTTGGAAGTGGACTGCTGAAGCAGTTCAGCTGCTGTCTGCAGTGGTACTAAAGGAGAGAAGAGTAACATGAAATCCTCCAAGTGGGGAGCATGTTGTCAGCTATATCTAAATGATTACTTTGTCTGGGAGGAAAAGGTGCTGGAGTTGACTGATTAGATATCTACATGCTAATCTTCAGTCCAGTACAGTTCAGTCGCTCAGTCGTGTACAACTCTTTGTGACTCCATGAATCGCAGCAC
>SJYX01005911.1:45217-69957 GCA_006410675.1 Oreotragus oreotragus | reverse complement strand
TCCTTTAACTTTTACAGTGCTATTTAGTTCACCTTGTGAGTCAGAAGATTCCTTAGACCCTGGTGGTGGTGGTGGTGTTGGGGGATGATGTCGGCTAGATTCCCAGGGCTTAAGAAATTTTAAGACCTTCATTATCTAAGTATTATACCCTTTATTATCTAAAGTGCCACTTGACTTGCTGGTAACAATTATTATGCTTGCATGCAGGTGGTAGGTTCCAGGCAATTCAGAAGTTGGTCAGAGGCCTGCTCCTCTACTTCCGAAGCCTGAATAAGACTATCTCCATTTTAACGTCCCTAATATGTGATCATAGGATTGAGAGAGTGGGGGCAACATCAGTGAGAAAGCTATTGTCATAATTCAGTGGAATAATGAAGGCAGAGGAAATGTAATGATGGGCTAGATGGAAAAGTCATTGTAGATGCAAAACCAACCTGATTTAGTTACTAGCCAGATATAGAAACACAGAAGAGGGTAGACTAGGATGAAAATCATGTTGGGATGATGCTGTCACCTAAAACTGGAGATGCAGGTAGAAGAGCAGTTTTGGAATGGAGATTTTTTTTATGTTTGGAATATACAGAGTTTGAGGTCCATGCATGACTGCTCAGTTGCTTCAATCATGTGTGCCTCTGTGACCTCATGGACTGTAGCCCACCAGGCTCCTCTGTCCATGGGATTCTCCAAGCAAGAATACTGGAGTGGGTTGCCATGCCCTTCTCCAGGGGATCTTCCTGACCCAGGGATTGAATTTGCATCTACCTGTATCTCCTGCATTTCAGGCAGATGCTTCACCCACTGAGCCACCTGGGAGGCCCAAGTTTGAGGTACCAGAGGGAAAATCAAGTGGAAAAGTCTACCAGGAAGTTAAAGGGTGAGATTTGAACTTGAAGAATCTGAGCTTAAATATCCATCTTGTAATTGGCATAGGAGTAGTCACTGAAGCTACAACATTGTCAAAAGAAAAACAGAGAGAGAGAAAACAAGAGGGTGACCTTTGGGGATATACACATTTAGGTGCCCCATAGAGTCTAAGGGCCACTGGTTTGGTAAGTATGGTTAGTGTGACTCATGGATCTTGTAGGTTTGTTTAAATGAGTAATGTGAAATCCCAATTGCAGGGGAGTATGGAATAAATGGGAAAGATGAAATGGAGAATATAGATTAACCTAAACTTCATAGATGGAGAAGGAAATGGCAACCTACTCTGGTATTCTTGCCTGGAGAATCCCATGGACAGAGGAGCCTGGCGGGCTACAGTCCATAGGGTTGCAAGAGTTGGATATGACTTAGCAACTAAACCACCACCACCAGCCTTCATAGAAGGCAGTGGTTTGAAAGAAAGGGAGTTTATTTGAAGGGGAAAGCAAAGTTTGTTTTCAGACTGAAGAATTAAAGAAGAAATTAAGAGATTGAAGATACAAGAGACATAATAATGCTCAGTCTTGAAAGAGGACTTACCTATACCAGCAGAGGGAGTAAGAATCCTAGGTCTGAGGCAGGAAGTCCTTACCAACTAAGGAGGAAAAGATAGCTCTTGTATCATCATACAAACAGTGAAAAACTGGCAATGACTCAAATATCACACTGAGACATATAGGTATAGGCATGACTGCATAAATAAAAAGTGAACAGTGTTAAAATATTATGTCATTTATGTTTAAAGTGAATACATTGTGTTTATATATATTAAAAGATGTTTTTAACAATAAGCAGCTCTGTATAAAATAAAACAAAAAATACAGATGTGTTTATTCAAAATTCCCAACTTACCCACCAGGTACATCAAGCTTAATATAGGCCAAAGCAATCTTTAGAAAGAAAATTAGAGTTGGAGGAAGGAATCAGGATCAGATTCAGACAACAGTACAAAGTTATAGCCAACAAAATACGGTATGGTACTTGCACAGAAATAAAAACAGAGATCAATGGAACAGGATAGAAAGCATAGAAATAAACCCATGCACACATGGTCAATTAGTCTGACAAAGGGGGCATAACTACACAAAGATGGAAAGACATTCTCTTTAACAAATGGTGCTGGGAAAACTGGACAGCTACATGTAAAAAAAGAAAGAAAAATTAGGTCATTCTTTAACACTAAGGCATAAAAGTAAGCTCAAAATGGATTAAAGACCTAAATGTAAGCCAGGTACTATTTTCCTCCTTGAGGAAAATACAGATAGAACACTCTCTGGCATAAATTGCAGCAGTATCTTTTTAGCTCTGTCTCCCAGAATGATGGAAATAAAACAAACAAAAGCAAATGGGACCTAGTCAAAATCAAGCTTTTTAAAAAATTTTTTAATTTATATTTGCCTGTGTTGGGTCTTCATTGCTGTGTGTAGGCTTTCTCTAGTTGTGGCGAGTACACTCTGAGGACCCCTCTCTGCCTGGGTAGAGTTGTGGCAAGTAGGGGCTACTCTCCAGCCCACTCTGAGGGCCCCTCTCTGCCTGGGTACGTTCTCTGGGTATGACAGCGAAAAGGGAGGAGAAAAAGCCAAGCCAGCTGAGGAGAGTGCTTCAGGGTTCAGCAGGGAAGCCTCCTGGTGTGACCCCACCCCCACCTAAACCCCACCTCTGACTAAGCCCCATCACTGCTTAGCCTTTCCCTACCTAAGCCCTGCTCCCCACAACCAAGATATTTATATTTTTCTGCCTTTTAATTAATTAATTTATTTATTTCTAATGGGAGGATACTTGCTTTCTAATATTGTGTTGGTTTCTGACATATAGCAACATGAATCTGTCTTAAGTATACATATGTTCTGGAGGAGGGCATGGCAACCCACTCCAGTATTCTTGCCTGGAGAATCCGATGGACACAGGAGCCTGGCGGGCTGTAGTCCATAGGGTGGCAAAGAGTCAGACATGAGTGAAGAGACTTAGCACACACATCAGCAGGCGTATGCCCCCTCCTTTCTGAACCTCCCTCTCACGTCCCGCCCATCCCACCCCTCTAGGTTGTCACAGAGCACAAGGTTTGAGCTCCCTGCTTCACAGAGCAGATGCCCGCTGGCTCTCTATTTTGCATATGGTAATGTGCGTGTTTCAATGCTGCGCTCTCAATTTGTCCCACCCTCTCCTTCCCCCACTGTGTCCGCAAGTGTTCTTTATGTCTACTTCTCCACTGAAAGTGTGAAAGTGCTAGTTGCTCAGTCATTTCTGACTCTTCGCAACCCCATGAACTGTAGCCCACCAGGCTCCTCTGTGCATGGAATTCTCCTAGCAGGAATACTGGAGTGGGTTGCCATTTCCTTCTCCAGGGGATCTTCCCGACTCAGGGACCCAACCTGGATCTCCTCCATTGCAGGCAGATTCTTTACCATCTGAGCCCCCAGAGAAGCCCTTTGCTGCCTTGCAACAGGTTCATCGGTGCCGTCTTTCTAGATCCCATGTATATGTATTAATAAATGATATTTGTTTTTCTCTTTCTGACTTACTTCACTCTATAATAGGCTCTAGATTCATCTACCTCATTGGAACTGACTCAGATGTATTCCTTTTTATGGCTGAGTAATAGTCCATGTATCCATTCATCTGTCAATGCACACCCAGGTTGCTTCCATGTTTGTTTTGTTCAGGGTTTGTTGTTGTTGCTTGCCAATGGAGTTTGGGCTTCCGCAGTGGCTCAGCTGGTAAAGAATCTACCTGCCAATGCAGGAGACACAGGAGATGTGGATTCAATCCTTGGATAGATCCCCTGGAGGAGTAAATGGCAACCCAGTCCAGTATTCTCGCCTGGAAAATTCTACAGACAAAGCAGCCTGACAGGCTACAGCCCATGGAGTCACAAAGAGTCAGACCATACTGAGCATGCACACACACAGTGGAGTCTACCCTCCAGTGGTTATTTCATACATATTCTTATTTTTCTATTATTTCTGTTAGTTTTTGAAACTAATATGCACAGTGGAGTTTACCCTCCAGTGGTTATTTCATATATATTCTTATTTTTCTATTATTTCTGTTAGTTTTTGAAACATTTTTTCATTCTTTATTATTGTTCTACTCTCTTTTTCTTTTAGTATTTTTTTCTCTCTTTACATCAGACTCCTATTTTACCCTCCAATGATTGTTTCATACATATACTCTTAATTTTTTTAATATATCTGCTGGTTTTCCAAATCAATTTTATTTTTAACTCTTTGCTATTATTCTACTTCCTTTTATTTTGTGGTATTATTTTTTTCTCTTTGCCATTGAAGTCTGGTTTTACCCTCCAGTACCTGTTTCATATAGATTCATATTTTCTCTAATATATCTGTTAGTTTTCTAAATTTATTATTTTTTTATTCTTTGTTATTATTCTGCTCCTTTCCTTTTTTTTTTTTGTTGTTGTTGTTGTTGCCCTGGCCTGTGGTTTTTCCAGTAGTCATGTGTGGATGTAAAAGTTGAACCATGAAGAAAGCTGAGCACCAAAGAATTGATGCTTTTGAACTGTGGTGTTGGAGAAGACNCTTTGTTATTATTCTGCTCCTTTCCTTTTTTTTTTTTGTTGTTGTTGTTGTTGCCCTGGCCTGTGGTTTTTCCAGTAGTCATGTGTGGATGTAAAAGTTGAACCATGAAGAAAGCTGAGCACCAAAGAATTGATGCTTTTGAACTGTGGTGTTGGAGAAGACTCTTGAGAATCCTTTGGACTATGAGGAGATCAAACCAGTCAGTCCTCAAGGAAATCAGTCTTGAATATTCATTGAAAGGACTGATGCTGAAACAGAAGCTCCAATACTTTGGCCACCTGATGCAAAGAACTGACTCATTGGAAAAGACCCTGATGAGGGGAAAGATTGAAGGTAGGAGGAGAAGGGGATGACAGAGGATGAGATGGTTGGATAAGATCACTGGCTTGATGGACATGAGTTTGAATAAACTCCAAGAGTTGGTGATGGACAGGGAAGCCTGGCATGCTGCAGTCCACGGGGTTGCAAAGAGCTGGACACGACTGAGTAACTGAACTGAGTTAAACTGAACTATGGCTTGTGGGATTGTGGTTCAGAGTCCAGTGATCAGTCCTGAGCTCCTGTGGTAGGAACACCAAGTTCAAACTGCTGGACTAACAAAGAACATCAAGCCCCAGGGAATGTTAATTAGGGAGAGTTATCCAAGAGGTCCACATCTCAACACCAAGGCCTACCTCTACCCAACTGCCTACAAACTGGATTGTGGTTCAGAGTCCAGTGATCAGTCCTGAGCTCCTGTGGTAGGAACACCAAGTTCAAACTGCTGGACTAACAAAGAACATCAAGCCCCAGGGAATGTTAATTAGGGAGAGTTATCCAAGAGGTCCACATCTCAACACCAAGGCCTACCTCTACCCAACTGCCTACAAACTCCAGTGCTAGAAACCTTAAGCCAACAATTAATAAGACAGGAACACAGTCCCACTCATTAAAAAAAAAATGAGATGACAAAAAAATATGTTATAGATGAAGGAGCAAGGTAAATACCTACAAGGCCAAATAAATGAAGAGGAAATAGGCAACCCATCTGAAAAAGAATTTAGAGTAATGATAAAGAAGTTCCAAAATCTTGAAAGTAGAATGGATTTTATTCTATTTAATGTATTAATGGGCTTCCTTGGTAGCTCAGATGGTAAAGAATCTGCCTGCAATGCAGGAAGCCTGGGTTCGATCTCTGAGTCAGAAAGATCCCCTGTAGAAGGAAATGGCAACTCACTCCAGTATTCTTGCCTGGAGAATTCCATGGACAGAGGAACTTGGCAGGCTACACTCCATGAGGTTGCAAAGAGTCAGACATGACTGAACTGCTAACACATAATGTGTTAAATGTGTTCTATTTAATGTATTTATTCTATTTAAATGTATTAAACGTATTTAACAAGGACCAAGACGATCTAAAGAATAAATAAACAGTGATAAACAACACAATTACTGAAATTAAAAATACTCTGGAAGGAATCAGTAACAGAATAACTGAGGAAGAAGAATGAATAAGTGAGCTGGAAGATAGAATGGTGGAAATAACTGTCAAGGGGTAGAACAAAGAAAAAAGAATGAAAAGAATTGAGGACAGTCTCAGAGACCTCTGGGACAAGATTTAATGCACCAATATTCAAATTATAGGAGCCCCAGAAGAAGAGAAAGAGAAATGGTCTGAGAAAATATTTGAAGAGAGTATAGTCAAAATTTTCCCTAACATGGGAAAGGAAATAGTCACCCAAGGACAGGAAACACAGAGAGTCCCATATAGGATAAGCCCTAGGAGAAACACTGTAAGACACATATTAACCAAACTAACAAAAACTAAATACAAAGAAAAAATATTAAAAGCATCAAGGGGAAAGTAAAAAAGTAAAAAATAACATAAAAGGAATCCCCATAAGGCTATCGGCTGATTTTTCACCAGAAACTCTACAGTCCAGAAGGGAGTGGTAGGATATATTTAAAATGATGAAAGGGGAAAAACCTACAACCAAGATTATTCTATCCTGCAACGATCTTATTTAGAATTGACAGAGAAATCAAAAGCTTTACAGACAAGCAAAGGCCAAGAGAATTCAGCACCACAATATCAGCTTCACAACAAATGCTAAAGGAACTTCTTTAGGCAAGAAACATAACATAAGGACAAAACCCACAAAAAACAAACCTAAAACAATTAAGAAAATGGCCATAGAAACATACATATCAATAGCTATGTTAAATGTAAATGGATTAAACACCCCAACCAAAAGACACAGACTGGATGAATAGATAACACAATAAGACTGTGTATATGCTGCCTACAGGAGACCCACTTCAGACCTAGGGACACATACAGACTGAAAATAAGGGGATGGAAGAAGATATTCCATGTAAATGGAAATCAAAAGAAAGCTGGAGTAGCAATACTTATATCAGGCAAAATAGACTTTAAAATAACTGCTGCAGAAGATAAGGAAGGACACAACATAATGATCAAAGGATCAATCCAAAAAGATTTAACAATTATAAATATGTATGCACCCAACATAGAAACATCTCAATACTTAAGGCAAATGCACAGCTATAGAAGGGGAAAGTGATAATAACACAATAATAGTAGATTTTAAGACTATATTTATTCCAATGGATAGACCATCTAGATAGAAAATTAATAAGGAAACACAAACCTTAAATGACACATTGCTGCTGCTGCTGCTGCAAGTCGCTTCAGTAGTGTCTGACTCTGTGCAACCCCATAGATGGCAGCCCACCAGGCTCCACCATCCCTATTAAATAACATATATAGATCTAATTGATATCCACAGGAAATTCTACCCAAAGGCAGCATAATATACTTTTTCTCAAATACACATGGAATATTCTCCAGGGTAGATCACATCTTGGGTCACAAATCAAGCCTTGGTACATTTAAGAAAATTGAAATCATATCAAGCATCTTTTCTGACCACAATGTTATGAAATTAGATATTGATTACAGGAAAACAAACTATAAAAATTACAAAAACATGAATGTTAAGCCATATGCTTCTAAACAACCAAAGTCACTGAAGAAATCAAAGAGGAAGTAAAAAAAAAAAAAAGTCTTGAAACAAATGACACGAAAACACGATGACCCAAAGCCTATGGAATGCAGCAAAAGCAGTTTTGAGAGGGACATTTATAGCAATACAAACCTACTTCAAGAAATGAGAAAAACATCAAATAAACAACCTTATACCTAAAGCAAGAACAACAACAAAAAACCTCCACCTAGTTAGCAGAAGAAAAGGAACCATAAAAGATCAGAGCAGAAATAAATAAAAAAGAAATGAAGCAAACAATAGCAAAGATCAAAAACTAAAAGCTAGTTCTCTGAGAAGATAAAATTCACAAACCATTAGAAAGACTCATCAGAAAGGGAGAAGGCTCAAATCAGTCAAAACAAAGGATCACAAGAGACTACTAAGAGCAAATCAGTTCAGTTCAGTTCAGTCACTCAGTCGTGTCTGACTCTCTGCAACCCCATGGACTGCAGCATGCCCGGTCCATCACCAACTCCCAGATTTTACTCAAACTCATGTCTATTGAGTCAGTGATGCCATCCAACCATCTCATCCTCTGTCGTCCCCTTCTCCTCCCACCTTCAATTTTTCCCAGTATCAGAGTCTTTTCAAATGAGTCAGTTCTTTGCATCAGGTGGCCAAAGTATTGGAATTTCAGCTTCAACATCAATCCTTCCAATGAATATTCAGGACTGATTTCCTTTAGGATGGACTGGTTGGATCTCCTTGCAGTGTATGCCAGTAAAATAGACAACTTGGAAGAAGTGAACAAATTCTTAGAAAAGTAAAACCTTCCAAGACTGAGCCAAGAAGAAATAGAAATTATGAACAGACCAAT
This sequence comes from Oreotragus oreotragus, assembly GCA_006410675.1. Taxonomy (NCBI): domain Eukaryota; kingdom Metazoa; phylum Chordata; class Mammalia; order Artiodactyla; family Bovidae; genus Oreotragus; species Oreotragus oreotragus. Next base: position 61,633 of record SJYX01005911.1, on the reverse strand, counting down.
CACAAGCACTGAAATAAAAACTGTGATAAAAAAAAAATCTTCCTTATAAAACCAAAAACTTTTATAACCACTTCATGCTGTACATGAAAATTAATTTGTGACATAGATCTAAACTTGAATGCTGAATAACTAGAAGAAAACATAAAGGCAAAAATTTATGACTGTAAAGAAGGAAAAGATTATTTAGACAGGATACAGAAAGCATTAACCAAAAATATTTTTACATGGTACAGAGATTTTAGCAAAATCAAAGTTTCTTTTTATCAATAGACATAAGTAAGTCACAGACTTAGAGATAATATTCACAATATATACATCTAACAAAGTACTGATATGGAGTAACTAAAGACTGACTTGTAATGAATAATAATTTGTGACTAATAAGTGATAAACCATCCAGTTAAAATAATAATGTAGATGAATCTGCATTTCACAACATAAAACATTTGAATGTTCAATATATATAAGGTGATTAGATCATTAATCATCAGGGAAATAAAAATTAAGCTCTAGATCTCTTCATATTTATAAGAATAAAACAATTTTACTAAAAATAAAAGATATACAAAATGAAGTATGGTCAGTATACCTCATACATTGCAGGGAGTGTGAAAAAAAAAATCTTCCAACAAACGAGCCCAGGGCCAGATGGCTTCACAGGTGAATTCTATCATATGTTTAGAGACGAACTGACACCTATCCTTCTCAAACTCTTCCAAAAACATTGTAGAGAGAGGAACACTCCTGAACTCATTCTACGAAGCCACCATCACCCTGATACAAAAGCCAGACAAAGACATCACACACAAAAAGGAATTTACAGGCCAATGTCACTGACAAACATAGATGCAAAAATCCTCAACAAAATACTAGCAAACATGAGACGAACTGACACCTATCCTTCTCAAACTCTTCCAAAAACATTGTAGAGAGAGGAACACTCCTGAACTCATTCTACGAAGCCACCATCACCCTGATACAAAAGCCAGACAAAGACATCACACACAAAAAGGAATTTACAGGCCAATGTCACTGACAAACATAGATGCAAAAATCCTCAACAAAATACTAGCAAACAGACTCCAGCAACACATTTAGAGGATCATACACCATGATCAAGTGGGGTTTATCCCAGGGCTGCAAGAATTCTTCAATATATGCAAATCAATCAATGTGACAAACCATATTAACAAACTGAAAGATAAAAACCATATGATAATCTCAACAGATGCAGAAAAATCTTTTGACAAATTTCAACACCCATTTTTGATTAAAAACTCTCAAGAAAATGGGTATAGAAGGAACTGACCTCAACAGAAAAGAGGCTATGTAAGCGAAAACCACAAGCAAACATTATCCTCAATGGTGAAAAACTTAAAAGTATTTCCTCTAAGATCAGGAAGAAGACAAGGTGCCCACTCTTGCCACTAGTCCTAGCCACGGCAATCAGAGAAGAAAAAAAGGAAAAAATACAGATTAGAAAAGAAGAAGTAAAACTCTCAGTGTTTGCAGATGACATGATATCATAGATAGAAAAACCTAAAGATACCACCAGAAAATTACTAGAGCTAACCAAGGGATTTAGTGAATTCCCAGGATACAAAATTAATGCACAGAAATCCCTCACATTCCTATACACTAACAATGAAAAGTCAGAAAGAAAAATTAAGGAAATAATCCCATTCACCACTGCAAAAGAAAGAATAAAATACCTAGGAACAAACCTACCTAATAAAATGAACGAACTGTATGCAGAAAACTATAAGACACTGATGAAACAAATAAAAAATGACACAAACGGATGGAGTGATGTATCATGTCCTTGGATTGGAAGAATCAGTGTTGTGAAAATGACTATACTACCCAAAGCAATCTACAGATTCAGTGCAGTCTCTATCAAATTACCAATGGCATATTTCACAGAACTAGAATAAAAATTTTTACAGTTTGTATGGAAACATAAAAGACCCCCAATAGCTAAAGCAATCTTGAGAAACAATGGAGCTGGAGGAATCAACCTTGCTGACTTCAGACTATACTACAACGCTACAGCAACCAAGACAGTATGGTACTAGAACAGAAACAGAAATATAGATCAATGGAACAAGACAGAAAGCCCAGAGATAAACCCATGCACCTATGGGCACTTTATCTTTGACAAAGGAGGCAAAAATACATAATGGAGAAAAGACAGCCTCTTCAATAAGTGGTGATGAGAAAACTGGACTAATTTTTCTGGGCTCCAAAATCACTGCAGATGGTGATTGCAGCCATGAAATTAAAAAACCTTACTCCTTGGAAGAAAAGTCATGACCAACCTAGACAGCATATTAAAAAGCAGAGAGATCACTTTGTCNAATCCCTCACATTCCTATACACTAACAATGAAAAGTCAGAAAGAAAAATTAAGGAAATAATCCCATTCACCACTGCAAAAGAAAGAATAAAATACCTAGGAACAAACCTACCTAATAAAATGAACGAACTGTATGCAGAAAACTATAAGACACTGATGAAACAAATAAAAAATGACACAAACGGATGGAGTGATGTATCATGTCCTTGGATTGGAAGAATCAGTGTTGTGAAAATGACTATACTACCCAAAGCAATCTACAGATTCAGTGCAGTCTCTATCAAATTACCAATGGCATATTTCACAGAACTAGAATAAAAATTTTTACAGTTTGTATGGAAACATAAAAGACCCCCAATAGCTAAAGCAATCTTGAGAAACAATGGAGCTGGAGGAATCAACCTTGCTGACTTCAGACTATACTACAATGCTACAGCAACCAAGACAGTATGGTACTAGAACAGAAACAGAAATATAGATCAATGGAACAAGACAGAAAGCCCAGAGATAAACCCATGCACCTATGGGCACTTTATCTTTGACAAAGGAGGCAAAAATACATAATGGAGAAAAGACAGCCTCTTCAATAAGTGGTGATGAGAAAACTGGACTAATTTTTCTGGGCTCCAAAATCACTGCAGATGGTGATTGCAGCCATGAAATTAAAAAACCTTACTCCTTGGAAGAAAAGTCATGACCAACCTAGACAGCATATTAAAAAGCAGAGAGATCACTTTGTCGACAAAGGTCCATCTAGTCAAGGCTATGGTTTTTCCAGTGGTCATGTATGGATGTGAGAGTTAGACTATAAAGAAAGCTGAGTGCTGAAGAATTGATGCTTTTGAGCTGTGGTGTTGGAGAAGACTCTTGAGAGTCCCTCGGACTGCAAGGAGATCCAACCAATCCATCCTAAAGGAAATCAGTCCTGGATGTTCATTGGAAGGACTGATGTTGAAGCTCAAACTGCAATATTTTGGCCACTTGATGTGAAGAGCTGACTCATTTGAAAAGACCCTGATGCTGTGAAAGATTGAGGGCAGGAGGAGAAGGGGACGGCAGAAGATGAGATGGTTGGATGGCATCACTGACTCAATGGACATGGGTTTGGATGGACTCTGGGAGTTGGTGATGGACAGGGAGGCCTGGCATGCTGTGGTTCATGGGGTCACAGAGTCAGACACAACTGAGCAACTGAACTGAACTGATGCATAAACTTCCTAACACTATATACAAAAATAAACTGAAAATGGATTAAAGACCTAAATGGAAGGCCAGAAACTATAAAATGCTTAGAAGAGAACATGGGCAGAACACTTTCTAACATAAACTGCAGCAAGATCATTGACTCCCCTTCTAGCATACTAGAAATAGAAACAAAAACAAACACGTGGGAGCTGATTAAACTTAAGAGCTTTTACACAGCAAAGGAAACAAGAAACAGTGAAAAGACAACACTCTGAATGGGAGAAAATAATTGCAAATGAAGAAACTGACAAAGGATTAATCTCCAAAATATAGAAGGAATTCAATATTAGAAATACAAACAACCTGATTAAAAAATAGGCAGAAGATCTAAACAGACATTTCTCCAAAGAAGACTTGCTGATGGCCAACCCATGAGGAGAGGATCAAATTGCTCCTTATTAAAGAAATGCAAATCAAAACTACAATGAGGTATCACCTCACATTGATCAGAATGGCCATCACCGAAAATCTACAAACAACAAATGCTGAAGAGGTTGTGGAGAAAAGGGGTAATTCTTGCACTTTTGGTGGAATGTAAATTGATACAGCCACGATGGAGAACAGTGTGGAGAGTCCTTTAAAAACTAGGAATAAAACTACTATATGACTCAGCAATCCCACTACTTGGCATATACCCTGAGAAAACCATAATTCTAAAAGACACATGTACCCCAGTGTTTATTGAAGCACTATTTACAATAGCCCGGACATGGAAGCAACCTAGACATCCGTCGACAGATGAACAGATAAAATTGTAGTACATATATACAATGGAATATTATTCAGCCATAAAAAGGAACAAGTATGAGTCAGTTGAACTGAGGTGAATGAACCAGAGTGAAGTAAGTCAGAAAGAGAAAAACAAATATATATGAACACATGTATATGGAATCTAGAAAGATGGTACTGATGAACCTATCTACAGGGCAGCAATGGAGGCAGACATAGAGAACCAACTTGTGGACCCAAGAGGGGAAGGAGAAGGTGGGATGAGCTGAGTGAATAGCATTGAAATATATGTATGTGCACGTGCGCGCGCACACACACACACACACACACACACACACACACACAGAGGCTTCCCTGGTGGCTCAGACAGTAAAGAATCCATATTATATGTATATATGTTATATATATACATATATATATTGCCATGTGTAAAATAGATAGCAAGTGGGAAGTTGCTGTATAACACAGGGAGCTCAGCCTGGTGTTCTATGACCACCTAGAGGGGTGGGATGGGAGGGTGTGAGGGAGACTCAAGAAGGAGAGGTTGTATGTATACTTATGACTGATTTGCATTGTCATATGGCAGAAATCAACACAACACTGCAAAGCAATTATCTTCCAATTAAAAACAAAAATAGTAGGCAAAAGATTTTGATATACATCTCAACAAAGAAAATATATGGGGAATTTCTTGTTAGTCTAAGATCATGGCATCCGGTCCGATCACTTCATGGGAAATAGATGGAGAAACAGTGGAAACAGTGTCAGACATTTTTTGGGGGGGCTCCAAAATCACTTCAGATGGTGATTGCGGCCATGAAATTAGAAGATGCTTACTCCTTGGAAGAAAAGTTATGACCAACCTAGATAGTGTATTCAAAAGCAGAGACATTACTTTGCTGACTAAGGTCCGTCTAGTCAAGGCTATGGTTTTTCCTGTGGTCATGTATGGNTGCAGCCATGAAATTAAAAGACGCTTACTCCTTGGAAGAAAAGTTATGACCAACCTAGATAGCATATTCAAAAGCAGACACATTACTTTGCCGACTAAAGTCCGTCTAATCAAGGCTATGGTTTTTCCTGTGGTCATGTATGGATGTGAGAGTTGGACTGTGAAGAAGGCTGAGCGCTGAAGAACTGATGCTTTTGAACTGTGGTGTTGGAGAGGACTCTTGAGAGTCCCTTGGACTGCAATGAGATCCAACCAGTCCATTCTGAAGATCAACCCTGGCATTTCTTTGGAAGGAATGATGCTAAAGCTGAAACTCCAGTACTTTGGCCACCTCATGCAAAGAGTTGACTCATTGGAAAAGACTTTGATGCTGGGGGGGATTGGGGGCAGGAGGAGAAGGGGACGACCGAGGATGAGATGGCTGGATGACATCACTGACTCAATGGATGTGAGTCTGAGTGAACTCCGGGAGATGGTGATGAACAGGGAGGCCTGGCGTGCTGCGATTCATGGGGTCGCAAAGAGTCAGACACAACTGAGTGACTGAACTGAACTGAACACTAATTAATTAACTAATTATTCTACATAAAATGCAGAGGAATAAAACAAAAGTGAAATTCAAAGTATTTAACAACAGTATAGCTGGAGCACGGACCAATGAGAATGAAATAATGAAAACTAGCATTGGGGTGAGATTCTAAAGACCCTTCCATGTCAAGAATCAACTTTTAGTTGATTACATTTAGTTGTTATATTTTAAGGAAGTCAAAGAATATCAGAGATAGGTCATGGGGCTGCCAAGAGAGAGTGAATGAGAACAGTGGATGGAAAGGTAACCTTGAGATAACAACTTTTTAAAACAAACAAGAGGAAAGATTTCAATATAATACCACCAGTACCTTGGAGAGAGACCATTACATTATATCATTTCAGCATTGGCTGTTATAAATATATACATATACACAGAGTAGTACAGCAAAGAGAAGAAACATCTAATACATGGAAGTGGTTATATGGGGGAAGGAAGGTGATCAGAGAATGGTTTCCTTATTATATTTATATTTTAAGAATGATGGAAATGATAGCAAACACTGAAATCTTACACATGCTGGGTACTATTCTAAGTATCTTATATGCGTTCAGTTCAGTTCAGTCTCTCAGTTGAGTCCGACTCTTTGCAACCCCATGAATCGCAGCACGCCAGGCCTCCCTGTCCATCACCAACTCCCGGAGTTCACTCGAACTCATGTCCATTGAGTCAGTGATGCCATTAGCTCCTTTAATTCTCACAACAGCTCTACAAGGGGGTGNTTTGCAACCCCATGAATCGCAGCACGCCAGGCCTCCCTGTCCATCACCAACTCCCGGAGTTCACTCGAACTCATGTCCATTGAGTCAGTGATGCCATTAGCTCCTTTAATTCTCACAACAGCTCTACAAGGGGGTGTTAATTTTATCCCCAGTTCACAGATGAAGAAACTGAGGCACAGAGCAGTTGAAAACTTTTTGCAGGCTAAACGGTCACTAGGTTTTGGGCCTAGGTTTGAAGCCAGGTAGTCTGGCTCCTGAGTTCACATGCAAAAACTCATCATTCACACCACACTGTAAGTCCAGCTTTACACATTACTCCATCACATAGGACCAAGAATCTGAGCCCGGGATCAGAACACATTCATTTTCATATCTCCTTTCATTTCTCAGCACCCAGGATATGGTAGGTGAACAATAAATAGTTGTTATTGTTGCTCTCAAGTGATATAAAGTTTGAAATAGTCTAAGTAGGAAAAGTGAAGAAGATTCTAGACAGAGAATGCAGTGTGAGCAACGGTAGCAACTCCTTTTGTGATTCCATCTTCATTACCAAGGGAAATAACCCTCAAGATAAAAAGGACAGAAATAATAGAGCCTGTAGACTCAAAATCCTCCATGAACCAGTCCTGTCCCAGAAATGTGTGAAAATGCTAGATTAAAACAGAAAGCTTAGTATGGACTGAGTGGGTTGGAGAGCGGATGACCAACCCAAAGACATTCAAATTCAGGCTTCTGGAAGCACTAATTTGGCTTAGAGGGACTAAGAAGTGAGATGATTAAAAAAAAGAGCATTTAGGGACTTCGAAAAAAAAATTCAAACCACAAATACAATGAACAGGTAGGATCATTTTTTGTCCTCTAGATTTATGAGCCTATAAATCAGTGAGTCTGACATCAACTACTGGAGAAAATGCTACTAGAAATAATTGAATAGCTATGTTATGAGCAATTAGCAAAGGAAACAGAATAAATTGGAAGGCCCCCTGGATTCTTTAAGAAATGAGTAATCCTAAACAAAATAGATTTCCTTCTTTGATAGGAGTTTTCCAAACTAGCAGATCATTATCCTATGACTTTTTGCAGATAAGATGGAGAAACCTGAAACAGGTTTGTAGCTAAGAAATCTTGGCCTCTGTCCTCAGCCCTGGAGACACTCTATAAAGAATATTATGTTGAAGTCAAGGGATCCAGCATATGACAGGACTATGGGCTGTGGGGGCCCATCCAGATGACACAGCCAGGTTGATAAAATAACTTGAAACCACATCAATATGTAGAGTAATAGGGATATTTGGCCTAGAAAAGGCAACAGTGGGAAGGGAGTACAAAATGCCATCCCTAAGAGCTTTAAGGAGGCTTCCCTGGTAGCTCAGGTGGTAAAGAATCTGCCTGCAATGCTGGAGACTCAGTTCAATCTCTGGGTCAGGAAGATCCCCTGGAGAAGGGAATGGCAACCCCCTCTAATATTCTTGCCTAGGAAATCCCAAGGACAGAGGAGCCCGGCGTGCTGCAGCCCATGGGATCGCAAAGAGTTGGGCACAACTGAGCAACTAGCACTGATTACACAGAGTAGGAAAGAATGAGGTGTAAACACAGGCTCCCTTCTAGGACCATGGAATCTCAGTTTCTGATCCCCATGTCTCTTGGGAAAATATCTTTCTAGTAAGTGAGACAGACTCAGAATTTTATTCCTTTACTGAGAGTTTACTTCAGGTCTACAGCTTTATTAAAAAGGAAACCGAGAATTGAAACAGATTAGGTGGTCTTGCCCAATGCCATGGACATGAATTTAAGCAAGTTCTGGAAGATGGTGAAGGACAGGGAAGCCTGATGTGCTGCAGTCCCTGGGGTCAAAAACAGTTGGACATGACTAAACGAATGAACAACAAAAAGAGTGGTAGGAGGAAATGCGAGATTCTGAATTTCTAGTCCAGTGGCTTTTCCACAACAATGTGGCACCTGAAAGATAATTCAACTCTTGCTTCTTGGTTCTGGGAACTTGAAGAAGTGAAGTGAAGTCAAAGTCCCTCAGTCGTGTCTAACTGTTTGTGATGCCATAGACTATATAGTCCATGCAATCCTCCAGACCAGAATACTGAAGTAGGGAGCCTTTTGCTTCTCCAAGGGATCCTGCCAACCCCGGGACTGAATCCAGGTCTCCCACATTGCAGGCAGATTCTTTACCAGCTGAGCCACAAGGACAGCCCAAGAATACTGCAGTGGGTACCCTCTCCCTTCTCCAGGGGATCTTCCTGACCCAGGAATCAAACCGGGGTCTCCGGCATTGCAGGCAGATTCTTTACCAACTGAGCTATGAAGGAAGCCCAAGACAGTGTTAATTACCCACTAAATTGTATTACCAATCCCCGAGGCCATAGGGTTCTAAGTAGAAAAAGCCAGGATCTGAAGCAATTTTTCACCTTGAAGTGTGATATATTCTTCAAGTGTCATGTAGCAATGGCCTTCTGAAGAATTTAATCTGCTTCATGAGGCAGACTGAATTTGACTTGCTGGTTTGTACAAAAAAAAAAAAATGTGTTGTTTTCTCATTGATAGTCAGATATATTAGACTGACAGAACTTTAAACCTAGTGTGCAAATATTCTCCATCAATACGTTAACAAAAGTTTCGTGTACCAGTAAGTAGCAATTTTCAATCACAAGAGCATGCATATTTTCCTGTCATTTGTAGCAGCAACCGCCATAGGGGTCATTTTAGAAACCACTTAAATACTCAGTACAAAAAAAAAAAAAATTTCTCAGTACGTGTTCCATGTCCAGGAGGCGAATTAAGATTTAGCACACAGGTTTTATACTCCAGGCACTGCCATATAATGTACTCCTTATAGCTATCTGTAAAGGATTTTATTATTAAATATGCATTTATCTGCTTATTAACATGCCAAAAAATATTTGTCTATTAAACAGGTGCTGTTGTCGTCCAGTCACTCAGTCATGTCTGACCCTTTGCAACCCCGTGAACTGTAGCACGCCAGGCCTCCCTGTCCATCACCAGCTCTCAGAGTTTATACAAACTCATGTTCCTCGAGTCGGTGATGCCATCCAGCCATCTCATCCTCTGTCATCCCCTTCTCCTCCTTCCTTCACTCTCTTCCAGCATCAGGATCTTTTCTAATGAGTCAGCTTTTTGCATCAAGTGGCCAAAATATTGGAGCTTCAGCTTAAATATCAGTCCTCCCAGTGAATATTCAGGGTTGATTTCCTTTAGAATTGAGTGGTTTGATCTTCTTGCACACAAGAGACTCTTAAGAGTCTTCTACAGCACCATAGTTCAAAAGCATCAATTCTTCAGCACTCTGCCTTCTTTATGGTTCAGTTCTCACATCCACAACTGACTACTGAAAACATCATAGCTTTGACTATACAGACCTTTGTTGGCAAACCAATATTTCTGCTTTTTAATAAGCTGTCTTGGTTTGTCATAGCTTTTCTTCCAAGGAGCAAACATCTTTTAATCCCATGGCTGTAGTCACCATCTGCAGGAACTGTGTTTCCATTGTTTCCCCATCTATCTGCCATGAAGTGATGGGGCTGGATGCTATTGTCTTGGACTTTTGAATGTTGAGCTTTAAGCCAGCTTTTTCATTCTCCTCTTTCACCTTCCTCAAGATGTTCTTTAGTTCTTTGCTTTCTGCCATAAGGGAAGTGTCTTCTGCATATCTGAGGTTACTTATATTTCTCCCAGCAACTTTGATCCTGACTTGTGCTTCATCCAGGCCAGGATTTCACATGATGTACTCCGCATATAAGTTAAATAAGCAGGGTGACAATATATAGCCTTTTCATACTTCTTTCCCAATTTTGAACCAGTTTGTTGTTCCATGTCTAGTTATAGCTGTTGCTTCTTGACCTGCATACACATTTCTCAGGAGGCAGATAAGGTAGTCTGGTGTTCCCATTTCTTTAAGAATTTTCCACAGTTTGCTGTGATCCACACAGTCAAAGGCTTTAGTGTAGTCAATGAAGCAGAAGTATATGGTGGTTTTTTTTTTTTTTTTCAATTCTCTCACTTTTTCTATGACCCAATAGATGTTGACAATTTGATCTTTGGTTCCTCTGCCTTCTCTAAATCCAGCTACAACATCTGGAAGTTCTCAGTTCATGAACTATTGAAGCCTAACTTGGAGGATTTTGAGCATTACTTTGCTAACTTGTGAAATGAGTGCAATTGTGCAGTAGTTTGAATATTATTTGGCATTGCCCTTCTTTGAGATTGGAATGAAAGCTGACTTTTTCCAGTCCTGTGGCCACTGCTGAGTTTTCCAAATTTGTTGGCATAATGAGTACAGCACTTTCACAGCATCATCTTTTAGGATTTGAAATAGTTCAGCTGGAATTCTACCACCTCCACTAGCTTTGTTCATAGTGATGCTTCCTAAGGCCCACTTGACTTCACACTCCAAAATGTCTGGCTCTAAACAGGTAACAATATTTTAATTTTTCACATAATGACACCAAGGTTCTAAGTATAAGTATTCTGCCCAAGTGTTGTTACTGGTGAATTTGAGGTTTTTGCTTNCTACCACCTCCACTAGCTTTGTTCATAGTGATGCTTCCTAAGGCCCACTTGACTTCACACTCCAAAATGTCTGGCTCTAAACAGGTAACAATATTTTAATTTTTCACATAATGACACCAAGGTTCTAAGTATAAGTATTCTGCCCAAGTGTTGTTACTGGTGAATTTGAGGTTTTTGCTTCAGTGGAAAGAATTCTGAGATGAAATGACAGGTAAGAAGCAGATTTATTTAGAGACACATGCACACCACAGACAGAATGTGGACCATCTTAAAAGACCAGAGAGAGAGCAAGCTCCAGAATATGGCAGGGCTAATGTCCTGAGCAATTTATGGGCTGAGTAATTTAATAGGCTAATAAGTAGGAGGATTATTCCAGTTATTAAGGGGTGGAGACGTCCAGGAAATGGGCCACTGCCCACTTTTTGACCGTTTATGGTTGGTCTCAGAACTGGCATGGCACTGGTGGGTTTGTCATTTAGAATGCTAGTGTATTACAGTGAGCATATAATGAGGAAGTCAAATCTTCCACCATCTTGGACCCATTTGGTTCTAACCAGTCTTTGTCATGTCCTGTGTCCATGTCAGTGGCCTTGCCTGTGTTTTAAAGTTGTGCCCTGCCCCCTTCCCTTCTATTTCAATGTCAGCTAGTAAGTTGGGCTGGGAATTAAACACAGATGTACTTATGGCAAATATCTGTATGTGCTTTCTACCCTATAGTTTTCATGTGGATCAAAAATGGTAACTTCTATATGATATAAAATCATACTTAAGGAATATAGACTTGAAAGTTGAAATGCTTTTATGTTTTCATCATGATATTATATAAAATCCATGTATTCTCAAAACATATATTCTTAATAATTCTATATTTCAGCCAAGTCAATGAGAAAACTAGTTTTGATATATAAGCAAGGTTCAACACTGGGTCTAACTCTTATCTTTTTTTCCATGATCGGGTATGGTTGAGAACGGAATGTGGAAGCTACAGTTCTCATCACTGTTCTGGCACGCATGCTCTCCAGGTAGCAGTTTCTTCATCTGTAAAATGAGAAGCATCAAACAGATCATTTCTACAGCCTCTTCTGTAAACCTTCTGTTATTCTTAATTACTTCACTTATGTGTTAGTTTCTCAGTTGTGTCTGACTCTTTGAGATCCTTTGAACTGTAGCCCGCCAGGCTCCTTTGTCCATGGGATTCTCCAAGCAAAAATACTGGAGTGGGTTGCCATTTCCTTACTACTTCACTTTCTTCTCTCAAAATTCAAAGTAGCACTGAACAGGAGACTATCCAGAAAGCACCACAAAGTGGAATAAATATGAGAAATTAAAAATCAAAGCCAAAGCAAACTTCTTATTAGGTTCCAGAAGACAAAGGCCTAGATTACAATACATTAAAATAAAAAAAATTATGTTCCCCCCTTGCTACCTTAGGCTTTCTGGTTTAGTATAGGATCAAGGGTGACAACAACAACAACAAAAAATGTGTAGGATAATTTGATTGACTTGAAACCCTAATCCAATTATAAGCAGAAAATGCCAAATATATCTTCTAAAAATCTATCATTAGATTCCTTGAACATTTTTATAAGCTTAAGAGTTTAGATACTTTCAATGCAAATTCTAGACTCCTGGGTACCTTTCATATTCAAGCAACATAAGTAATATGCAAAACTTTGCAAGATCAAAAATTCTTCCTCAACGACATTTAATTAAATTCATTTATTTCCTTCTTTTCTTCTTCTTTTTTTTCTTTGCTTTACTGCATAATTGTAAAAGAAAAGTCTCCATCTGCAATAAAATAACACAGATGTCTGACCCAAAATTCAGTTTAGTTCAGTCGCTCAATCATGTCTGACTCTTTGCAACCCCATGAATCTCAGCACACCAAGCCTCCCTGTCCATCATCAACTCCCAGAGTTCACTCAAACTCATGTCCATTGTGTCGGTGATGCCACCCAGCCATCTCATCCTCTGTCATCTCCTTCTCCTCCTGCACCCAATCCCTCCCAGCATCAGGGTCTTTTCCAATGAGTCAGCTCTTCACATGAGGTGGCCAAAGGATCGGAGTTTCAGCTTCAGCATCAGTCCTTCCAATGAACACCCAGGGTTGATCTCCTTTAGAATGGACTGGTTGGATCTCCTTGCAGTCCAAGGGACTCTCAAGAGTCTTCTCCAACACCACAGTTCAAAAGCATCAATTCTTTGGCACTCAGTTTCTTCACAATCCAACTCTCACATCCATACATGACCACTAGAAAAACCATAGCCTTGACTAGACGAACCCAAAGTTAGCAATCAATAAATGCTAAGCATCATTATTAATTTTTTCAACAAATATTTATAAAGTGCCTACAATGTGAAAGTCACTGTGATGAGCACTGGGAATAAAATACTGAGCAAAAGCAGCCATGTTTACCGGCCTTATAGCTAGTGGAGGAGACATTAAAATTGCAAAGGAAAAGGATGGATTCTGTGAGAAAATACAGCAGACAGCTAGTCTCATAGGCCAGGGAAAGCTCCCTGGAAGAGGAGACCCTTGAGCTGAGATCTGAAGAGGAGTATTAGATAAGCAAAGATAAGCAAAGGTAACGGGCAAGTTTCTATAGGCAGAGAGAAAACAAGTGCAAAGGCCCGAGAGTAGAAAAGTGCATGCCAAGCATGAGGGAAATAGACAAGATTTCCTGCTCTAGAAAAGGTAACTTAGAGGCATGATGGAAGATGGAGCTGGAGATGTAGGTAAGAGCCAAACCAGAGAAAGTTTGGTTGATTATGTTTGAAAGTGAAAGTGTTGGCTGCCCAGTCGTGTCCAACTTTTTGTGACCCTGTGGACTGTAGCCCGCCAGACTCCTCTGTCCATGGGATTCTCCAGACAAGAATACTGAAGTAGGTTGCCATTCCCTTCTCCAGGGGATATTTCTGACCCAGGGACTGAGCCCACATTTCCTGCACTGCAGGTAGATTCTTTACTGTCTGAGCCATCAGGGGAGCCCATGGAGTTCTGATTTTTATTCTAAAAGGAATGGGAATATATTTAAGAGTTTAAAGAAATAGGAAAGTGATAGGAAAGTGATAGACTGTCCTTTCTGAATTTATTATTATAATTTTGATATAATTTCTGAGAATTCCTTTAAGGTGTTTTCCCCTTATTTCCAATCCATATAATTTAGGGGTATTTTCTATTATAGTATCTCCAATTAAGAAAGACTCTCTTAATTAAATTAATCATTATGGTGAGCTTAGATTTAATTTCATACACTAATGGGGTTGCTCTAACAATATGGTTTTATATTGCAGCTATAAGCACTCTTTGACTAATTGATTCAGAAAGCAGGTAGGTTATCAAACATTAACAGTTCTAAGAAACTATATTTCTAGTCACATTATTTTTACTGAAAAGGAAAAGCACAATTTAAAATTAGGTGTTTAGTCCTTTAGATCTTCAGTTCAGTTCAGTCGCTCAGTCGTGTCCGACTCTTTACGACCTCATGAACTGCAGCACGCCAGGCCTCCCTGTCCATCACCAACTCCCAGAGTCCACCCAAACCCATGTCCATCTAGTCAGTGATACCATCCAACCAACCATTTTATCCTCTGTCATCCCCTTCTCCTCCTGCCCTCAATCTTTCCCAGCATCATGGTCCTTTCAAATGAGTCAGCTCTTCACATCAGGTGGCCAAAGTATTGGACTTTCAGCTTCAACATCAGTCCCTCCAATGAAGACCCAGGACTGATCTCCTTTAGGATGAACTGGTTGGATCTCCTTGCAGTCCAAGGGACTCTCAAGAGTCTTCTCCAACACCACAGTTCAAAAGCATCAATACTTCGGTGCTCAGTTTTCTTCACAGTCCAACTGTCACATCCATACATGGCCACTGGAAAAACCATAGCCTTGACTAGATGGACTTTTGTTGGCAAAGTAATGCCTCTGCTTTTTAATATGCTGTCTAGGTTGATAATAACTTTCCTTCCAAGGAGTAAGGGTCTTTTAATTTCATGGCTGCAATTACTATCTGCTGTGATTTTGGAGCCCGGAAAAATAAAGTCAGCCACTGTTTCCACTGTTTCCCCATCTATTTGCCATGAAGTGATGGGACCGGATGCCATGATTGTTGTTTTCTGAATGTTGAGCTTTAAGTCAACTTTTTCACTCTCCTGTTTCACTTTCATCAAGAGGCTCTTTAGTTCTTCTTCACTTTCTGGCATAAGGGTGATGTCATCTGCATATCTGAGGCTATTGATATTTCTCCTGGCAAGCTTGATTCCAGCTTGTGCTTCCTCCAGCCCAGCGTTTCTCTTGATGTACTCTGCATATAAGATCTTGGGGACCATTATTTCCTACTTTTAACATAAAGGCTAAAATATCAATTTTATAAGGTAAATTGGTTTTATTTGTTTAATCTTTATTAAAAATAATCACAAATACATCATTAAAATTTGTTGAAAGAAAAGGGATTAGAATAAGTGTTTAGTAAATGAAACACTTGTATCAATCTGGGTTACATGAGAGATGATTTTTTTCTGATCAAAATGGAAAAGCATGGGTGAAATACTTTAATCAAGTGTTCAGGTTAAACCACTGAAACAGAAATATTTCTAGTTCTAATATTGTGGTATAAAGTTAGTATTTTCCTTTTATCCAGCTGGAAATTCTCCTCCCTCAAAGAAATTAGGTGAATGTGAGTAAGAAATTTAAGCTCTATATCTGATGAAATTAGGATACAGTTGAAGCCTTATATCAGAAAATGGATGGAGTGGCTACCAATAGCAGTATAGATCATGTGGAGGTATATGCAGAAGAATGAAGAGGGGAGTTCCCTCAGCTGCAGAGATCATAGAGACCAATTGAATTATTATTTCCCTAACATAAATTAACGGAGAAGGCAATGGAACTCCACTCCAGTACTCTTGTCTGAGAAATCCCATGGACGGAGGAGCCTCGTAGGCTACAGTCCATGGGGTCGCTAAGAGTCGGACACGACTGAGTGACTTCATTTTCACTTTTCACTTTCATGCATTGGAGAAGGCAATGGCAACCCACTCCAGTGTTCTTGCCTGGAGAATCCCAGGGACAGAGGAGCCTGGTGGGCTTCCATCTATGGAGTCACACAGAGTCAGACACGACTGACACAACTTAGCAGCAGCAGCAGCAATGAGATACCACTTCACACCAGTCAGAACGGCTGCGATCCAAAAGTCTACAAGCAATAAATGCTGGAGAGGGTGTGGAGAAAAGGGAACCCTCTTACATTGTTGGTGGGAATGCAAACTAGTACAGCCACTATGG
>SJYX01005911.1:0-42041 GCA_006410675.1 Oreotragus oreotragus | reverse complement strand
AAAAAAAAAAAAAAAAAGAATTCCAACATGTACACAATTGGAGTCTCAGAACAAGAAAACTGAAGTAATGAAATAGGACAAATGTTAAAATATATAAATAAAAAAATTTTTCAATAACAAAAGAATTTAATCATCCTACAGGGAAGGTACAGTATTCCCAGAATATAATGACTTTGTATACTTAGTACTAAGAAACTATTAGAATATGACACAGGGAATGCTAGCTGGGTGTTCTGTGACAACCTAGAAGGGTGAGATGGGGTGGAAAGTGAGATGGGGGTTCAGGAAGGAGGGGACATGTGTATACCTATGGCTGATTCACATTGATGTATGGCAGAAATCAACACAATATTGTAAAGCAATTATCCTCTAAATAGAAATAAATAGATTAAAAGAATACCAAAATAAAGAATACAAAGTTTCTCCTGGCAAAATGGCTAAGTAACTTAAACAGTATTTAAAATCAGGTTACCTTAAAGTTCTTCAAACCAATACACAACCTACAAGATCCTGAAGAACAGTGTCACCCTGTAATCTAAGTGAAAGTGAAAGTTGCTCAGTCATGGCCGACTCTTTGCGACCCCACGGACTATACAATCCATGGAATTCTCCAGGCCAGAATACTGGAGTGGGTGGATTTTCCTTTCTCCAGGGTATCTTCCCAACCTAGGGACTGAACCCAGGTGGATTCTTTACCAAGGAAGCCCCTATAATCAGAAGCTAGCCAACATGCATTGGAGAAGGAAATGCTAACCCACTCCAGTGTTCTTGCCTGGAGAATCCCAGGGATGGGGGAGCCTGTTGGGCTGCCGTCTATGGGGTTGCACAGAGTCGAACACGACTAAAGCGACTTAGCAGCAGCAGCAGCCAAAATGCCATTTAGACATAAAAAGATAATAAACAGTTTAAAACATTAAACAATTCAGAGACTATTTCACACAAGAACTTCATGTATAAAGAATCTTCTATAAAGTAAACTTAAGTAAATTCAGAAATAACTGGGAAAAACTATGGCAAAAGACCATTAGAGAGAATTGAATCCCTTTAACAGCAGGATTAAGATTGAAACAAGTATGAAGATTGTGTTTATATAAGAGAATGCTGCTGTTGCTGCTGCTAAGTTGCGTCAGGCGTGTCTGACTCTGTGTGACCCCAGTGACTGCAGCCTACCAGGCTCCTCCGTCCATGGAATTCTCTAGGCAAGGATACTGGAGTAGGTTGCCATTGCCTTCTCTGATATAAGAGAATATAGTGATATAAACATGAAACATTAGAAATGTTATAACTAACAACAGCTTGGAGAAGATAGAAGATAAAAACTTAAGCACAGTGTTTTTCTCAGAATAGATGGAAGTCAATCAATTAAAGCTGACACATCATGGAAAAAAGTAAAAGTTTAATGCAAAAAGGTGATTATAAAAAGGCAACTAACATAACATTGTTAATCAACTTTAGTTCAGTTCAGCCATTCAGTCGTGTCCGACTCTGTGACCACATGAACCGTAGTACTCCAGGTCTTCCTGTCCATCACCAACTCCTGGAGTCCACCCAAACCCATGTCCATCTAGTCGGTGATGCCATCCAATCATCTCATCCTCTGTCGTCCCCTTCTCCTCCTGCCCTCAATCTTTCCCAGCATCAGAGTCCTGTCAAATGAGTCAGCTCTTCACATCAGGTGGCCAAAATATTGGACTTTCAGCTTCAACATCAGTCCCTCCAATGAACACCCAGGACTGATCTCCTTTAGGATGAACTGGTTGGATCTCCTTGCAGTCCAAGGGACTCTCAAGAGTCTTCTCCGACACCACAGTTCAAAAGCATCAATTCTTCGGCACTCAGCTTTCTTCACAGTCCAACTCTCACATTCATACATGACCACTGGAAAAACCATAGCCTTGACTAGACGGATCTTTGTTGGCAAAGTAATGTCTCTGCTTTTTAATATGCCATCTAGGTTGATCATAACTTTCCTTCCAATGAGTAAACGTCTTTTAATTCCATGGCTGCAATCATCATCTGCAGTGATTTTGGAGCCCCCCAAAATAAAGTCTGACACTGTTTCCACTGTTTCCCCATCTATTTCCCATGAAGTGATGGGACCCAATGCCATGATCTTAGTTTTCTGAATGTTGAGCTTTAAGCCAAACTTTTCACTCTTCCTCTTTCACTTTCATTAAGAGGCTTTTTAGTTCCTCTTCACTTTCTGCCACAAGGGTGGTGTCATCTGCATAGCTGAGGTTATTGATTTTTCTCCCAGCAATCTTGATTCCAGCTTGTGCTTCCTCCAGCCCAGCGTTTCTCATGATGTACTCTGCATATAAGTTAAATAAGCAGGGTGACAATATACAGCCTGGATGTACTCCTTTTCCTATTTGGAACCAGTCTTTTGTTCCATGTCCAGTTCTAACTGTTGCTTCCTGACCTGCATACAGGTTTCTCAAGAGGCTTCCTCCAATATAAAATAGAAAGTTAAAAATAATAAAACTAGGAAGTTGAATGGAAAAAATAAATTGGTGGAGGTTTAATACTAAAAATATACATATAATAAAGGCAAGATTATCTTATAAAACTGAATAGCAAGAGAGAAGAAGGAAAGATGGGGAAGATTGTTACTCAGGGTAGAGAATTAATAGATAATGCAAAAAAAGTGGAGGATAAAGGAAATTATGAGAACTTTTGAAGCAATAAGCAAGTACAAAAAATCCATCAATCTTCAAATTTATCAGAAAAAACATACACACATAAAACAATAAAAATAAGCTACATGGTAAAAGTATTTGAAAGTAATAAAACAGAAACCAAACATAAAGTAACAAACCTAACTAAGATCAAACACATTTATCGTATCATTAAATGTTAATGGTCTAATCTCAACTATCAGAAGAAAAAAATGTGTGCTAGTATCACAGAGAAAACTCCCTTGTGTGCTTTGTAAAAGATGGGTAATACAGAGAGATTCAGAAGAGTTGAGAACAAAAAGATAGGCAAATGCATAGCAAATATCACAAAAACAAAAAGAAACCAGAACTGTGATCCTAATCTCAGACTAACTTTTGCTTCAGTGCACAGTGTTAACTAAGACAAATAAACTCTTTACAATATGAAAGGGTACAGTCCACAAAGAAGCTCTCAGTGTCTCCTTACCAAATATATCACTATTTCTAAAGCAAAAGCTACAAGTGATATAATAAGAAATACAGTTACTTCACTTGAGTCCATAACATAAGTACAAACATCATACATAAAGATATACAAACATTATACATAAAGAGGCCTAAAAATTAATATGTTGGCTCAAATGGATATATATTAAATCCTATAACTTGAAAACTGATTATTTTTATTATTAGTTATCAAATGAATAGTCATTAGAGAAAGACATTAAAGCCTCACAGCAAACATCGAGAAACTCCAAGAAGAAGCAGTACTGAAAATATTAGTAATACTTGATCTCAATGCAACAGAACAAGTCAGAAAACAAAAACCACCCACCACTTGAAAATTTATTCATAAAGCAAAATTGCAAAATGTCTGAAAACTGACAAGAAAACCCTACATATAAGAACCACATGATTCAATTAAAGCAGGAATCATCAGTGAAGTCATATTTAAATACTCATATGAATAAACAAGAAGAATGAATTAAGAATCTAACTCATGAAATTAGAGATTAATAAGGTAAACATAAGGAACCAGGAGATGAGTAAACATTAAAGCAAAAGTTATTTAATTAGCATATGGGACATATGGAGAGCTAACAAATCTAAAAAATGGTTTTTACACAGAATGCGACAACAACATGCCCACATACAGTAAAATGGATAAACTATTAAGTAATATAATCAGGAAAGGAGAGAACATAAACACAGAAAAGAAATAATTGTAAATAGAGAAGAAATTTAAGAAATCATATCAAATAGCTTTGACTGACAACTTTTCCAAATTAATTTCAAAGTCTGGTTGAGATGAAGAAGATATGACATTGTAAAACCGACTTCAGAAGAGAGATATAATCTAAATGATCAATTACTATAGAAGAAATAAAGAAATGTGTGAAATAGCTTCATCTCTCTACCCCCTCCAAAAAAGTCCCAAGGCTTAACTGATTCACAGAAAAACTCCTAACAAACTTTGAAAGAACAGCTTATTCTCATTCTATTTCCAATTGTTGCAGACTACAGAAAAGAGAAGAAAGCTTCCAATTTTTTTTTCTGCAGTAATAAAAACGTCAGTGCTGCTGCTGCTGCTAAGTCACTTCAGTCGTGTTCGACTCTGTGCGACCCCACAGACGGTAGCCCAGCAGGCTCCCCTATCTCTGGGCTTCTCCAGGCAAGAACACTGGAGTGGGTTGCCATTTCCTTCTCCAATACATGGAAGTGAAAAGTGAAAGTGAAGTCGCTCAGTCGTGTCTGACTTTTAGCAACCCCATGGACTGCAGTATACCAGGTTCCTCCATCCATGGGATTTTCAAGGCAAGAGTACTGGAGTGGGGTGCCATTGCAGAACCCCAAAAACATTGCTCAGAAAGAAAACTCTCAACCAATCAAATTTATGAAAACTAACAAACAAATCTCATATAAAACATTACTATACAATAGTAAGCATGTTAAAAGGAATATAATGATCAAGCAGGGTTTATTTCAGGAATGCAAGATTGATTATTTACTTGGAAATTTATTGATATAATTCACTATACTATAGTGATAGTAGACAGATCTAAGGAAAAAAATCATAATTATTACCAAAGTAAGTGCATGATAAAATTCAATATATATTCTTGAGAAACATTCTTAATAAAACAGAAAATATTAGACAAGATATGAATATAGTTTCCTTGCTTCCATTTTTGCCCTTTCCCACCCTAGTCTATTCTTCACTTGTTGACCACAAGGATGGCATTTAAAAGGACATGAAATCACATTATTCCTCTGCTGATGACCATCTAATGTTTCTTCACTGCATGCAAAGTAAAAAACAAATCATCATAACTGCTACAGGCCATTCACAATTTCCTACACTGGCTCTCAGGCACCATCACTTGTCACACTCTCATGCTCACTACGCAATCCATACTGGCCTCAGTTTTTTCTCAAACACACCACGGACACCTCTTCTTCAAGCCCTTTGTACCTGCCACCTCCTCTGCCTGGGAAATGTTCAGCACACACACTGCAGGGCTCTCGCCCTCGCTGCCTTCTTCTTTTCAAATGTCACTTCAGAGAGGCCCTTCAGGGCTTGCCTGGTAGCTCAGCTGGTAAAGAATCCGCCTGCAATGCAAGAGACTCTGGTTCTCTTCCTGAGTTGGGAATGAAAATGCTCCGGAAAAGGGAAAGGCTACCCACTCCAGTATTCTGGCCTGAAGAATTCCATGGACTGTGTAGTCCATGCAGTCACAAAGAGTTGGACACAACTGAGCGACTTTCACTTTCACTAGGGAGAGGGTGGGATGATTTGGGAGAATGGCATTGAAACATGTATAATATCATATAAGAAACGAATCACCAGTCCAGGTTCGATGCAGGATACAGGATGCTTGGGGCTGGTGCACTGGGATGACCCAGAGGGATGGTATGGGGAGGGAGGTGGGAGGGGGTTCAGGATGGGGAACACGTGTACACCCGTGGCAGATTCATGTTGATGTATGGCAAAACCAATACAATATTGTAAAGGAATTAGCCTCCAATTAAAATAAATTTAAATTTAAAAAAATTAACATTTGAATTTTCATTTTATATCCCACTTGCTTGCTTTGTTCTTCTCCACAGCATTTATCATCTTCTACCATCGTACATACTTTGCTCTTTTTCTTATTTCTTAATTGTCTGCACTCAATAGAATAAGGTCAGTTATTTGAGCCCAGTTTGTTCTCTGTTTTGTTCACAGATGACCTGGCATCTGCTGCTGCTGCTGCTAAGTCTTTTCAGTCGTGTCCGACTCTGTGTGACCCTGTGGACAGAAGCCCACCAGGCTCCTCTGTCCACAGGATTCTCTAGGCAAGAATACAGGAGTGGGTTGTCATTTCCTTCTCCAATCTGGCATCACCTATTGTTGAAAAAAATTATATAGTATACAAAAGTATGAAAAATCCATTAACATATAGATACATTTCTAAGATATATTTTAATGTGAAAAATGTAAGAGGTAGTAGAATATGCAGAATACACTTCTATTTTGTGTAGAAGAAGAAGGAAGAATTGGGGAAGAGAAAAGGTGGGAAGAGTGCTTCCGGGGGAAGGGGAGATAAAAAGTCTCTATTTGTGCGTGTGTGTGTGTGCTCAGTTGCTTCAGTTGTGTCTGACGTTTTGTGATCCTTTGGACTGTAGCCTGCTGGGCTCCTCTGTCTGTGGGGATTCTCCAGGAAGGAATACTGGTGTTGGTTGTCATATCCTTCAGGGGATCTTCCCGACCCAGGAATCAAACCCACGTCTCCTGCTTTGCAGGCAGTTTCTTTACTCACTGAGCCACCTAGGAAACCCCCTCTATGTGTATGCTGCTGCTGCTGCTAAGTCGCTTCAGTCGTGACTCTGTGAGACCCCATAGATGGCAGCCCGCCAGGCTCCCCCATCCCTGGGATTCTCCAGGCAAGAACACTGGAGTGGGTTGCCATTTCCTTCTCCAGTGCATGAAAGTGAAAAGTGAAAGTGAAAGTGAAGTCGTGTCGGACTCTTAGTGACCCCATGGACTGCAGGTGGGAGGTGGGGGCCTTCTCCCTCTGCGTGTATAGGCATGAACTATTTCTCGAAGTCCATACAGGAACCTGTGCTTCTGTGGTAGCTCAGCTGGTAAAGAATCCACCTGCAATGCAGGAGACTTTGGTTAGATTCCTGGGTTGGGAAGATCTGCTGGAGAAGGGAAAGGCTACCCATTCCAGTATTCTGGTCTGGAGAATTCCATGAACTGTATATTCCACGGGGTCACAAACAGTCGAACACCACTGAGTGACTTTCACTTTCACTTTCATACAAGAAACTGCTGAGACTGGGTGCCTTTGAGGAAGACAAGTAGGTGGGTGTGGAACAGGAAGGGGAGATATAGTGTTCATAATATAACTTTTTGTTTCTTCTAGGCGTGACACATGAGACCATTTTGAAATGTCTTTTTCAAAAATAAATAATTTGAGAAAGAGTTTAATGCCAATTAAACACACACACATCCACCTACACACAAGACATATAAAAATATATTAAAATGGATGAAATAACATCTTGCCTTTTCCAAATTCTGGAGCAGGAGAAAATTATCCCAAAAGGCATTTGCATATGACATAATTTAATGTATATTTCATGGTAGCATTAGTGGACTTAGGAGTTTAGGGTTATTTTGGATTTTTGTTTAATTTATGTCTTATTTCTCTGCTCAGCACCCCGTTGCTTTTTTTATGGCGTGCCCTTGATTTTGACTTAGAAGAACCACCCTTTCCAGTTCTTTCACCATGTACTTCAGATTCAACCAATTAGTGCAGTCCTACCCGCTTACCACAGTTACTGGTTCATCTGGACTCTTCATCATCTGGGGCTAATCAATGGCATCAAAACAACCCCAGAACTTTTGCCCAATATACTGAGGTGCAAACTCTCTTACACACGTCAGGTGTTAAATGGAAGTGAGGTAGACAGGTGAGTCACTCTATGGACCTGAGAATACATTCAGTCAGTGAAAGAACAAGGAGAAATAAACCTTTGTGAGAATACTTGAGACCTAGATCAAACCTTTCCTGAAAGCAGCCAGCTCTTCTCACAGACTTTCTTCTTCATATTGGCCAAACAAATTTCCTTTCCTTAGGTTAACGAGTAAGGCTATACATCATTCATAACTAAGCATAGCTAAGGCTTGACAGAGTAGCTCTTATTCTCGTGACACGTGAACGCAAGACTATTGAAATACTGAGAAGCTAGGAATTTTGCCCTGTGTCACAACTTTAGAATGGTTGAAACCAAG
Organism: Oreotragus oreotragus; assembly: GCA_006410675.1. NCBI lineage: Eukaryota > Metazoa > Chordata > Mammalia > Artiodactyla > Bovidae > Oreotragus > Oreotragus oreotragus. The sequence goes on along the minus strand of SJYX01005911.1, from coordinate 34,103 downwards.
GTTTAAATTCAGGCTTATCTGGCTCCAAAGACCTCTCTCTTCCTATAACACCTTGATGCTGAGGCCTCGGATACCACTGATGTGAACGCGAGACTATTGAAATACTGAGAAGCTAGGAATTTTGCCCTGTGTCACAACTTTAGAATGGTTGAAACCAAGGTTTAAATTCAGGCTTATCTGGCTCCAAAGACCCTCTCTTCCTATAACACCTTGATGCTGAGGCCTCGGATACCACTGAGAGAGAGATAGACAAAGAGTGAGAGAGAGACAGATGGACATAAACAGAGACAGACAAGAGAGAATATTGTTGGACAACCGCATCACATATAAGAAAAAATAATCAATAACTAAAAGTGCAAAACCCCCTGCACAAAGCTGAGACGGCCATTAAGTGGAACAGTCGCACAATGTTAAAGACCTAAAGGTTATTTCATGCACCTGGCAACACTCTACCTGCTGAATGTATTCAAGCCACCTTTTAGGTTTTCTCTTAAAGAATGGATTAAAGACTTTTGAGTGTCGGATAAGGGTGAGATTTCATTGACTTTCTTTCACACTTTTCCCCAAGCCCCTGAAGAATAGGAACATAAGAGATAAACTAATGAAATATAGTTAATAATTTAAGTTATGACTTACTCTTTCAGCCAGCATTTCTTTTGACATTTTCTAAAGAGAAGGGAAAGTGAACAAAAAACTTGCCCCAGGATTCCAAACTGCAGGTGGCATCAAAGGAACTAAAACCAAGAAGAAAGTTCCATTCATCAGCCTCCCACTGGCCAACAATTTCTTCTGATAAGAGCTGGTGGAAGATCACTGTAAGACACGGTCAACCACTTTTTCATACTGCTTTCCCTGGTGGCAATAAAATTGATTTTCTGAAACATATTCTTAGGGCTTTGCACACTATGAAGTGCTAGACAAATGGAGGCATAATACTAATAACTTCTCATCATTAGAAAACCATGGTTTAGAGCAATAATTGTCAACCAGGGATGACTTTGCTCTCCAGGAGATATTTAGCAATGTCTGGAGATGTTTTCAGTTGTCACAATAGGAGGGGGTGGTGTTACTGGTATCTAGTGGTAGAGGCCAAAGATTCTGCTAAATATCTTATGAATGCAAATGAGAGTCTCCCACAACAAAGAATTTCCAGCCGCAAATGTCGATGGTGTTAAGGCTGAGAAATAGATTGAGAGGGAGGGTAGCATTTGTTTTGTGCAAGCCACAGTGATAGGATGTCATTGTACGTGTGCATGCATGTGTGTGTATTGGTGGTGTGAGGGGGAGTTGAGCTTTCTCTTCCATTCTTTTTTGTTGTTGTTGTTAAGGTTTTTTTTCTTTAAGAACTTACCTATTTTCTTTATGTGTTTATTTTTGGCAACATCAAGCTGCACATGGGATCTCAGTTCCCCAACCAACGATTGAACCCAGGCACCCTGCATTGGAAGCGTGGAGTCTTAACCACCGGACCTGCAAGGAAGTCTCTCTTCCATTCCCTTATAGTTGCCCACTGGGTATCCAGGTTTCCAAAGCCAAACCTTGTGTGTCTGCGGTAAATATTTTGCCAATCAAGTCATCATCACCCAGTGGCAATTTCAGGCTGCCTTTATGGAAGGAACAGCAGATGTTTAGTAGGACGGTTTACATAGAATATATAAACTTAGCTTCAAATTTGAATCATGAAAGGATTTTGGTTGCTGAAATTTGGGGTAACATTTTGTCATCATTTTGGAAGTACTGTCACATATCCAGTATATGTTTGTCCCATCTGTAATTTCAGCACCTGTTCATCAGACAAAGATGGAAGCAACTCTCTCTTAAAGCTTATGTTGCTATGTACTAATTTACTAAGACTGTCTTCCCACGCATTATGTGTCCCCACTCATCACCATAAGTGAATAATCTTCCCAACCACCTGTGGCCACACTTCAACTCTCCTGAAGAGGGTCTTAGAAAATGCATTTTAAATAAACTCATTAGTGAAACTGGAGAAGGAAATGGCAACCCACTCCAGTATTCTTGCCTGGAGAGTCCCATGGACAGAGGAGCCTGGTGGGCTACAGTCTGTGGGTTCACAAAAGCGTCTGACATGACTGAGCAACTGAAGATGAAGGTTAGCAAAATATATAATCAAGCAACATGCTTAAAGGAAACAGAGATCCTAGGTAAAGAGTGGATCTGCTACCAAGACTTTCACTTTCTTTCACAATCCTGAAAGGTCCTTCCCACAGAAGGAGAAGGATGATGACCCAGAAACCTCTCTCTGTTGCTGTCCTCCACTGAAACTCCACCAAGGGAGATAGTCATGACAAAGATAGATGAATGAACACTGAAAACTGATTCCTTTCTAGTCAAATCTGAGTATCCTGGCACAGTTCTATATTCTAGTGATAAATGTGATTTAGACTGTTTGAAAATCACTATTTAGAAAGTAGAGTAAAAAATAAAGAGATCCACCCAGCTCCTGTAGTGTCTCCACACTTTAGAGGAAACCACTGTTAAGAGCATAATGACTCCTTCCATATTAATTTTATACCCCTTCATTCAGCAAATACTTATTGAGTGCCTACTATGTGTTTTGGAGAAGGGAAAGACTACCCACTCCAGTATGCTGGCCTAGAGAATTCCATGGACTGTGTAGTCCGTGGAGTCGCAGAGTCAGACACGACTGAGTGTCTTTCTCTTTCACTTTCACTGTGTGTTTGGCTGCTGGGGTTGTAAAGATGAACAGACAAGACATGGTTTGTACCTTGTGGTGCCATATACTGTGGTGAAGGGAAGAAAGAGAAAAGCAACTTCAGGTTAACATGTAAATTAAAGAAATATACATTGGGATCAGCCCAAGGAAAGAAACAAACACAGAGCTGGGAAAGAGAATACTGCATGGTCCTGTCCCAGGCAAATTGATCAGAAAATGCTCTGGGAGAAACTAAAACTGGAAGATAAGAAAAGGCAAGCAAAGAATGGGAAAGAAAGTTCTAGAACTTTTTTTTTCAATTAATATATAACAGAATTTCATTCATGTTCAGTTCAGTTCAGTTCAGTCGCTCAGTCGTGTCCGACTCTTTGCGACCCCATGAATCGCCCCACGCCAGGCCTCCCTGTCCATCACCATCTCCCGGAGTTCACTCAGACTCATGTCCATCGAGTCCATGATGCCATCCAGCCATCTCATCCTCGGTCGTCCCCTTCTCCTCCTGCCTCCAATCCCTCCCAGCATCAGAGTCTTTTCCAATGAGTCAACTCTTCATGTTAATTCACAAATATTTATTCCCTCTTTTAATCAATAATCACTGAGAGCCTAGGTGCCAGTCCTGTTACATAAAGATAATATAATGACGTCCCCTTCTCCTCCTGCCTCCAATCCCTCCCAGCATCAGAGTCTTTTCCAATGAGTCAACTCTTCATGTTAATTCACAAATATTTATTCCCTCTTTTAATCAATAATCACTGAGAGCCTAGGTGCCAGTCCTGTTACATAAAGATAATATAATGAACAATATCTTTGTTTCCACTGATCTTATAATCTAACAGCAGAGTTTATATATACATATATAATATAGATATAGATAGATAGATAAGATTATACATTAGACAGGCAGTCTGACTCCAGGATCTGCCATAGTCCCTCCTAGGAAATAGAGTCCTAGGTTTTGTTTTCTGGTTATAAAAAAGTCATAATATGTGTTTACTTTGTAAAATTTAAGAAATACAATTTTTTTAATTGAAATTATGTTTTAGCTTTTTAACAGCTGTTTGTAAGGAAAATATCATTTGTCATTGCAACCATTCAGAAAGTGAAAACCAACTAAAAGTAACATCATGAGTGGACTCTACAGAAAGGAAGTCCTCTAAAACATTCCTGTCTTGTGTCACCAGAGAGAGATAGACAAAGAGTGAGAGAGAGACAGATGGACATAAACAGAGACAGACAAGAGAGAATATTGTTGGACAACAGCATCACATATAAGAAAAAATAATCAATAACTAAAAGTGCAAAACCCCCTGCACAAAGCTGAGACGGCCATTAAGTGGAACAGTCGCACAATGTTAAAGACCTAAAGGTTATTTCATGCACCTGGCAACACTCTACCTGCTGAATGTATTCAAGCCACCTTTTAGGTTTTCTCTTAAAGAATGGATTAAAGACTTTTGAGTGTCGGATAAGGGTGAGATTTCATTGACTTTCTTTCACACTTTTCCCCAAGCCCCTGAAGAATAGGAACATAAGAGATAAACTAATGAAATATAGTTAATAATTTAAGTTATGACTTACTCTTTCAGCCAGCATTTCTTTTGACATTTTCTAAAGAGAAGGGAAAGTGAACAAAAAACTTGCCCCAGGATTCCAAACTGCAGGTGGCATCAAAGGAACTAAAACCAAGAAGAAAGTTCCATTCATCAGCCTCCCACTGGCCAACAATTTCTTCTGATAAGAGCTGGTGGAAGATCACTGTAAGACACGGTCAACCACTTTTTCATACTGCTTTCCCTGGTGGCAATAAAATTGATTTTCTGAAACATATTCTTAGGGCTTTGCACACTATGAAGTGCTAGACAAATGGAGGCATAATACTAATAACTTCTCATCATTAGAAAACCATGGTTTAGAGCAATAATTGTCAACCAGGGATGACTTTGCTCTCCAGGAGATATTTAGCAATGTCTGGAGATGTTTTCGGTTGTCACAATAGGAGGGGGTGGTGTTACTGGTATCTAGTGGTAGAGGCCAAAGATTCTGCTAAATATCTTATGAATGCAAATGAGAGTCTCCCACAACAAAGAATTTCCAGCCGCAAATGTCGATGGTGTTAAGGCTGAGAAATAGATTGAGAGGGAGGGTAGCATTTGTTTTGTGCAAGCCACAGTGATAGGATGTCATTGTACGTGTGCATGCATGTGTGTGTATTGGTGGTGTGAGGGGGAGTTGAGCTTTCTCTTCCATTCTTTTTTGTTGTTGTTGTTAAGGTTTTTTTTCTTTAAGAACTTACCTATTTTCTTTATGTGTTTATTTTTGGCAACATCAAGCTGCACATGGGATCTCAGTTCCCCAACCAACGATTGAACCCAGGCACCCTGCATTGGAAGCGTGGAGTCTTAACCACCGGACCTGCAAGGAAGTCTCTCTTCCATTCCCTTATAGTTGCCCACTGGGTATCCAGGTTTCCAAAGCCAAACCTTGTGTGTCTGCGGTAAATATTTTGCCAATCAAGTCATCATCACCCAGTGGCAATTTCAGGCTGCCTTTATGGAAGGAACAGCAGATGTTTAGTAGGACGGTTTACATAGAATATATAAACTTAGCTTCAAATTTGAATCATGAAAGGATTTTGGTTGCTGAAATTTGGGGTAACATTTTGTCATCATTTTGGAAGTACTGTCACATATCCAGTATATGTTTGTCCCATCTGTAATTTCAGCACCTGTTCATCAGACAAAGATGGAAGCAACTCTCTCTTAAAGCTTATGTTGCTATGTACTAATTTACTAAGACTGTCTTCCCACGCATTATGTGTCCCCACTCATCACCATAAGTGAATAATCTTCCCAACCACCTGTGGCCACACTTCAACTCTCCTGAAGAGGGTCTTAGAAAATGCATTTTAAATAAACTCATTAGTGAAACTGGAGAAGGAAATGGCAACCCACTCCAGTATTCTTGCCTGGAGAGTCCCATGGACAGAGGAGCCTGGTGGGCTACAGTCTGTGGGTTCACAAAAGCGTCTGACATGACTGAGCAACTGAAGATGAAGGTTAGCAAAATATATAATCAAGCAACATGCTTAAAGGAAACAGAGATCCTAGGTAAAGAGTGGATCTGCTACCAAGACTTTCACTTTCTTTCACAATCCTGAAAGGTCCTTCCCACAGAGGGAGAAGGATGATGACCCAGAAACCTCTCTCTGTTGCTGTCCTCCACTGAAACTCCACCGAGGGAGATAGTCATGACAAAGATAGATGAATGAACACTGAAAACGGATTCCTTTCTAGTCAAATCTGAGTATCCTGGCACAGTTCTATATTCTAGTGATAAATGTGATTTAGACTGTTTGAAAATCACTATTTAGAAAGTAGAGTAAAAAATAAAGAGATCCACCCAGCTCCTGTAGTGTCTCCACACTTTAGAGGAAACCACTGTTAAGAGCATAATGACTCCTTCCATATTAATTTTATACCCCTTCATTCAGCAAATACTTATTGAGTGCCTACTATGTGTTTTGGAGAAGGGAAAGACTACCCACTCCAGTATGCTGGCCTAGAGAATTCCATGGACTGTGTAGTCCGTGGAGTCGCAGAGTCAGACACGACTGAGTGTCTTTCTCTTTCACTTTCACTGTGTGTTTGGCTGCTGGGGTTGTAAAGATGAACAGACAAGACATGGTTTGTACCTTGTGGTGCCATATACTGTGGTGAAGGGAAGAAAGAGAAAAGCAACTTCAGGTTAACATGTAAATTAAAGAAATATACATTGGGATCAGCCCAAGGAAAGAAACAAACACAGAGCTGGGAAAGAGAATACTGCATGGTCCTGTCCCAGGCAAATTGATCAGAAAATGCTCTGGGAGAAACTAAAACTGGAAGATAAGAAAAGGCAAGCAAAGAATGGGAAAGAAAGTTCTAGAACTTTTTTTTTCAATTAATATATAACAGAATTTCATTCATGTTCAGTTCAGTTCAGTTCAGTCGCTCAGTCGTGTCCGACTCTTTGCGACCCCATGAATCGCCCCACGCCAGGCCTCCCTGTCCATCACCATCTCCCGGAGTTCACTCAGACTCATGTCCATCGAGTCCATGATGCCATCCAGCCATCTCATCCTCGGTCGTCCCCTTCTCCTCCTGCCTCCAATCCCTCCCAGCATCAGAGTCTTTTCCAATGAGTCAACTCTTCATGTTAATTCACAAATATTTATTCCCTCTTTTAATCAATAATCACTGAGAGCCTAGGTGCCAGTCCTGTTACATAAAGATAATATAATGAACAATATCTTTGTTTCCACTGATCTTATAATCTAACAGCAGAGTTTATATATACATATATAATATAGATATAGATAGATAGATAAGATTATACATTAGACAGGCAGTCTGACTCCAGGATCTGCCATAGTGCCTCCTAGGAAATAGAGTCCTAGGTTTTGTTTTCTGGTTACAAAAAAGTCATAATATGTGTTTACTTTGTAAAATTTAAGAAATACAATTTTTTTAATTGAAATTATGTTTTAGCTTTTTAACAGCTGTTTGTAAGGAAAATATCATTTGTCATTGCAACCATTCAGAAAGTGAAAACCAACTAAAAGTAACATCATGAGTGGACTCTACAGAAAGGAAGTCCTCTAAAACATTCCTGTCTTGTGTCACCATGACCGTTCCCTGGGGAGAGACAGGTAGATCAGTTGTACTCTGAACTCCACAAGCTCCCTGAAGTGAATGAGCAGCCTGCCTAGGTTATGGGATTTCAGCTCTCTCTACAACTGACTTTCCAGCTGTTCCAGTTTGCGCTTCCAGCTGCAAGTTTGTATAACACTCCTCAGGAAGCCAAACATGCTAAGGAGATGGTCCAAAGAATGCTTTCAGGATTTAGATCAGTGTCCAGAATCAGATTCTAGGGCATCCATTCTAGGGCAGGGAGAGCCAAACAGAACAGAAATTAAGAATGCAGACTCTAGAGCCAGCTGGCCGAAGTCCAAAGATATAGGACCTAGGGCAAATGATTTAATGTTTCTGGCTGTTAGTTTCTTCATATATAAAACAGAGATAGCATATTAGAACTTGATCCATAAGTTGTTAGCAGTAATTGTGAGTGGCATATTTAATATCTTTAAAGCACTTAAGGTAGTGTTGTCAGAGTTAGCACTTAATAATGTTATTAGTTATTGTCATATAAAGTTGCCTCTAACTTGAAGGGCCAGTCATCATTGGTTTTCTTTTCTTCTCTCTCTCTTTTTTTTTCTTGTCTTCTCTTGTGGCTTGCACGATCTCAGTTCCCTGATCAGGGATCCCACCAGGGCCCTGGCAGCGTAAGTGCTGAGTCCAAACCACTGGACCTCCAAGGGATTCCTACCATTGGTTTTCTATTTTGCTCACAGAATTAGAGTGGTAATTTTCTACTTAGTTTTTCTTCCCTGTATTTTCTAAGTTGCCTTTACTGAATAGGTGCTACTTTAGAAAGTTAGAATAAAAATATTTTAAGCAATTTTCAACCAATTCAACTAGAACACAGAAAACTGAATGATTAAGTCCTGTTTTTAAAAATAGAGGCTACAAATGTTATTCATGGTAGTTTAGTTCTTAGTTGCTTAACCTCTCTTGATAGCTATCATCACCATGATTGCAAACCATCATGGACATCCTCATCACTAAATGGAGATACTTTAAATAAACAGAGCAATTCTAATGTTAATCATATTATTTGGATGCTAAGCTCTCTCATCTGTCAAATGGGGTTAGTAATATCTGCTCTACCAATCCCAACACTTCACAAGAAGATAAAATAATACAAAATTTTACAATGAAATAATGACGCTGACACTGAGACATATATTAAGAAATGAGCTATGACTCTCATAGTTAAACTTTTTATATTGTTTTATTCTGAGAAGGTAATTGAGAGTTCTTAACCCACTTGAGGAATAAGGAAATAAAGGCATAGAGCATTTACAATGTTTTCTCAACTCACACAGCAGATAGTTGTAGAGACTGAACTAAAAACTCAGTGTCCTCATGCCTGATCAGTTCTCGTGATCTCTTTGCTCAATATTTATCTGCCTTATTCCAGAGAAGGCCTCTTTGAGCAATTGACAGCTTCTCTGTGTATTAATTACTCAGTTGTGTTCAACTCTTTGTGACCCCATGGACTGTAGCCCATCAAGTTCCTCTGTCCTTGGGATTTTCCAGGCAAGAATACTGGAGTGGATAGCCATTTCCTTCTCTAGACAGCTTTATACCTCTATTGATTGCAGTCCTCCTCCACTGCAAGTCTTAGAAACTTGAGGAATTTTTTAGAACCATGCAATGAACTTTTCAGCTCAACAATACAAAAAGACACTGCAAAGGTTTAGAAACACGGTGAGAAACAAGGCATTTCCTGTAACTGTCTACTATCTCCCCCAATAGTTCTGCTTAGCTAGCTGTGAAAAATCAAAGTTCTAAATGTGGTAGGGAAAGTTTCCAACAGCATTAGGTTGAAGTGTAAAATAGGATACAAAACTGAAGACAGGTACATAAACAGATAGTCAGACAGACACAGATATGCTGCAATCTTAATACTGCATCTTTTAAAACAATTAAAAGAAGATAATTGTGGCCTTCCCAGGTGACACTAGAAATAAGGAACGTGCCTGTCAGTGCAAGAGCCATAAGAGAAAGTGGGCTCAGTCCCTGAGTCTGGAAGATTCCCTGGGGGAGGGCATAGCAACTCACTCTAGTATTCTTCCCTGGGGAATCACACAGACAGAGGGGACTGGTGGGCTACAGTCCATAGGGTCACATAGATTCAGACACAACTGAGGTGACTTTGCATGCATGCATACAATCTTATTTCTGCATCTTTTAAGACGATTAAAAGAAGATACACAAATGTTGTTGGTTAGTTAACATATGACTAGTTGTCATCTCTAAAAGTGAGAGTATGAGTGATTTTTTATTACTATTCTTGAAGACATTTTTCAATTTTTCTACAATAAGCAGAAATTATTCCTATGATTGCTAAAAGATTCATAGACAGTAACAGAAGTTATGGCTGTTTGCCCTGTCAATATGGAGCAGTAGTGGAGGTTGGAGAAGTAAGCACAGGTCTTTCTCCAACTCAAAGAATCATCCCTGATGATTTAACCCACTCAGTTTAACCCATAATTAAACTTATGGTTTTACCCACATCCTTGATAAGTGTTAGTTGCTCAGCAGTACCCAACTCTCTGCAACCCCATGGACAGTAGCCCACCAGGCTCCTCTGTCCATGGAATCCTCCAGACAAGAACACTGGAGTAGGTTGCCAACTCCTCCAGGAGATCTTCCCAACTCAGGGACTGAACCAGACTCAACTGGTTCTCCTACACTGCTAGAAGATTCTTTATCATCTGACTACGAGGGAATCCACATCCTTGGCTACTTGTCAAGTAAACCCAGCCCTGTGTCATTCAACCCGTGGCATGATTTTTGTCAGAGGTATTGGTCTGATTTAAATATGACCAGCAATTTTCTAGAGGCTTCTAAGAAAAAAAAAAGTGATCTGTTCATCTGAGAAAGCCATAATTTTCTCTTTTGATCTGTTTGGTAAGATATGTAGATGTGAAGACGAAAACTTCAAAGGCAGAATGGGAGAATCAGCCCAACAATGAAGCTGACAAGAAGTAAAGATGGGAAAGAACAAAAACCTCTATGACATCCAAGAACAGCTGAATCATACCAGCCCTGAAACCTGGCATATCTTTGGATGATCCAGTTACAGAAGCCAAAAGATCTCCCTCATTGTGAAAGCCAGTTAACATTTTTTATCACTTACGCAACAGAGTCAGCTATGTGGGTTTATGCCATATCTATGAATTTATATAGAGACTCTTCTAATTAACACCACAAATTTTTAATTAAATGCTTTACTGAAAGTAACTTTCCAATTGAATTTTTTCTTCAATATTTTCTTTTAAAAGTATAAATAGGGATTAAATTAGATAAACTCTAGATCTACCTCCCAGATCTAAAAACCTATGCTTGTCAATTCAAACTACAAATGATGTGAAATTTTTGAATTTTAGGTGTTTCATACTTAAGCTTCAGGTATTTTACAAAGCCATTTGCTTTATGACAAACTCCTCCAATTTAGAGAAAATTCTGCCGGCTGTAGTTTTATGCATACTTATAGTCTTCAAAAACGGAGAGAATAAAACTCTAGTAAGATGGATAGAAAATGTAGACAAAGCTCATTAGCCTTGTCAGAGATTTGATAAATAATTATAAACCAACTGCAGTAAGTTATATGCATAAAACCAACCTTTGATCTCTTTGAAAACAACTGTTCCAGCAACAATTTAAAACTGTAATCACATGTAATGTATCTTCAAGCATAGAACACATAAATGTTCTTTCAAATCTGCCTGAGACTGGATTACTTTCCAACTGATTGTTAGTTAAGAAGCTGATTCTATTCTATGTCGCATTTAAATAATGGGCTAAATAGTTAGCATATAATTTGGGGGCTAATCAGCAAAATATTTATCATACACGAAAATGTAATCTTTCCCACATTAACTTGTTGTTAGACTGTGGAAAGATTAACTACACCAAAGAAATATACTCATTAGCTTTTAATGATCGTAACCGACAGATACCATAGCTTTAAATTGCTTTTCGGAGTCTGGTTTCTATTTTTATAATCGATGTTCTAACTAAACATTCATCATTATGAAGACAAATCTTGTAAGTCATATACATATTTCTGTCTCCCTATGACAGACATTGATTTAGAAGGGAGAGACTAGATCCAACCTCCAGGAAACAGCTGGTCTCCTTAGATAAGGAAATCACTGAACTGGCTTTTAATATTGTAAGAAAAAAAGGAGCGAGAAGGGGAAAAAAGGGAGACAGTAGAAGCAGACAACAAAATTCTGAACCACCTACAGGAGACAACACAGTTTACAATTCACAGAATATAACTTAATTGTATTTCTTGATAATCGTCTTTATCGGTTATGTTCTCTCTGAAATCAAAATTGCCAGCTATGCCACTGATAGTAGAACAAACGTTCTGAGAAAATCAGGTGGCATAAAAGGTTTAAAGGAGAAGAGCTGAAATCCTGGGCTAATGAAGCTCCAATACCTGACAGGCCACTCTCAAAGCATAAGCAGCAGTGAGAGCTTGAAGAAAGCTACACACCCAGGAAAATGCTTTATTTTCCTCTTACATTAATAGATCCTTGTTGCACAATGATTTAATACATACAGATACATGGTGCAATCAGAATATATGCAATTTTCCCAAAGCAATTGATGATGGAGCATGCTTTGCCCAAACTTCACAAGTTGAGAAATGAAGGTACATTTTATTTTACCATTGCTAGGAATGTTTCTATTTTAAGAAACAGACACAAATCAGATTCCCCCTTTCCTAGTTTTCTCAGCAGAACTCTCTACTGGAATCTTCATTATGTTAACATTAAAAGAAAAAATTAAGTGATCTCTTCTATATTTGGAACTACATGTTGCCTTATGAAATGAAAATGTGTTAAGAAAAGACCTTTCAAATCGCTTAGCTCTGTTTAACCAATAGGTTTCCTCAGTCAGCCTCTTTTTTGTTTGTTGGCTTTTAGAACTGGAAAACCTAGAAGGGACTTACTTTTCATTCCCAAATTTATAAAATACTTAAAGGCTCTGAGAATGAAAGTTCCACTGAATCTATGAAAGAAGATACTTAGAAATTTTAAGGGCTACTCTGTCTGCACAAATTCACAGGTATAAGTAACAGAGAGCGGCTGCCATGCCATGCCATGGTGTTCCTTCTCGCACGCTTTTTTCTTACAACTGAAAGTAATTTTAGGTATTGTACTTCTAGGATTACATGAGCCAATTGCTAATTTTCAATTAGCACACAAGTCCTGCATGGACTAGTTAACCCTTATGGATAATACAAACCTGCAGACAATCCCCAAATCCTTGTTTTGGGGGATTAAAATGTATTATATGACTTAAAAATATATTTAACTTTCTAATTCTATTTACACTGCCCTCATACTTAAACGGGTTTGCTTGTCCAGGCCACACAATAATGGCATCCTCTGAACATTTCAACGATAAGGGAAACTTCTGTGGTTAAGAAAAAAACAAAAACGATTATGAATAAATATAACATAGCTAACAATGACTTTTAGACACGATTATAAATGCATAACTTATCATTATGTTTTACTGAAAAACAAAATACGTCACTTTGGAATGTATTAGTGGTGGAGTAGTACTGAAATCACCCAGAGTTCTACCATGCAAGTACAACTACCATATTTTCATTCAGAATTGCATATTATCTTCCATGTGCATTCCTAATTTTTCTTCTTACAGGGAAGTGGAGAAGGATGGGGAGGAAGAAAGTTGAAGAGATTGGATGAAAAAAGACAACAAGAGATGAAGTCATTACAGACACAATTAGAGGGGAAGTTAAGGAAACTAAGGTTCAGTGAGATCCTCAAAAACAGAGGCTATTATAAAAGGCCTCTCTAAGACATTTTTTTTTAATGTCTTAAAAATAAAAGTCTAGATATAGACAGACCAAAGCTGGATGGAGGCTACTTGGTATGCCACCATCACAGCACATGGCTTCAACCTTAAAGTCCTGCTATCGTGTGACTGCACCAACTTTCTTACCTACCTTACCAGTCTGAAGGAGGACAAGCAAATGGACAGAGAGATACCTCACAGTCAGATCAGCTCCCTGTAAACAGTCTTCCAGAGATTCCCATGCATCACTTCCTTTTGTATGTCACTGGTTGGCACGGGGTCATAAGACCATGGGTGTATCTGTAAACCAGAGAAGGAATTCCCTTTTCCGGGGGGTCTTCCCCATCCAGGGATTGAACCTGGGTCTCCTGCATTGCAGGTAGACAGCTTACTGTTTGAGTTCCCAGGGAAGCCCAAGTCAGGGGACTGGAGTCTAGAAGCAGGCAGGAACGCGGGCAGTTCACACTGAGGGAGTGCTGCCCCCACACAGGAAGGGAAGGAGGGAACAGCGTCTTTGGCCCACTGCACATTCTTTAGTTAATGTAATATCACCTCCGCTAAACAGCAATCCAGACCCAGATCAGGGGAAGTTAAGGAAACTAAGGTTCAGTGAGATCCTCAAAAACAGAGGCTATTATAAAAGGCCTCTCTAAGACATTTTTTTTTAATGTCTTAAAAATAAAAGTCTAGATATAGACAGACCAAAGCTGGATGGAGGCTACTTGGTATGCCACCATCACAGCACATGGCTTCAACCTTAAAGTCCTGCTATCGTGTGACTGCACCAACTTTCTTACCTACCTTACCAGTCTGAAGGAGGACAAGCAAATGGACAGAGAGATACCTCACAGTCAGATCAGCTCCCTGTAAACAGTCTTCCAGAGATTCCCATGCATCACTTCCTTTTGTATGTCACTGGTTGGCACGGGGTCATAAGACCATGGGTGTATCTGTAAACCAGAGAAGGAATTCCCTTTTCCGGGGGGTCTTCCCCATCCAGGGATTGAACCTGGGTCTCCTGCATTGCAGGTAGACAGCTTACTGTTTGAGTTCCCAGGGAAGCCCAAGTCAGGGGACTGGAGTCTAGAAGCAGGCAGGAACGCGGGCAGTTCACACTGAGGGAGTGCTGCCCCCACACAGGAAGGGAAGGAGGGAACAGCGTCTTTGGCCCACTGCACATTCTTTAGTTAATGTAATATCACCTCCGCTAAACAGCAATCCAGACGCAGATCGTCTCTGGTGAGCTGTACGGCCCTCTGAGAAGAGTCTGTTCAATTCTCAGAAGGACTAAGTGGATTAACACATGTAAAGCACTTGGAACTGTGCCTGGCCCACAATAAATACTCAAGATATGCTAATTAGCAATCATTTATTTTCAAATATTTGTTTATTCTAAAAGAATGGTTTGTAGCTTCCTGGAATTCTATGCATGTGTGGAGCAAAAACTCATTTTTAGCAAGTTTCTTGAGGACCTTAGTGATGGTGATCTATTTGGTAAGAATCCTCTAAAATCCCTTGATATATTCAATATGTGTTAGGTTTTAAATTCCTTCTGGTGATAACACTTTGTGATGGTTTTACCCTTGTTATTTGAGAGATTAGGTAGGGCCACAGCCCTCCTTAATGCCTGCAGGTTGTATAACATTTGAAAATTGTTTATTTCATAATGCTGCTACATTCGTTTTTAATGTCAAACAAACTTTTTTTGTAATTGAGTTTGGGTCTAGGGGAAATAATGCTTGTGAAGGCCAGGAAAAAAGAGAGAGAGAAAGCATCAAGGAGAAATCCTTCAGAAATATAAACTTTAACTGCTGTTAATAATGCCCAAACTATTCTTAGGAAATTGTGAGCCACCGTCTGAAGCAGTCAAGGGGTTGTCATCCTCTTGGCCCCAAGTTGGTCACTGCCCTCTTATCTAAGGATGCACAGAAAATGCTAGAGATTTGCTTAGTACACTTACTTAGGTTGCCTCCTCTTATCTACCCTCATTGGTGAGGTCCTACATTATTCTCCTTTCAACCATAAGAAAGCCAGAAGTTCAGGACCACAAGACAATCAGCTTGAAAACTCAACCAGTGACTGGCTAATCGCATGCAGTTTCTTCAAACACATGCCACTCCACTTAGAACTTTACCCCTGCAGTTAAACTTCTAAAAATGTATTTGAAAGGGGTTTTGGGCTCCAAAATCACTGCAGATGGTGATTGCAGCCATGAAATTAAAAGACGCTTACTCCTTGGAAGGAAAGTTATGACCATTCAAAAGCAGAGACATTACTTTGCCAACAAAAGTCCGTCTAGTCAAGGCTATGGTTTTTCCTGTGGTCATGTATGGATATGAGAGTTGGACTGTGAAGAAAGCTGAGCACTGAAGAATTGATACTTCTGAACTGGGTGTTGGAGAAGACTCTTGAGAGTCCCTTGGACGGCAAGGAGATCCAACTAGTCCACTCTAAAGGAGATCAGTCCTGGGTGTTCTTTGGAAGGAATGATGCTAAAGGTGAAACTCCAATACTTTGGCCACCTCATGTAAAGAGTTGACTCACTGGAAAAGACTCATGCTGGGAAGGATTGGGGCCAGGAGGAAAAGGGGACGGCCGAGGATGAGATGGCTGGATGGCATCACGGACTCAATGGACGTGAGTCTGAATGAACTCTGAGAGTTGGTGATGGACAGGGAGGCCTGGTGTGCTGCGATTCATGGGGTCACAAAGAGTCGGACATGATTGAGCGACTGAACTGAACTGACCTGAGCCACCTGAGAGAGGCACACAGCCATGGAGAGCAATCTCATCTCTGATTAGAGGATGTGAGCTCTGGCTTTTCTGAGGGCCTGGAGTAAACATGCCATTTCCGTCAGATTATGTAGGAACAGCTTAATCCTTTTGTTTGCCGAACTGTTTTTTCAATCACTTCAGTGGGCACTGATGTCATGTGTTCCTATGCACAGAGGGTTTGTTTCGGGGAGCACAGGGTTTTCTTTGTTTGGCTCAAGGAAAGATTGCATTGTTGCTTTATGCTGTGCGTGCGTATATGTGTGTTGGGCACCCAGGAGAGGGAGACATGAAGCAGACCGGGGACAGGTTGGCAGGACATCTGATGCTCATTAGCTGAAGAGTGCACTCAAGTCTTTTTCATGGAAGGTGTAATCAGATTTAGACTGAAAGGGGTTTTGGGCTCCAGAATCACTGCAGATGGTGATTGCAGAAACTGAAGAGCAGGTTGGCTGAAGGACTGCAAAACTAAGGGCACAAGCAGTGATGCTTTGAGGACACAAAATACTGAGTATACTTTTCTAATAGAATCTCCAGGAGAAGGGATTCCGTCCATTGGTTAGCAAGTAGGGGTGCATAATGGCTTCACAAAGTCAACAGGCTTTTATTGAGGACCTATAATGGGCTTCACCAAATTGGGAAACACTGCTACATGGGCTTGGCATTAGGTTTCAAAAGATACTGGACCTGGGACTATCAGAGAATCTGGGTCTA
Organism: Oreotragus oreotragus; assembly: GCA_006410675.1. Lineage (NCBI taxonomy): Eukaryota > Metazoa > Chordata > Mammalia > Artiodactyla > Bovidae > Oreotragus > Oreotragus oreotragus. Next base: position 17,414 of record SJYX01005911.1, on the reverse strand, counting down.
GGATGAGGCCTAGTTCCTGCACATCAGTGGCTAATCATCTAGAAAAATCTCATCTCTGATTAGAGGATGTGAGCTCTGGCTTTTCTGAGGGCCTGGAGAAAACATGCCATTTCCGTCAGATTATGTAGGAACAGCTTAATCCTTTTGTTTGCCGAACTGTTTTTTCAATCACTTCAGTGGGCACTGATGTCATGTGTTCCTATGCACAGAGGGTTTGTTTCGGGGAGCACAGGGTTTTCTTTGTTTGGCTCAAGGAAAGATTGCATTGTTGCTTTATGCTGTGCGTGCGTATATGTGTGTTGGGCACCCAGGAGAGGGAGACATGAAGCAGACCGGGGACAGGTTGGCAGGACATCTGATGCTCATTAGCTGAAGAGTGCACTCAAGTCTTTTTCATGGAAGGTGTAATCAGATTTAGACTGAAAGGGGTTTTGGGCTCCAGAATCACTGCAGATGGTGATTGCAGAAACTGAAGAGCAGGTTGGCTGAAGGACTGCAAAACTAAGGGCACAAGCAGTGATGCTTTGAGGACACAAAATACTGAGTATACTTTTCTAATAGAATCTCCAGGAGAAGGGATTCCGTCCATTGGTTAGCAAGTAGGGGTGCATCATGGCTTCACAAAGTCAACAGGCTTTTATTGAGGACCTATAATGGGCTTCACCAAATTGGGAAACACTGCTACATGGGCTTGGCATTAGGTTTCAAAAGATACTGGACCTGGGACTATCAGAGAATCTGGGTCTAGGATGAGGCCTAGTTCCTGCACATCAGTGGCTAATCATCTAGAAGACACCGACAGCACACATGATTCTTTTTTAACATAAAAAAAGAGGCATATCCATAAGTGATATGCAGACATACTGGAGTTACACTGATCAGTATAATCGTTTACAGTTGCCCTAAAAACTGGGCCTATGGAGCAGGGAAGACAGAAAGGACAAGTAAGGATAACCTGAATATCAGCAGAGCACCCCTGCTTTTGAAATAACAACAAAGTTGTCATTGTTGCTCAGTTGCTAAGTCATGTCCGACTCTTTTGTGACCACATTGGGCTGTAGCCCCCCAGGCTCCTCAGCACATGAGATTTCCCAGGCAAGAATACTGGAGTGGATTGCCATTTCCTTCTCCAGGGGATCTTGGTGATCCAGGAGTCGAATCCATGTCTCCTGCATTGGCAGGCAGATTCTTTATTGCTGAATCATGGGGAGGCCCAACAAAGTTACAAGGAGAATAATAAATAAATAGATAGATAGATAAAATCCTTTCAGTTCCTGTTCTAAGTTCCCTGTGTGCCTTAATTCAGTTAATCCTCATAACATCCCTTTGAATGATGAAACAAGAAATGCCTACCATTATAAACCCCACCGAACAGATAAAGCCACTTCAACACAGAGTTAACAGAAGGCCAAACAACTAGTAAGGGGGGCTCTAGAATTTCAATAAGCTGTAAACAGAATTGTGTTGAATCATATTCCATGTGTGATGGGAAAGCTTCATTCCTTCTGAGCTCACCAGGAATTTTAGAAACAGAATGGCAGCTTATATTTTTTCTCATCACCTTCACCTCCAGTTTCATGCTTTTGCTGAATTATTGCAGCTCATAGATGGCTTTATCATCTTCTGTATTTGTTTTTTGTTGTATATCTCAACACTATAGATTGAAACACAACTCCTATACATAAACATACAGATATATATTATTCACATAAATCTTCCTTTGAGTCAAAGAACTGACTGGACAATTTTTAAGGACTTGTGAAAGAAAAGTGAGTTTATGAAGAAAGCTGAGCACTGGAGAATTGATGCTTTTAAACTGTAGTGTTGGAGAAGACACTTGAGAGCCCCTTGGACTGCAAGGAGATCCAACCAGTCCATCCTAAAGGAGATCAATCCTTAATATTCATTGCAAGGACTGATGCTGAAGCTGAAACTCCAATACTTTGGCCACCTGATGCAAAGAACTGACTCATTGGAAAAGACCCTGATGCTGTGAAAGATTGAAGGCAGGAAGAGAAGGGGATGACAGAGGATTCGACAGTTTGATGGCATCACCGAGTCAGTGGACATGAGTCTGAGCAAGCTCTGAGAACTGGTGATGGACAGGGAGGCCTGGCATGTTGCAGTCCGTGGGGTTGCAAAGAATCAGACAGACTGAGTGACTGAAGTGACTGAAAACAAAAGTGAGTTTATGAGCAAAATCAGCTCTTTAACCCTGTTATGTTTGAGATTAGGAATCATAACTACAAACGGCATTCCACAAATAGTAATGTAAGTGCATTATGTCTGATCAGCACAACTTTTCAAAATGTGAATCTGAATACCTTCAGATTAGGCCGGAACTTTCCAACTCACCACAGCCCCCTGTCCGTATTGTCACAGGCAGGTCAGCTTCACTGGTTTGCACCACCGATCTGGACCATGAAGCAGTTCTATTTGCCATCCTCAAGACAACTTCCTTGAATTAAGCAAATTTAATGCATGGGTTGTCAGCTTTCAGAGTTGGAGCTGAAAACCAGAAGCAGAATGTAAGGTATGAGGTATTGAGAGTCAACCATAAATTTCATCCATATTTCTAGAGCTGGAAAAAAATATCATTGCTAAATACTATTTATTATTAATTTATCATCAACCATTTTATTGATGAGAATAGAAAAAATCCTCTCACTAAATAAATTAGCAGAATCTGAAAAACCAGAATTCTTTTCCTCATTAAACAGAATAGATTATAGTTTGTTCCATGCACCTGGACTAGGGAGAGATGCCATGAGTTTATGCAGATGAATGCTCAGTTGTTGGGAAAAGCAAGAACTATGAGAACTTTAAAGTAACTGGAACCTTCGTAAACAGCAAATTTAACCCAGTAACCAGCAAATTTAAATGAGGTCACCTGAGGCAGGCCATCAAGCCTCCTCCAGACGTCCCCCTAAAGTTTCTGAAAGCCTAAGGGTCATGGTAGATTTTATTCAATCATTATTCATTCATTCAAAGGTACGTATCTGGATCCATTCTGAATCAGGCACCATTGCAGGTCCTTGAACTAGAGGGGGAAGCAAAACAGACAAAATCCCCTCATGTAGAAAAGAAACTACAGACCATAAACAAACACACAGATTATAGAGATCTCATATAAGAGTTTCAGAAAGTAAGTGCTCTAAAACAAAGCAAAACAAATCACACGCACACAAAATTTTGGGAATTCTTGTACACCTGTGACGGATTCATGTCAATGTATGCCAAAACCAATACAGTACTGTAAAGTAAAATAAAGTAAAAATAAAAATTAAAAAAAAAAGTTAGTTTTATTTGCAAAACTAATGCAAATTAGTGTATGGTTTCAAAATGAAATAATAAAATAATTTTTAATAGAAAAAAATCAAATGTAGAGCTACATATAGAGAAAGGGCACTAGAACAAAAGTTGGCACACTGAACCTTGGTTTTCTTATTTTGGATGCATTCTTAATACCAAGAGATGCTCTACCTACATCTCTTAACATCTACCTACATCTCTTACCTAATTACTTGGATAACATATTTAAATGCTTCATAAATAATAAATGGTATTTATAAAAAAAAATTAAAAGGCAAACAAACATGTGAGCAGGCATGCAAGAGCCACTTAGGAGTTTACCAATGGTTTTGAGAGACTGAGGGGGCTTACAGTACAAACACTCAAGATCCAATATTCAGATCCTGGTTCTCAAAGTGAGCATCACTTCTCCTCCTCAGAGCCTAGCTCCTCACCAGCTGCCTCAGCCTTCCTTTGCTCCCATTTCTCCTTCTTCTTACCTGTTCCCTTTCACACACTTCATTCTGAATGATTTATTATGAATTTAGATTAGTTATCTTTGGTTTCTACACTACTGCCCACCTAGACCCTCAGGTTCTCACCCTCTGCTCTGTGGTATTTGTCAAATTATGTTCCTTACCTAGCTGGAAAATGTGAGGCAATCACCAAAGCATCCTGAATCTACCATCCATCTCTATTCCTTTTGCATTGCTCCTTTTCCCCATGAGTTTCTTAAATGTTTGTGCTGAGCCATTGTGTTCCATCCACAAGGCAAACTAGAATAAGGTCATTACTTTATATGATACTATTTACACAGTGGGTTTTTTTTTTTTTTTCACTCAAGCAGCAAGAACTTTGCTTAATGATATTTTATTCAAGATGTGAGAAAGATTTCCACATTCAGTTTTTGCTAAGGACATGATAGGTATCCTAGAACAAAATATAAGTGCGGTTATCTGAGGAAAAAATGACTTGTTTGACCAAAAGAATAAATAAATAAATCTTAGGAAAAACTATTAGCAAATAGAACCATTCAGTTAAGAGTTGCAATAAGCAATTTCAGTTTTGGGTGCTAAAGGTAATGAAACCACTTCTTTTTTGCTTATTCCTGGAACTGGCCAAATCATTATGGATCTCGGTAGTAACTAATGGTCTAAGACAACAGGGTTGGCAAGTGAGTATTTTATAGCTCAGTAACTCTTTGAATGCAAGCTAGACCATTCAGGTATTTAAGTGTTATCCATGGCCTCTTGAGCTGAACAAATCAGTCTGTAATAATTAAAATACTGTAAACAACGGTGACACAGTTCCTGAGTTTTCAAAGAGATTCTCTTTATTTCTAAGGGAAGGAAATGAGGTGTTGCCTTGTTAGAAATGCACTGTTTACATCTAGAAGCATCTTGACAAGCTGGTGGAAGAGGCTCCTTTGTGAGCCCAAAGCCCCTTGGCGCCCTGTCTCTGCAGTTCTCTGGAAGTTTCCATGAAGGCAGCAGTGAACGGCGACAGCAGCTGAACTCACTCTTGTGCTTCTTTCTCAGGTTTTCCATCTCAGTGAGCAGCCCTTTTACTTCCTGAGTCAAGATTTCACCATCACGTCACACTCCACAGATCTCCATGCACCAGGGAAATAAAAAGTAGTTTCTATTTTTAAAATGATTGGAGACATTCTACATACAGGAACATCATCCTGTCCTCACCTTTGGGTGGATATTTCATCTTCACAAGGGAAAATGTTATTACGGACTCTTCTGGAGAAAGGAAGTTCAAATGAAACTATCTTGACACATAACTATTTTAACTCTGGCAAGCAAATACAGATCAGGAGGGATTTCTATTGCTTTAAAAACATGTAAAGAACAAGAGATATTATTAATTATAGTTTTGAAATATTTTGTTGACCTTCAGCTAAGAGAAAACCAGACCAAAGGAGAACAAAATGGCACCGAAAGGAGGTCAGGCAGGGAGGCCAGGTGCTACCTTGTGGAAGTTTAATTAGTTGTACCTCTGAGGTCTGAGAGAAACTACCTAAGTAACCACAATAAATTGGCTTGCAGGAAATAGGGGAAAAGATATCCTTACAGGGACACTTTCAAGAAGACATGACCTAAAAAAGGATGCAGCTGATTTTTGATTGACTGTTTGGGGAATGTAATCTCCAAAAGGACAGGATTTGTGTCTTTTTTCATTAATTCCAGAGGGAACCTAGCCCAGGGCACTGGCCAGATACAGGTTCAAGCCATTCATAGAATCACGGACTGAAGGAAGTTCAAGGGACCACAGCCAAGAGTTCCCTGACTATAGGAAATACCCAATTCAAAAAAGTTAATTTTTTAAAAGATAAATTTTTATCTTTTTATTTTCTCAGAAAAAAAATCCAGAATAAGACATTCCAAATATTTTCTTAAAGGCAAGGAGTTCTCTCTGATATTACAGGATGAATCCCTTTTAACCTGTCAAATGTAACAGCAGAGAATAACTGCTTAAATTCATTCAAATAGTGTGGCTGCTTCCTCTCCATGAAGTTAGTGACTCAGATCTTTCTCTCCCCAGGGTTCTCAGTCTAGGGAGAAAAACCTAATTCTTTAACATTTCTTCATCAGACTCTTTCGCCAAATCATTAATAACATTTAAAAAAATGATCCCTCAGAGGTCTCCTCCAAGTTCGCAACACCCTTCCATTATAAGATCTATGTTTCTGAAAGCAATGGCTTTTAACAGCCTTCTTGGCTTATTTTAAGGGAACCCCTTCTCAAGAACTATTCTTCTTGTCTAATATAAGATCATTACCTGACCTGGTTTGCTGGGTTCTCAGGAAATTCCTGGGATGTGGGGCTCACAGTGATAAAACCAAGAACATCCCAAGCAACCTGGCATGAATCAGTCAGCCTACAAACAAAAGTTTACCCTGTTCTGGCTGGTGTGGGAGTGGGTAGGAGTCCCAGGGCACTTCACTGTCCCCTGAACCACTCTGATAGAGCTCTATGGCTCCAAGGGAACTCAGAGTAAACATCACACTCTAAAGTTTATTTAGAAGAGTGCTAAGTACAGACCCAAGTTTCTCAGCAGCAGCACTACTGACATTTTGGGCAGGATAATTCTTTGTTGTGGGGAACTTGCCTGTGCATTGTGGGATATTCTGCAACACCCTTGGCCTCTATCCACTAGATGCCTGTAGTACCCTCTCAACTAAGGCAATCTAAAGCATCCCTGGATATGGTCAAATATCACCCAACCCAAACCCTGATGAGAACCAGTAGTCTAGTGATAATTTTTTTAAAACTTTCCAGGTTTCACCCCTTTAAATGCATCATAAAATCAATGCAGTAAGTCACACCCACATTAAAATTTTAAAAAAGAATGCAGAGGTATAGAATAGGGCAGGATAGAAGATAATAACCTGGAATGGGATGGGATGGATAGAAGAGAAAACAGAGTTTTAAATATAATAAAGGTATTATTTCAATAAGCATTTGTTTTAGATATATGTAATTTGCATATAGTAGGTCACAAGGTGAAGTTCTTTTTTTATAATGGAAGTTTGAAAACTTTTATGTTAGGCTCTGTCCATCCTATTTGCACATATTAATCCACATTAAGACACTGTTCCTCTCTAGCTTGACCTGCCCACTCCACCTAGCCTCTACTACCTAGTTGCCATTCTTCTGCAAAATCAATTTCATGAATGACTTATATTTACAAAGCTTGAGCTATCCTACATGAATTATCTGTTAAACATCTCCCTGTTGCATGTATCCACTTCTAAAATTTGTTAAGGTCAGCTCAGACTTGATTTAAGTTCATATAAGCAGATATCACTGACAGATTTAATATGAATACATTTTACTCCACTATTTGAGTCATTCTGTAATTCTGTAGGCTCTAAGGGACATACTTTCAGTGTGCAGGTTGCTCCTTGCTGGTACACGATATGTCTGTGTCCCCTTGGATTTTGTGAATATTGAAGGAATTCGAATTTCAGCCATTTCTCACTATAGAGATTCACATATTGAGATCCTAACCCGCAGTACCTCAGATGCAACCTCTTTTGCAGACAGGGTCTTTATAGAAGTAATCATTAAAGTGATGACATAAGGCTGGGCCCTAATTCGGTAGGACTGGTGTCTTTATGAAAAGGGGAAATTTGGAGACAGACATTCAAAGAGAGAGAAGGTCCTGAGACACTTCAGCTATGTTGCCAGAGTGAGGAGAAGAGGCAGTGAGAGCAGGCCCCTTCCTCGGAGCCCTCAGAACCAGCCAGTTCTGCTGACCTCATCCCTTTCTCTGAGCCCACTACTATTTGAGGAAGTTAGTCCATCCATGGCATTTTGCTTTAAATCAAGATCGTCCAGCATGTAGTTGACTTTCTCAGTTTATGCACAGACCACACCTCATGAGTATAGCAATAATAAAACCAGGACCCAGGGGACCCTGGCAGAATGCCCAGTAAAGACAATCATGGACATTTTTGTCTTCCTGAAGCTAGGAGGGCTGAGGTCTGGGTAGATTTGTAGCCCCTTGATCAGGGATCAGTTGGGCCACTAGAAAGAAATGATGGTGGGTTTGATTTTTAGTGGAAATAAACCTTGCCTGTACTCCATCAGAGATCATTTGTCTTGATCCTCTATTCGCTTATGGTCAAAAAGTAAAAAAGTCAGCCCAGTAGAAGGATGTATGTTTTTTGCCTGATGCTTAGCATAATCAGCCTGGGCTGGTATGCCTGCAAGGCCAGGGAACAGGCCTTCCCAGGAGCTATTTCCCCACAATAGTTCTGATCCAATCCCAGGCAGATGTGGGGAGGATAGAGAGGGTGATATGGGGACCCCATGTCCCCCTCCTCATTTGTAGTCTGCTACTATTTTGGTTGTTACTGGTTGAACTGTGTCTCTCCTAAATTCACATGTTGAGATCCTAACCCTCAGTATCTCAGATGTGACCTCTTTTGCATACAGGGCCTTTATAGAAGTAATCATTAAAGTGATGACATAAGGCTGGGCCCTAATTCGGTAGGACTGGTGTCTTTATAAAAAGGGGAAATTTGGAGACAGACATTCAAAGAGAGAGAAGGTCCTGAGAGACTTCAGCTATGTTGCCAGAGTGAGGAGAAGAGGCAGTGAGAGCAGGCCCCTTCCTCGGAGCCCTCAGAACCAGCCAGTTCTGCTGACCTCATCCCTTTCTCTGAGCCCACTACTATTTGAGGAAGTTAGTCCATCCATGGCATTTTGCTTTAAATCAAGATCGTCCAGCATGTAGTTGACTTTCTCAGTTTATGCACAGACCACACCTCATGAGTATAGCAATAATAAAACCAGGACCCAGGGGACCCTGGCAGAATGCCCAGTAAAGACAATCATGGACATTTTTGTCTTCCTGAAGCTAGGAGGGCTGAGGTCTGGGTAGATTTGTAGCCCCTTGATCAGGGATCAGTTGGGCCACTAGAAAGAAATGATGGTGGGTTTGATTTTTAGTGGAAATAAACCTTGCCTGTACTCCATCAGAGATCATTTGTCTTGATCCTCTATTCGCTTATGGTCAAAAAGTAAAAAAGTCAGCCCAGTAGAAGGATGTATGTTTTTTGCCTGATGCTTAGCATAATCAGCCTGGGCTGGTATGCCTGCAAGGCCAGGGAACAGGCCTTCCCAGGAGCTATTTCCCCACAATAGTTCTGATCCAATCCCAGGCAGATGTGGGGAGGATAGAGAGGGTGATATGGGGACCCCATGTCCCCCTCCTCATTTGTAGTCTGCTACTATTTTGGTTGTTACTGGTTGAACTGTGTCTCTCCTAAATTCACATGTTGAGATCCTAACCCTCAGTATCTCAGATGTGACCTCTTTTGCATACAGGGCCTTTATAGAAGTAATCATTAAAGTGATGACATAAGGCTGGGCCCTAATTCGGTAGGACTGGTGTCTTTATAAAAAGGGGAAATTTGGAGACAGACATTCAAAGAGAGAGAAGGTCCTGAGAGACTTCAGCTATGTTGCCAGAGTGAGGAGAAGAGGCAGTGAGAGCAGGCCCCTTCCTCGGAGCCCTCAGAACCAGCCAGTTCTGCTGACCTCATCCCTTTCTCTGAGCCCACTACTATTTGAGGAAGTTAGTCCATCCATGGCATTTTGCTTTAAATCAAGATCGTCCAGCATGTAGTTGACTTTCTCAGTTTATGCACAGACCACACCTCATGAGTATAGCAATAATAAAACCAGGACCCAGGGGACCCTGGCAGAATGCCCAGTAAAGACAATCATGGACATTTTTGTCTTCCTGAAGCTAGGAGGGCTGAGGCTTGGGTAGATTTGTAGCCCCTTGATCAGGGATCAGTTGGGCCACTAGAAAGAAATGATGGTGGGTTTGATTTTTAGTGGAAATAAACCTTGCCTGTACTCCATCAGAGATCATTTGTCTTGATCCTCTATTCGCTTATGGTCAAAAAGTAAAAAAGTCAGCCCAGTAGAAGGATGTATGTTTTTTGCCTGATGCTTAGCATAATCAGCCTGGGCTGGTATGCCTGCAAGGCCAGGGAACAGGCCTTCCCAGGAGCTATTTCCCCACAATAGTTCTGATCCAATCCCAGGCAGATGTGGGGAGGATAGAGAGGGTGATATGGGGACCCCATGTCCCCCTCCTCATTTGTAGTCTGCTACTATTTTGGTTGTTACTGGTTGAACTGTGTCTCTCCTAAATTCACATGTTGAGATCCTAACCCTCAGTATCTCAGATGTGACCTCTTTTGCATACAGGGCCTTTATAGAAGTAATCATTAAAGTGATGACATAAGGCTGGGCCCTAATTCGGTAGGACTGGTGTCTTTATAAAAAGGGGAAATTTGGAGACAGACATTCAAAGAGAGAGAAGGTCCTGAGAGACTTCAGCTATGTTGCCAGAGTGAGGAGAAGAGGCAGTGAGAGCAGGCCCCTTCCTCGGAGCCCTCAGAACCAGCCAGTTCTGCTGACCTCATCCCTTTCTCTGAGCCCACTACTATTTGAGGAAGTTAGTCCATCCATGGCATTTTGCTTTAAATCAAGATCGTCCAGCATGTAGTTGACTTTCTCAGTTTATGCACAGACCACACCTCATGAGTATAGCAATAATAAAACCAGGACCCAGGGGACCCTGGCAGAATGCCCAGTAAAGACAATCATGGACATTTTTGTCTTCCTGAAGCTAGGAGGGCTGAGGCTTGGGTAGATTTGTAGCCCCTTGATCAGGGATCAGTTGGGCCACTAGAAAGAAATGATGGTGGGTTTGATTTTTAGTGGAAATAAACCTTGCCTGTACTCCATCAGAGATCATTTGTCTTGATCCTCTATTCGCTTATGGTCAAAAAGTAAAAAAGTCAGCCCAGTAGAAGGATGTATGTTTTTTGCCTGATGCTTAGCATAATCAGCCTGGGCTGGTATGCCTGCAAGGCCAGGGAACAGGCCTTCCCAGGAGCTATTTCCCCACAATAGTTCTGATCCAATCCCAGGCAGATGTGGGGAGGATAGAGAGGGTGATATGGGGACCCCATGTCCCCCTCCTCATTTGTAGTCTGCTACTATTTTGGTTGTTACTGGTTGAACTGTGTCTCTCCTAAATTCACATGTTGAGATCCTAACCCTCAGTATCTCAGATGTGACCTCTTTTGCATACAGGGCCTTTATAGAAGTAATCATTAAAGTGATGACATAAGGCTGGGCCCTAATTCGGTAGGACTGGTGTCTTTATAAAAAGGGGAAATTTGGAGACAGACATTCAAAGAGAGAGAAGGTCCTGAGAGACTTCAGCTATGTTGCCAGAGTGAGGAGAAGAGGCAGTGAGAGCAGGCCCCTTCCTCGGAGCCCTCAGAACCAGCCAGTTCTGCTGACCTCATCCCTTTCTCTGAGCCCACTACTATTTGAGGAAGTTAGTCCATCCATGGCATTTTGCTTTAAATCAAGATCGTCCAGCATGTAGTTGACTTTCTCAGTTTATGCACAGACCACACCTCATGAGTATAGCAATAATAAAACCAGGACCCAGGGGACCCTGGCAGAATGCCCAGTAAAGACAATCATGGACATTTTTGTCTTCCTGAAGCTAGGAGGGCTGAGGCTTGGGTAGATTTGTAGCCCCTTGATCAGGGATCAGTTGGGCCACTAGAAAGAAATGATGGTGGGTTTGATTTTTAGTGGAAATAAACCTTGCCTGTACTCCATCAGAGATCATTTGTCTTGATCCTCTATTCGCTTATGGTCAAAAAGTAAAAAAGTCAGCCCAGTAGAAGGATGTATGTTTTTTGCCTGATGCTTAGCATAATCAGCCTGGGCTGGTATGCCTGCAAGGCCAGGGAACAGGCCTTCCCAGGAGCTATTTCCCCACAATAGTTCTGATCCAATCCCAGGCAGATGTGGGGAGGATAGAGAGGGTGATATGGGGACCCCATGTCCCCCTCCTCATTTGTAGTCTGCTACTATTTTGGTTGTTACTGGTTGAACTGTGTCTCTCCTAAATTCACATGTTGAGATCCTAACCCTCAGTATCTCAGATGTGACCTCTTTTGCATACAGGGCCTTTATAGAAGTAATCATTAAAGTGATGACATAAGGCTGGGCCCTAATTCGGTAGGACTGGTGTCTTTATAAAAAGGGGAAATTTGGAGACAGACATTCAAAGAGAGAGAAGGTCCTGAGAGACTTCAGCTATGTTGCCAGAGTGAGGAGAAGAGGCAGTGAGAGCAGGCCCCTTCCTCGGAGCCCTCAGAACCAGCCAGTTCTGCTGACCTCATCCCTTTCTCTGAGCCCACTACTATTTGAGGAAGTTAGTCCATCCATGGCATTTTGCTTTAAATCAAGATCGTCCAGCATGTAGTTGACTTTCTCAGTTTATGCACAGACCACACCTCATGAGTATAGCAATAATAAAACCAGGACCCAGGGGACCCTGGCAGAATGCCCAGTAAAGACAATCATGGACATTTTTGTCTTCCTGAAGCTAGGAGGGCTGAGGCTTGGGTAGATTTGTAGCCCCTTGATCAGGGATCAGTTGGGCCACTAGAAAGAAATGATGGTGGGTTTGATTTTTAGTGGAAATAAACCTTGCCTGTACTCCATCAGAGATCATTTGTCTTGATCCTCTATTCGCTTATGGTCAAAAAGTAAAAAAGTCAGCCCAGTAGAAGGATGTATGTTTTTTGCCTGATGCTTAGCATAATCAGCCTGGGCTGGTATGCCTGCAAGGCCAGGGAACAGGCCTTCCCAGGAGCTATTTCCCCACAATAGTTCTGATCCAATCCCAGGCAGATGTGGGGAGGATAGAGAGGGTGATATGGGGACCCCATGTCCCCCTCCTCATTTGTAGTCTGCTACTATTTTGGTTGTTACTGGTTGAACTGTGTCTCTCCTAAATTCACATGTTGAGATCCTAACCCTCAGTATCTCAGATGTGACCTCTTTTGCATACAGGGCCTTTATAGAAGTAATCATTAAAGTGATGACATAAGGCTGGGCCCTAATTCGGTAGGACTGGTGTCTTTATAAAAAGGGGAAATTTGGAGACAGACATTCAAAGAGAGAGAAGGTCCTGAGAGACTTCAGCTATGTTGCCAGAGTGAGGAGAAGAGGCAGTGAGAGCAGGCCCCTTCCTCGGAGCCCTCAGAACCAGCCAGTTCTGCTGACCTCATCCCTTTCTCTGAGCCCACTACTATTTGAGGAAGTTAGTCCATCCATGGCATTTTGCTTTAAATCAAGATCGTCCAGCATGTAGTTGACTTTCTCAGTTTATGCACAGACCACACCTCATGAGTATAGCAATAATAAAACCAGGACCCAGGGGACCCTGGCAGAATGCCCAGTAAAGACAATCATGGACATTTTTGTCTTCCTGAAGCTAGGAGGGCTGAGGCTTGGGTAGATTTGTAGCCCCTTGATCAGGGATCAGTTGGGCCACTAGAAAGAAATGATGGTGGGTTTGATTTTTAGTGGAAATAAACCTTGCCTGTACTCCATCAGAGATCATTTGTCTTGATCCTCTATTCGCTTATGGTCAAAAAGTAAAAAAGTCAGCCCAGTAGAAGGATGTATGTTTTTTGCCTGATGCTTAGCATAATCAGCCTGGGCTGGTATGCCTGCAAGGCCAGGGAACAGGCCTTCCCAGGAGCTATTTCCCCACAATAGTTCTGATCCAATCCCAGGCAGATGTGGGGAGGATAGAGAGGGTGATATGGGGACCCCATGTCCCCCTCCTCATTTGTAGTCTGCTACTATTTTGGTTGTTACTGGTTGAACTGTGTCTCTCCTAAATTCACATGTTGAGATCCTAACCCTCAGTATCTCAGATGTGACCTCTTTTGCATACAGGGCCTTTATAGAAGTAATCATTAAAGTGATGACATAAGGCTGGGCCCTAATTCGGTAGGACTGGTGTCTTTATAAAAAGGGGAAATTTGGAGACAGACATTCAAAGAGAGAGAAGGTCCTGAGAGACTTCAGCTATGTTGCCAGAGTGAGGAGAAGAGGCAGTGAGAGCAGGCCCCTTCCTCGGAGCCCTCAGAACCAGCCAGTTCTGCTGACCTCATCCCTTTCTCTGAGCCCACTACTATTTGAGGAAGTTAGTCCATCCATGGCATTTTGCTTTAAATCAAGATCGTCCAGCATGTAGTTGACTTTCTCAGTTTATGCACAGACCACACCTCATGAGTATAGCAATAATAAAACCAGGACCCAGGGGACCCTGGCAGAATGCCCAGTAAAGACAATCATGGACATTTTTGTCTTCCTGAAGCTAGGAGGGCTGAGGCTTGGGTAGATTTGTAGCCCCTTGATCAGGGATCAGTTGGGCCACTAGAAAGAAATGATGGTGGGTTTGATTTTTAGTGGAAATAAACCTTGCCTGTACTCCATCAGAGATCATTTGTCTTGATCCTCTATTCGCTTATGGTCAAAAAGTAAAAAAGTCAGCCCAGTAGAAGGATGTATGTTTTTTGCCTGATGCTTAGCATAATCAGCCTGGGCTGGTATGCCTGCAAGGCCAGGGAACAGGCCTTCCCAGGAGCTATTTCCCCACAATAGTTCTGATCCAATCCCAGGCAGATGTGGGGAGGATAGAGAGGGTGATATGGGGACCCCATGTCCCCCTCCTCATTTGTAGTCTGCTACTATTTTGGTTGTTACTGGTTGAACTGTGTCTCTCCTAAATTCACATGTTGAGATCCTAACCCTCAGTATCTCAGATGTGACCTCTTTTGCATACAGGGCCTTTATAGAAGTAATCATTAAAGTGATGACATAAGGCTGGGCCCTAATTCGGTAGGACTGGTGTCTTTATAAAAAGGGGAAATTTGGAGACAGACATTCAAAGAGAGAGAAGGTCCTGAGAGACTTCAGCTATGTTGCCAGAGTGAGGAGAAGAGGCAGTGAGAGCAGGCCCCTTCCTCGGAGCCCTCAGAACCAGCCAGTTCTGCTGACCTCATCCCTTTCTCTGAGCCCACTACTATTTGAGGAAGTTAGTCCATCCATGGCATTTTGCTTTAAATCAAGATCGTCCAGCATGTAGTTGACTTTCTCAGTTTATGCACAGACCACACCTCATGAGTATAGCAATAATAAAACCAGGACCCAGGGGACCCTGGCAGAATGCCCAGTAAAGACAATCATGGACATTTTTGTCTTCCTGAAGCTAGGAGGGCTGAGGCTTGGGTAGATTTGTAGCCCCTTGATCAGGGATCAGTTGGGCCACTAGAAAGAAATGATGGTGGGTTTGATTTTTAGTGGAAATAAACCTTGCCTGTACTCCATCAGAGATCATTTGTCTTGATCCTCTATTCGCTTATGGTCAAAAAGTAAAAAAGTCAGCCCAGTAGAAGGATGTATGTTTTTTGCCTGATGCTTAGCATAATCAGCCTGGGCTGGTATGCCTGCAAGGCCAGGGAACAGGCCTTCCCAGGAGCTATTTCCCCACAATAGTTCTGATCCAATCCCAGGCAGATGTGGGGAGGATAGAGAGGGTGATATGGGGACCCCATGTCCCCCTCCTCATTTGTAGTCTGCTACTATTTTGGTTGTTACTGGTTGAACTGTGTCTCTCCTAAATTCACATGTTGAGATCCTAACCCTCAGTATCTCAGATGTGACCTCTTTTGCATACAGGGCCTTTATAGAAGTAATCATTAAAGTGATGACATAAGGCTGGGCCCTAATTCGGTAGGACTGGTGTCTTTATAAAAAGGGGAAATTTGGAGACAGACATTCAAAGAGAGAGAAGGTCCTGAGAGACTTCAGCTATGTTGCCAGAGTGAGGAGAAGAGGCAGTGAGAGCAGGCCCCTTCCTCGGAGCCCTCAGAACCAGCCAGTTCTGCTGACCTCATCCCTTTCTCTGAGCCCACTACTATTTGAGGAAGTTAGTCCATCCATGGCATTTTGCTTTAAATCAAGATCGTCCAGCATGTAGTTGACTTTCTCAGTTTATGCACAGACCACACCTCATGAGTATAGCAATAATAAAACCAGGACCCAGGGGACCCTGGCAGAATGCCCAGTAAAGACAATCATGGACATTTTTGTCTTCCTGAAGCTAGGAGGGCTGAGGCTTGGGTAGATTTGTAGCCCCTTGATCAGGGATCAGTTGGGCCACTAGAAAGAAATGATGGTGGGTTTGATTTTTAGTGGAAATAAACCTTGCCTGTACTCCATCAGAGATCATTTGTCTTGATCCTCTATTCGCTTATGGTCAAAAAGTAAAAAAGTCAGCCCAGTAGAAGGATGTATGTTTTTTGCCTGATGCTTAGCATAATCAGCCTGGGCTGGTATGCCTGCAAGGCCAGGGAACAGGCCTTCCCAGGAGCTATTTCCCCACAATAGTTCTGATCCAATCCCAGGCAGATGTGGGGAGGATAGAGAGGGTGATATGGGGACCCCATGTCCCCCTCCTCATTTGTAGTCTGCTACTATTTTGGTTGTTACTGGTTGAACTGTGTCTCTCCTAAATTCACATGTTGAGATCCTAACCCTCAGTATCTCAGATGTGACCTCTTTTGCATACAGGGCCTTTATAGAAGTAATCATTAAAGTGATGACATAAGGCTGGGCCCTAATTCGGTAGGACTGGTGTCTTTATAAAAAGGGGAAATTTGGAGACAGACATTCAAAGAGAGAGAAGGTCCTGAGAGACTTCAGCTATGTTGCCAGAGTGAGGAGAAGAGGCAGTGAGAGCAGGCCCCTTCCTCGGAGCCCTCAGAACCAGCCAGTTCTGCTGACCTCATCCCTTTCTCTGAGCCCACTACTATTTGAGGAAGTTAGTCCATCCATGGCATTTTGCTTTAAATCAAGNCACTTCAGCTATGTTGCCAGAGTGAGGAGAAGAGGCAGTGAGAGCAGGCCCCTTCCTCGGAGCCCTCAGAACCAGCCAGTTCTGCTGACCTCATCCCTTTCTCTGAGCCCACTACTATTTGAGGAAGTTAGTCCATCCATGGCATTTTGCTTTAAATCAAGATCGTCCAGCATGTAGTTGACTTTCTCAGTTTATGCACAGACCACACCTCATGAGTATAGCAATAATAAAACCAGGACCCAGGGGACCCTGGCAGAATGCCCAGTAAAGACAATCATGGACATTTTTGTCTTCCTGAAGCTAGGAGGGCTGAGGTCTGGGTAGATTTGTAGCCCCTTGATCAGGGATCAGTTGGGCCACTAGAAAGAAATGATGGTGGGTTTGATTTTTAGTGGAAATAAACCTTGCCTGTACTCCATCAGAGATCATTTGTCTTGATCCTCTATTCGCTTATGGTCAAAAAGTAAAAAAGTCAGCCCAGTAGAAGGATGTATGTTTTTTGCCTGATGCTTAGCATAATCAGCCTGGGCTGGTATGCCTGCAAGGCCAGGGAACAGGCCTTCCCAGGAGCTATTTCCCCACAATAGTTCTGATCCAATCCCAGGCAGATGTGGGGAGGATAGAGAGGGTGATATGGGGACCCCATGTCCCCCTCCTCATTTGTAGTCTGCTACTATTTTGGTTGTTACTGGTTGAACTGTGTCTCTCCTAAATTCACATGTTGAGATCCTAACCCTCAGTATCTCAGATGTGACCTCTTTTGCATACAGGGCCTTTATAGAAGTAATCATTAAAGTGATGACATAAGGCTGGGCCCTAATTCGGTAGGACTGGTGTCTTTA
>SJYX01005910.1:40952-54822 GCA_006410675.1 Oreotragus oreotragus | reverse complement strand
TAGGAAGTCAAGAAACACCTGGAGTAACAAGCAAATTTGGCCTTGGAATACAGAATGAAGCAGAGCAAAGGCTAATAGAGTTTTGCCAAGAGAACGCACTGGTCATAGCAAACACCCTCTTCCAACAACACAAGAGAAGACTCTACATTGAACATTACCAGATGGTCAACACAGAAATCAGATTGATTATATTCTTTGCAGCCAAAGATGGAGAAGCTTTATACTTTCAGCAAAAACAAGACTGGGAGCTGACTGTGGCTTAGATCATGAACTCCTTATTACCAAATTCAGACTTTAGTTGAAGAAAGCAGGAAAAACCATTAGACCATTTGGGTATGACCTAAATCAAATCCCTTATGATTATACAGTGGAAGTGAGAAATAGATTTAAAGGACTAGATACGATAGACAAAGTACCTGATGGACTATGGAAAGAGGTTTCTGACATTGTACAGGAGACAGAGATCAAGATTATCCCCATGGGAAAGAAATGCAAAACAGCAAAATGGCTGTCTGAGGAGGCCTTACAAATAGCTGTGAAAGAAGAGAAGCAGAAAGCAAAAGAGAAAGGGAGATATTCCCATTTCAAGAATTACTCAACAGTAAATCTGTTTTTTTCTGCCTTTTTTTTTTTTTTAAACTCTTCAATGATCCAAACACTGTTTTCTTGGCAAATCTAAAACTTTCAGGTCAGCTTTAATTCTAAAGCTAATTCTGTGGGTTTTTTCCCCTAACTGTAGGCTGTGAGTTATAATGTGTGTTCTAATCAGAGCTGAAGACCCTCTTTTATCTGTGAATTAACAGTATGGGTCAATATGTGAATCCCAAATTAAGGATATGGATCTTCAGTGTCCTAATAACCATAAATTTATCTTCATGCTAATACACCCATAATCATATCCTAGCTCAACTTTTAGCAAACACTTCAGCACTCACAGTGGAAATTTGTATAATAAAAATGAACTTGGCTTGGGTATTCTCTCTTACTCTCTACTTCTCCTGGTTTCCTCTTTTTCTTCTTTTTGCCCAATAAGTTCAGAAAATACAAAAATTAATAAAATGTGGATAATGCCTAATCAAAAAGCCTACTTCAAAATACTTGGATGCTAAAGTTAAGTCATGGATTTCCCTGGTGACTCAGATGCTAAAGAATCTGCCTGCAATGCAGGAGACCTGGGTTTGATCCCTGGGTTGGGAAGATCACCTGGAGAAGGGAATGACTGTTCACTTCAATATTCTTGCCTGGAGAATTCCAGGCAAGAGGAGCCTGGAGGGGTTTATCCTGGGGTCACAAAGAGTTGGACATGAGACTAACACACATGTTTGTAATTAACCTGTTGGGGCTTAACTGGTAGCTCAACTTGTAAATAACCTGCCTGCTAATACAGGAGATGCAAGAGACATGTGTTCGATCCCTGGGTTGGGGAATCTCCTGGAGAAGGACATGGCAACCTGCTGGAAAATTCCATGGACAGAGAAACCCAACAGGCTCCTGTCCATGGGGGTGTCTCAAAAAGTCAGACACAACTGAGCATATATAAACACAAAGTTAAGTCAGTATCTGATTTAAGACACTATCTCAAGCACAGAACAATTCAATATCTTGCTTAAATCACTAGACCAGAATAAGGATTCAAAGATAGGATTGATAAAGTTAGATGCTAAAGTCTTAGTCATTGCAGATGCCTGCTTCTCATTAAGTGCAGGGAAAATAAGTGCTGTTAAAGCTGAGTCAGAAGCACTTTTAAGGAAGAATAAACTGTTGATTGAGAAGAGCTTCTCAATAGTTACTCTTATATAGGACTGCCTTGTTTTAAGTATTATGACTCTCCTCTCTATATTTTTAGAGTTTGAGCTTCCTTACTAGAGAGATCAGCAGAAGAATTTGATATTTAACCTCATCTGCTACTTGTTGGTTATACCTTTTATAAACATTAATTTATCTTTAAAATCATAGACAAATGTTTAAAACATACTTTATGGTAGAAAAACATTTTTAGAAACATTTCCAGAAATATATAAGCTTTTTTGTGTGTCAAAGTTGAGAATGATTAAGTAGTATTCATTAAAGTATTATTATACATTAGTCTGAGGTGATAAAATGGGGAGATAGAATTCTTCATTTTTAAGTTATGATATCTATATCCAATCACGAAATTATCTATTTGTATATATAGATAGTGGAGAAAATTCATTGCAATCTTAAGGAATAATGTAATAAAACTATTGTGAGGTGCATGGCATACCAGAAAGGTAACAAAATGTCCAAATGTAGGGACTTACTGAAAGTCCAGTGGTTAAGACTACCCCTTCCAAAGTAAAGGATGAGAATTTGATCCCTGGTCAGGCAGCTAAGAGCCCTTATGCTTCCACACCAAAAACAAAACACACGACAAAAGCAACATTGTAACAAATTTAAAAAAGACTTTAGAAATGATCTATATAAAAAATCTTTAAAAAAATATTCAAATGCATAAATGTAAAGTGAAAGTTGCTCAGCCATGTCTGACTCTTTGCAACCCAAAGAATTCTCAAGGCCAGAATACTGGAGCGGGTAGCCTTTCCATTCTCCAGGGGATCTTCCCAACCCAGGGATTGAACCCAGGTCTTCCACATTGCAGGCAGATTCTTTGCTAGCTGAACCACAAGGGAAATCCAAAAATACTGGAGTGGGTAGCCTATCCCTTCTCTAGCAGATCTTCCAGACTCAGGAATTGAACCAGGGACTTCTGCATTGCAAGCAGATTCTTTTCTCACTGAGCTATCAGAGAAGCCCCTGATAAATACAAGTATAAAAGTAAACTAAATTAAATTTGCTGTTTAGTTCAAGTCTGTTATGAAATAATTTATATGTTTTAGAGTATTTTGAACTTAAGTTTTTAAATTATTACTCCTAGCTGTAATAAATATATAAGCTTCACATAACTTAATCATCTCATTACTTTTATATAAATCTTACTTCTACTTTTAGTCTCATATTAAAGTACTGAAAACTCAAAGTATTTATTTAAAAATTTATCTTATTTGACATAAAATCTTCTCTGATATTCTTGTCTTTTGAAAATTTATTGTAATTTATTATTATTCTACCATCAATAGATAACAATCTAGAAGTCTACATTAATAAAGCAATATGCTAGCAGTTCAGAGAAGGCAATGGCACCCCATTCCAGTTCTCTTGCCTGGAAAATCCCATGGACGGAGGAATCTAGTGGGCTGCAGTCCATGGGGTCGCTAAGAGTTGGACACGACTGAGCAACTTCACTTTCACTTTTCACTTTCATGCATTGGAGAAGGAAATGGCAACCCACTTCAGTGTTCTTGCCTGGAGAATCCCAGGGATGGGGGAACCTGGTGGGCTGCCGTCTATGGGGTCGCACAGAGTTGCACACGACTGAAGTGATTTAGCAGCAGCAGCAGCAGCATGCTAGCAGTTGACTCTGACCCATTTGAAAACCTTTAACAGGCATTTTTAAAGCTGACTGACCTGTCATGAAAATTGAACTTCAAGTTACAGTGCATGACCTGTATCTTTGATGTAACATATATTCAATCTATATGGCAATGGCAACAGATTGATGTCTTGTTTTGAGTCAGTGATAATTAATTTATTTTGGTTTCCTATCACTGTCTTTAGAGTTTTAGACTTAGACTTTTCTAAGATTACTTTGGACTCTAAAGATATAACGATGGTTAATGAACTCCCTTGAACTCATGTTAAATGTTTGTAAACTTTTCTATGCACTTGTACTCTTATTATATACATTTTTTCTAAGTTGATGTAGAAAACCATTAAAAACACAAAAAAGAAAATAAAAAACTTGTCTAGATTTAATTGATTAGAATGTCTTGTGATGAAATGTGTTTGCTAATTTCTTTTCTGTAATCACAAGCCTTTTCTGCTATGATGAGCTATTATGATGGCTTTATAAATATATTTGTGTATAACCTTACAGAGTACAGCATAGATTCATATACAATATATTGTTGAGCTACAAAGCAAACCTGTAAAATAAGAACTGTATTGCTAAATGCACGTAATCAGCAGTTGCCTAGAAACCCTCAGTTTTATCACTAGAATTTATACATTCAGTTTTATTGAAGTAAAAATTATTTAAATTCACATATCCCTTATGGGAAATCCCACATGCTTTCTACATCAGTATCTCTCAGAATACTGAAAGCTTATAGGTTTCCTAGTTACTTCTTTCTTAAATTACTAACACCTATTGAATGCTTGATTTTACTAGGCTCTCTTCTTATGGTTGGTTACTGCTCTGCCATAACTAAAGACTAAAAACAAACTCATGTTTTACTGACTTATTGGAAATTTTAAGACAATGGTTATAAAACAATATCTTACAGGAGAAACTTAAATCCTTGTTTGTAAAAATCCCTTGGCCATTTCTGTTCCCCTTACTGAATTTCATTTTTTCCCATGTTATTTTGTGGCCTTGTGATTATTTATCCTTTTCACATTTTTCTATCTCATTCATCACCTCTTTCTTAAGACAATATCTTGGAAATTCAATTTCATGTTCTTATAAAAAAATGTAACCAGCTTCTTGACTCCTGACCACTCTCCACATATCTAATGATTAATTATCAAACTCAAGCAAACCAACATTCATCTACTCTGGATCTAACTGTTCAGCATACATAAGATCTGGCACAGGCTTTGAATAATCTTCTTCTTCACTCCCTGAAGTAAGTGTAATGAAGCAACATAGAACTGAGTTTCTCACTGATCTAAATTATCCCTTTTTTTAGCAAGTATTTTTATTAACAAATACAGTATTTTTAATTAACTGCAATATTTCACTTCCAACTCTATTTCATTTTAAAGAAATGACCTCTAAAATGATGGAACTATTTCACTGGAAAGATACTAAAGGTGTGTATCTAAACATAAATCTTAGTTCCTTCCCTGGATTCTTTCTTCTTTTTTAAGTCTTTTAATGATTTCTGGTGATACTGATAGACACACTTATTTAGGAACTTCAGAAATATAATATACATGAATATAATTTCAGTATGTTTGAGAAAACTCACAGTTATGCATAAATGCTCAAAAGTTATATGAGATATATTTGAAATTGTTAAAAAACAGTTTTTGGTCATTTAAGAAGTAATTGCTGTCAGCTTCAATCAGGAAGACACAGCAAGTGCCTACCTACTGAAATAGAAGGAATTAAAGAGTTTTCATTAAGTGTGAAATTGACCTATACTGCTAAAATAGAAGGGTCTCATATAAGGTTAAAGAAGTCTCCTCTTCATCCCCTAAAGCATTATAAATAAGGGAATCTGGGAGATATACCAGTGAGGGTAGGAAGATGTAGTTCCCCTTCTGTTCCATGTCTTTTACTCAAGAAATATTAAACAAAAAGCTATCATGGGAGGAGTGGGTGGTAAAGCATCTTATTGGAAGATTATCTTCCTTTTCACTGAATTTTAAAAGCAGAACACAGTAGAGAACCATCCATCTTATCCTAATCCATCTATTCTCAGCTAAGAGGCACATCTAGGGCTCAGGTAGTGAATTATAGGATTTGCTATGAAGTGGGGCCCAGAAAACAACAGGCAAGATCAGCAGTGAATTTAGAGCTATTTCCCAAGGCTGCCTGCAGCAGTCTACATTGTGGCATTTGAGGGCAAGAGATAATGCAATGTTTCTCAAAGAGTATCCCAAGGTCATTGGCAGCAAAAGACATAGTAGATTTTCAAAGTGCACTTTTATGGCTCATAACAAACTTCCTAAGCCAGAATCTCTGTAGATAAGAAATGTGTGATTTTAGTGTGATTCGTAGACACTAAAATGTGAGAATAGCTGCTGCACATGAATGTTTCATGCTTACAATAGAGCATAGCTGGAAAAACAAGAGAGCTAGTCCTAAGTTCACAGAGAAGCATAAGGGTATTTGAAAATAATGGAGACCCTTAGATTCTAATATAATCTAGTAACCAGGAAGCAGGTCTAGTAGATTAAAATTTAGAATTTCAAAGCATGAGAAAACAGATTTCGCAGGGAAAAATGAGTTCAGTTCAGTTGCTCAGTTGTGTCTGACTCTTTGAAACCCCATGGACTGTAGCACACCAGGCTTCCCTGACCATCACCAACTCTCAGAGCTTGCTCAAACTCATGTCCTTCTGTCAGTGATGCCTTCCAACCATCTCATTCTCTGTCGTCTCATTCTCCTCCTGCCTTCAATCTTCCCCAGGATCAAAATCTTTTCCAAGGAGTCAGTTCTTCCCATCAGGTGGCCATAGTACTGTAGTTTCAGCTTCAGCATCAGTCCTTACAATGAATATTCAGGACTGGTCTCCTTTAGGATGGACTGGTTTGATCTCTTTGCAGTCCAAGGGACTCTCAAGAGTCTTCTCCATCACCACCGTTCAAAAGCATAAATGCTTCAGTAAAGGAATACTGGAGTGTGTTACCACTTCCTTCTCCAGGGAACTAGAAAGCTATGTGCCTGCAAACATGATTAAATAAAATAAAAACTTGTAATAGGAGTAAAAACTTGAAGTTAGATAAGGAGAAGTAGGTCAAAATTTCTAGTAGCTATAGATTTCTAACATTCTTGCTTCAATTTGTATTTCATTTTCTATAAAATTTATACAGATACAATACACATTTCTATAGTCTTTCAGTGAAGAACTTGGTTTAAATCTAAAAAAAGTATACAATAATTACATGAAGAACAAGTCTCTCTGATCTCAATTTTCATTTCAGAAATTGATTAAATTTCCAAGTCTCTACCAGAAAGCATGACCTAGTGGTATTACTATGTGTGTGCTCAGTCACTTCAGTAGTGTCCAACTCTTTACAACCCTATGGACTATAGCCCATCAGAATCCTCTGTCCATGGGTTTCTCCAGGCAAAAACACTGGAATGGGTCACCATGCCCTCCTCCAGGGGATTTTTCCAAACCCAGGGATTGAATCTGTGCCTCCTGCATTGTGGGCAGATTCTTTATCATCTGAGCCACTGGGGAAGGCCAGTGACAATATTACCCAATATAAATTCTAATTAATGCAATGTCATTACTGAAGTTGAGAAAAACACATTCTAGTAATAACTAATAGAAAAATATGGGCACCCCAAACTAAAATCCATATCAAAAATAACTAGTATTAAATGTATCTTACATCTCTTTAAGTTTTCTCTTGGAACTGAAATAGAGTTGATGTGTTAGTTTTGGGTGTGCAGCAGATTGATTGATATTTAAATGCATTTAAAAAGTTATTACCACAGTAATCTAGGTACTATTTATCCTCATACATAGTTATTATTTTATTGATCATATTCCTTATGCTATATAAAACATCCCCATGATTATTTATTTTATAACTATAAGTCTATACATCTTAATTCTCTTCACTGTATATTAATTTTGTATCCCGTCCATTTACTGGATTCATTAATTTAAAAGTTTTTTATACTTTTTTGGTAGAGTCATAAGAATTTTCTACATATGATATCATTACATCAGCAAACAGTGACAATTTTACTTCCTCCTTTATAAATTGGACTCCTTTTTTTTGGTCTCAGTTGATTGTTGTGATTAGAATAAAGTTGAACAAAAGTATAAGAGTGGTAATCCTTGTCTTTTTCCTAATCTTAGAGAAAATGATTTCAACTTTTCATCATTGAGAATGACATTACCTGTGGGCTTAACATATAAGGACTCTTCTATTGAAGTTTGATAGAATGTGTGGTAGAATTCACCTATGAATCTATTTGGTCCTGAAATTTGTTGGGAGTCTTAAAACTTTGATTTGATTTTGGTAATAATCAGCTTGTTTATATTTTCTATTTCTTCCTAATTCAGTTTTAGGAGGTTGAATACTTCTAAGATTTTATCCATTTCTTCTAAGTTTTCCAATTTATTGCTATATAAATGTTCATAGTCATGTCTTTTATTTGTTTAAAATTCTGAAGTGTTGGGTGTAACTTCTCTTCTTTAATTTCTGATTTATCTTTTAGGTTCGGTCTCTTTTTTCTTTCAAGGTCTAACTGTTATTGTTGTTCTGTCACTCAGTGGACTGCAGCAAGCCAGGCTTCTCTGTCCTTCACCATCTCCAGGAGTTTACTCAAACTGCCAGCTTTTTCTCTATCTTCTTTCTCCTTCATCAAGAGGCCCTTTAGCTCTTCTTCAGTTTTGCCATAAGGATGGTGTTATCTGCATATCTGAATCTAACTAAGTTTATCAATTTTGCTTATCTTTTCAAAGAGCCAGATTTAAAACTAGTGGTTTCATTGATCTTTATATTTTTATTTTTTAGTCTTTGTTTCATTTATACATATTCCAATATGTGTTATTTCCTTTCTTCTAATAACTTGGATTTTCTTTTTCTTTTTTTTTTGAAAATAATGGCAAACTTTATTAGCATAAATCACAGGAATTAAAATGGGGAAAAGCCAGGTTATAAGTTTACAGAGGAAAAAAAAAATTGAAAATCAAATCATCAAATAACCATCGACCCAGAGGGTAGAACCTCTGGAAGCCCCAGATCCTCTAGGGGAGGGGTCTGGGGTGGGTCATTGTAAACAGAGCAATAAGGCCTAAGAGTAGAAGTGGAGACATCAGATCTCCCCAGACCCAGGCTGCTCCCTGCCCTGCCTCCAAGGAGGGACCCTCTTCCCCTCTTGAGAGGCTCAGGACACCCAGCCTCTGTTGAGGTTAGTGGAGTGGGTCTGGCTTGTCCTCACTTAAGACCACACTGGGGCCCCTGTTCCACTGACCCAGAACCCCAGCCCTGCCTGTCGCTTCCGCAGGATCCTGTCCCTCCACCCAGAATCCTATCAGTGGGCCACCACCAGTCTCCAGGGAAGGCAGGAAGTTTGGGGAAGGGATGCACCCAGTGGAATCAACAAGACTAACGGTCAAAATCAGATCCCAGCTTTCCTGAGGAGGCAGAAGAAAAGACCCCCAGAGTAGCAGTGGGGAGGATGAGAATGTTCTCTTTGTGGCCAGAAAGTTCACGGGGGCGTGAACGCTCCTAACAGTTTACACAGGGAAGGGGCACCCCCAGAGTGGACATCCACCTCTCTCCCCGCTCAGAAACAGGATGGATGACGTTCGGAATTCTCAGCCCCAGAGGGCAAGACACCCTTCAGGTGGGTTTCAGTGAAGAGCTTGCTGGCCTGGGGAGTAAGGAAGGGGGTTCAAAATACAGGAGTTTATAAAAACAGTCTGGGTGAGCTGTGAAGTTAAAGATGGGGAGTCAACAGAGCTGCTTCCCGTTCACCTGCTTGTGCTAAGAAAAAAATAAAACATGAATTGCTTCCCCGCCCCAAGCCTTCAGTACAAGGCAGGCCCCGCGTATCCCGCAGCCACCACGGTGTGCGCAGGGGAAAGAGTACAAAAGGAGACGTCTGTAAAATCTCTTCAAAGTCAGTTTCGTTTAGAGAAGTAAAAGCAATTTGGATAGTGTAGAAAACTATCAAAGTCAGTACAGTGTCCGGGCAACAGGGTGACACCACCGAGGAGACGGAGGAAGTGATAGAAAACATTGTTGCTGGAGGGGCCTTTCTCAGTAGAACCAGAGCAGTTGGGGGGTAGGGGGCAGGTCCTGCGGGCAGCTGCCTGGGGAGACGGGAAGGGCAGGAGGCACGCGAGGAACCTTCCCTGGCCCCGTGGGCACGTCCGCCCTTGAGTGGATGGGTGGGTGGATGGGTTGGGTGGATGCTGGCATTGTCTGGGGGGAGCTGGCGTCCCCCCGGTACTCTCAGAACAAGACTGACGAGGTTGGGGTTGGGGATAAGGATGCAAAGAGGCCCCCATCTGACCCTGCCTGCCCTCCCCACCCCTGGCTCCACTGCTAAAATATGAGTANGATGGGTGGGTGGATGGGTTGGGTGGATGCTGGCATTGTCTGGGGGGAGCTGGCGTCCCCCCGGTACTCTCAGAACAAGACTGACGAGGTTGGGGTTGGGGATAAGGATGCAAAGAGGCCCCCATCTGACCCTGCCTGCCCTCCCCACCCCTGGCTCCACTGCTAAAATATGAGTAAGAGATGGCTTCAGTGTGGGGTGCTAGCTTGGCCAGGTGGGCTCGTGGGGATGCAGGTGGGACCCTCCAACCTCTGCCTCGGGGGAGGGTGACGGGCTGGCAGCCTGGGGGAGCCTCAGGAGGAGGAAGGCAGCCCAGAGGCGCTGGCAGGGGGCAAGAGAAGCAGGCAGGACCCCTCAGGGTCCTCTCGCCATCACCGAGGGCACGGTTCCAGTTTCAGTCGGGCTGGCCCCTTTGCCACCGCCCCCCCACCCCGGCCCCCCCAGGACGAGGCTTCTGGGTCCCAGTAGCAGTGAGGAGGCTGGGCCAGGGCATGGGCCACGGGGAGGGACGAGGGCGCCTAGCAGAAGAGCTTGAGGAAGCAGTTCTGACAATAAGGCTTATTGTTCTGCTCCTTGAAGGTGCCCTTGTTAAGCTGCTTGAGGCAGAAAGCGCAGATGAAGTGCTCGGGGTGGAACTTCTTCGCCATGGCGGTGATGCAGCGGCCTGGTGCTAGCTTGGCCAGGTGGGCTCGTGGGGATGCAGGTGGGACCCTCCAACCTCTGCCTCGGGGGAGGGTGACGGGCTGGCAGCCTGGGGGAGCCTCAGGAGGAGGAAGGCAGCCCAGAGGCGCTGGCAGGGGGCAAGAGAAGCAGGCAGGACCCCTCAGGGTCCTCTCGCCATCACCGAGGGCGCGGTTCCAGTTTCAGTCGGGCTGGCCCCTTTGCCACCGCCCCCCACCCCGGCCCCCCCAGGACGAGGCTTCTGGGTCCCAGTAGCAGTGAGGAGGCTGGGCCAGGGCATGGGCCACGGGGAGGGACGAGGGCGCCTAGCAGAAGAGCTTGAGGAAGCAGTTCTGACAATAAGGCTTATTGTTCTGCTCCTTGAAGGTGCCCTTGTTAAGCTGCTTGAGGCAGAAAGCGCAGATGAAGTGCTCGGGGTGGAACTTCTTCGCCATGGCGGTGATGCAGCGGCCCGTGATGGGCTTCTGGCAGCCCGAGCACAGCGAGCCCCGCTGCTCATGGTAGTGCGCCTAGCAGTAGGGCTGGCCCTCGTGCTCAAAGAAGCTGCCACGGACAAACGGCGTGAAGCACTCCCGACACACAAAGCACTCGGGGTGCCAGAGGGTGTTGAGGGCTGAGATATAGTTCTCCAGGATGGCCCGGGCACAGCCGCCACACTTGGGCGCGAACACGTCAAAGTAATTCTTGCAGCAGTAGGCCTTGCTGTCTTTCTCGTGGAACCCTTCAGGCCCGAAGAAGGCTCCACACTGGGCACAGATGAAGTGCTTGGGGTGCCACGTCCAGTCCAGGGCTGTCACCACTTTATCCAGAATGGGCCCGTTGCAGTAGTAGCAGCATGGAGAGAAGAGGTTGTGATAGTTCTTTTCACAGTAGGGCTGTCCATCCCCCTCGAAGAAGCTCTGGGAGCCGATCTCCTCCTGGCAGTGGGTGCACGCGAAGTGCTCGGGGTGCCATGTCTTCCCCATGGCCGTCACCACCTCCCCCGCGATCGGCTTTTTGCAGGCCCAAAGACCCCCTTGGCGACCGTGGCGACCCCCAGTTTGTTCAGGTCATACTGCAGGCTCCCCAACATGCTGTCCAGCTGGTCCCGGGCTTCGGGGGGCCCCCTGGGGGAGAGCTGCTCCTCATCTCCCCCTGGGCCATGAACTTAAATTCTGACAGCGAGGCCATCAGCTCATCCAGCTCCCTGGCGGCGGAGGAGGCTGAGATGCGCATCTGCTGCTGGCTGGAAGTGACTCGCTGGGGACTGCTCATCTCGCCCTGGTTCACAGTGATGGTGGTGAGGGGGTGGGGGACGGGACTGGGCACAGAGCTCTCCAGCTCATCCAAGAGGTTCTCCACTCTGGGCCGCAAGTCCTCCAGGCCCTGGCCACCGTTCCACTTGGGCTTCTCTTTGGTCAGTGGTCCAGTTTTGCCCCTCCAGCAGGCTGTTATTCTCTGGGATGCCGTAGTGGGTGCTCAGAGCCCCCAGCAGCGGCGGGCTGGAGTTGGCCTCATCTGCGGGGAAACCTGGGGGTTATGCTGCACGGCGTTCAGCTCCAGCAGCAGGCAGTCGAGCTCGGAGAGGTTGCTGCCCAAGGAGTAGCTCATGACGGTGGGCGAAGGTTCGGCTGACTTCTGCTTGTTGGGGAAACTGTACATGTGGTCTTCCTCGCCAGCTCGGGGACACGGGGGCCCGCTGCCGTCCTGGGGGTTAGAGGCACTGGAAGTCTTGGCACTGGAGCCGTACACGGGGGATGAGGACTGAGGCTGCTGGTGGGTGAATCGGGAAGTGCTGGGTGGCCAGGGGTCTAAGGGGTCGAGAACCGTGCTGTTGAGGGCCTCGCTGGATGGGGGCGGTGGGATGGGGGCACGGTGATCTCCTGGTATGTGTGGTTCCCAGTGGGGTAGGAGTAGGGGGTCTCCTCAGACAAGAACATGGGCTGCTTGGAGATGTGGGAGGCTGTGGACTCCAGGTCCGCCAGCAGGGCGTGGATTTTTGCCCAAAGAGCTATAACTTTGTAACTCATTAAACAAAGCATGGTGAATTTGTCACTAAGAGCTGCAGGGAGGGGAGGACTCCCCAATTATTTTTCTTTTAGACCAAAAAATAACAAAGTCACAGCACAGACTCTGACCCCTTTAGACTTGCCACAGGTCAGACTCTTCTCTTTTAGGACCCAAGCGGATTTTCTTTTCAAAATTAATTCCTTTAAGTATAGGTTAGATTGTTTATTTGAGATTTTCATTGTTTCGAAGGTAGGTCTGGTCCCAGGACCCTGCTTCAGACAGGAGGAGGTGTCAGGAGACGCTCCCTGCTTCAGACAGCAGGAGGCGTCCAGGAGACTGGCAAAGGTCAGTTTTCATTCCAATCCCAAAGAAAGGCAATGCAAAATAATGCTCAAACTACCACACAATTGCATTCATCTCATACGCTAGTAAAGTAATGCTCAAAATTCTCCAAGCCAGGCTTCAGTAATATGTGAACCATGAACTTCCAGATGTTCAAGCTGGCTTTAGAAAAGGCAGAGGAACCAGAGATCGAATTGCCAACATCTGCTGGATCATGGAAAAAGCAAGAGGGTTCCAGAAAAACATCTATTTCTGCTTTATTGACTATGCCAAAGCCTTTGACTGTGTAGATCACAATAAACTGTGGAAAATTCTGAAAGAGATGGGAATGCGCGACCACCTGATCTTCATCAGGAGAAATCTGTATGCAGGTCAGGAAGCAACAGTTAGAACTGGACATGGAACAATAGACTGGTTCCAAATAGGAAAAGGAATTGTCAAGGCTGTATATTGTCACCTTGCTTATTTAACTTCTATGCAGAGTACATCATGAGAAATGCTGGGCTGGAAGAAGCACAAGCTGGAATCAAGACTGCTGGGAAAGATATCAATAACCTCAGTTATGCAGATGACACCACCCTTATGGCAGAAAGTGGAGAGGAACTAAAAAGCCTCTTGATGAAAGTGAAAGAGGAGAGTGGAAAAATTGGTTTAAAGCTCAACATTCAGAAAACAAACATCATGGCATCTGGTCCCATCACTTCATGGGAAATAGATGGGGAAACAGTGGAAACAGTGTCAGACTTTATTTTGGGGGATTCCAAATCACTGCAGATGGTAACTGAAGCCATGAAATTAAAAGACACTTGCTTCTTGGAAGAAAAGCTATGACCAACCTAGACAGCATGTTAAAAAGCAGAGATATTACTTTGCTAACAAAGGTCCATTTAGTCAAAGCTATGGTTTTTCCAGTAGTCATGTACAGATGTGAGAGTTGGACTATAAAGAAAGCTGAGCGCCAGAGAATTGATGCTTTTGAACTGTGGTGTTGGAGAAGATGCTTGTGAGTCCCTTGGACTG
>SJYX01005910.1:0-37798 GCA_006410675.1 Oreotragus oreotragus | reverse complement strand
TCTATCAGATCTAGGCCCTTAAATCTATTTCTCACTTCCACTGTATAATCATAAGGGATTTGATTTAGGTCATACCTGAATGGTCTAGCGGTTTTCCCTACTTTCTTCAATTTAAGTCTGAATTTGGAAATAAGGAGTTCATGATCTGAGCCACAGTCAGCTCCTAGTCTTGTTTTTGTTGACTGTATAGAGCTTCTCCATCTTTGGCTGCAAAGAATATAATCAATCTGATTTCGGTGTTGACCTTCTGGTGATGTCCATGTGTAGAGTCTTCTCTTGTGTTGCTGGAAGAGGGTGTTTGCTATGACCAGTGCATTTTCTTGGCAAAACTCTATTAGTCTTTGCCCTGCTTCATTCCGCATGCCAAGGCCAAATTTGCCTGTTACTCCAGGTGTTTCTTGACTTCCTACTTTAGCATTCCAGTCCCCTATAATGAAAAGGACATCTTTTTTGGGTGTTAGTTCTACAAGGTCTTGTAGGTCTTTAGCTAGGTTAATTTCTACTACTTTGCCTTTCAGATAGATGATCTGTTCTTCTGTAACATCTAAGCTAATACTGATTTCCTCTAGTATAATTTAAATTTCAGTTACTGTATTCTTCACCTTTTATTGATTATTTTTCATGTTTTATAGCTCTTTGTTGAAGTTCTCACTGTGTTTTATTTCTTTCTGAAATCATTGGGCATCTTTATAATTATTATCTTAAACTTTTTTATCTGGTAGATTTTTTCTCTAACCATGTTTAGGTCTTTTTCTGAGATTTTTGTCTTGTTCCTTCCTTCAGAGCATCTTTCTCTGTCTCATTTTGTCTAATTCTCTGTATTTATTTGTAAGTATTAGGTAGGTTTGATATGGGAGGAATGGCCTTATGTAAAGATTTCCAGTGCACCTAATAGCATGATTTCCTCTGCGTACCACAGATAAATAATCTAAGCATGTCTCTTATGTGGGCTGCAGGACCCATCTGTTGTGTTGGGGCCAAATACAATAGAAGCACTAGTAGTGAAGGTTGGCTCCAGGCCTAGTTGACTGAGATGCTCTGTCTCATGTGGCTTCCTTGGACTCTCTGGTGGGTGGGGCAGTCTCCCCACACTCCTGGCTATGCATCCTCAGTCTTGGCTGCTGCAGGTTTCTAATAGGCTAGAGGAATAACTAATAGGCTTTCAAGTGCTGGTGTCAACATGGTAAAACAAGATACCAAATGACTGATACCATCCTTTCAGTCCCCAGCAGAAATTCTGCCTCTATGGGAGGCTCACCAAAATAAGTATGTGGATCTGACCCAAGTACCTTTCAAACTCATGGTCTTTACTGGGACTCAGAACATGAATTTCTCAGCATGCTCTTTATTTTTTTAAAATTTTAAATATAAATTTATTTATTTTAATTGGAGGTTAATTACTTTACAATATTGTATTGGTTTTGCCATACATCAACATGAATCCACCACAGGTATACACGTGTTCCCCATCCGGAAACCCCCTCCCTCCTCTCTCCCTGTAACATCCCTCTTGGTCATCTCAGTGCACCAGCCCCAAGTATCCAGTATCATGCATCGACCGTGGACTGGCGATTCGTTTCATCTATGATATTATACATGTTTCAATGCCATTCTCTTTCCAAATGCTCTGGTTCTCCTGACTGAAGCCCCATTGTTTTTCAAACCTCAGCTTTTTGGGTACTTGTCTTTCTGTTGTGGAATTTCTTGGCTAAGAAATTCAGCCTAGATGTGTAGCTAGAACACCTCAGTTAATGAGAAGAAAATCTGTGGTTGTGATATTCCTCCTGTTTCTGCTCATGTGTACGGGTCTTGTCTAGGCTGCCTCTTTGTTCCTCTGACCCACTGACTGTGTCTCCTTCTTTATGTCTTCAAATGTGGAAAACCTTTTCTATCAGCCTTTAGATTATTTCCATTTCTCTGTGAGTAGTTGTAATTTTGTTGTGCTTTTAGGAGAGTTGAGTTCATAGTCTTCCTACTTCAACATCTTGATTTATGTGAGTCATAAATTAAATTATTTTTTTTCTTGACTAAATACAAGAATAAAGAAGAGTAGAATTTATTGTTCTCCCTTAATATATAAAGAGAAAATAATAAAAATATAATTATTCATATAACATCATGAATACATTTACTTTTTAATAGTCAAGTTGTTGTTCAGTTCCTTAGTCATATCTGACTCTTTGTGACCCTATAGACTGGAGCACACCAAGCTTCCTTGTTCTTCAACACCTCTCAGACCTTGCTCAAAGTCATGTCCATTGATTTGGTGATGCCATCCAACTCCCTTTTAATAGGCATAGATATTTGTAACTAATTCAGTGAACTTAAATAATAAACTTTAAAAATATAAAAGCATCAATAGATTGTTAGTACATCATCACAAGTTTGGGGATCAGCTAGTTTTAAGTAATAAACATGTTACAAACTGGGCTTCCCAGGTAGCACTAGTTGTAAAGAATCTGCCTTACAATGCATAAGACTTAAGAGATGTGGGGTCAGTCACTCAGTTGAGACGCTTCCCGTGAAGGAGGGCATGGCAACCCACTCCAGTATTCTTTCCTGGAGAATCCCATGGATGGAGAAGCTTCCTGGGCTATAGTCCAGAGGGTTGCACAGAGTAAGACACGACTGAACTGACTTAGTGTGCATGCACACATACACGTTACCCACTAACAGTAAATGCTTGATTCAGTACCAGTTATTAAAACTTCCTAAATTGGTAAATCTTTATCTTTGAAACAAGACTAATGCTATTACTAGATGGTTATTGTGAAGATAAGAAGAGTATATGATTTCTGGTCAATAAACATAACTATTAACATTATTATTTTGTTGTTGTCTTTGAGATACAAGTTAACTTATGTTTTTGTTGTTATTATCTCTACTGGATGTATTTCTAATATTTTATTTTGGGAGGAGAATTATCTTATGTCTAAAATTTGAACACAATCTTGTATAGAGGAAACATTCTAAAAATTCCTTAACCAGAGAATATAAAACCTTGCTTCCTTATACACGTTACCCACTAACAGTAAATGCTTGATTCAGTACCAGTTATTAAAACTTCCTAAATTGGTAAATCTTTATCTTTGAAACAAGACTAATGCTATTACTAGATGGTTATTGTGAAGATAAGAAGAGTATATGATTTCTGGTCAATAAACATAACTATTAACATTATTATTTTGTTGTTGTCTTTGAGATACAAGTTAACTTATGTTTTTGTTGTTATTATCTCTACTGGATGTATTTCTAATATTTTATTTTGGGAGGAGAATTATCTTATGTCTAAAATTTGAACACAATCTTGTATAGAGGAAACATTCTAAAAATTCCTTAACCAGAGAATATAAAACCTTGCTTCCT
Source organism: Oreotragus oreotragus (assembly GCA_006410675.1). Classification (NCBI taxonomy): domain Eukaryota; kingdom Metazoa; phylum Chordata; class Mammalia; order Artiodactyla; family Bovidae; genus Oreotragus; species Oreotragus oreotragus. Next base: position 34,432 of record SJYX01005910.1, on the reverse strand, counting down.
AGATTACTTCAGTTGGACCCATTCAGTCATTACATTATGAATATGTACATAGAGCAGATATAGAAAAAATTAGATATTTGCCTTGTTTTAGCTAGTTTTCAACTTGGAAAGTAGACAAAACTAATATATACAAAAAGTACTGGTAAAATAGGCAAGAGGTTGTTTTATTATTAGCAAATTATCTCTAATAAGCTATTTGGGTACCTGATGAATCTTACTTTTTTTATTCTAAGTAAGTGTTCTTAATTTCAGACAAAAGTAGATTATAAAGTTGATTGGCCCCATATTCCTCACCTTTGACCCTATAACTTTGATACTAAGTGTGAATCATTCAATTCAAATAGTAGCCTGGATAGGCCATCATTTTCAAATTTTAAACACTCAAAACCTAGTGATCAATATGTTTATATATGGACCTACAGTGCTTGTTCATGCACACACATGCACTTACTAACATACATGTTCACACGCACTTCAGTTCAGTTCAGTCACTCCGTCGTGTCCAACTCTTTGCAACCACATGGACAACAGTATGCCAGGCCTCCCTGTCCATCACCAACACCCAGNATTTTAAATATAAATTTATTTATTTTAATTGGAGGTTAATTACTTTACAATATTGTATTGGTTTTGCCATACATCAACATGAATCCACCACAGGTATACACGTGTTCCCCATCCGGAAACCCCCTCCCTCCTCTCTCCCTGTAACATCCCTCTTGGTCATCTCAGTGCACCAGCCCCAAGTATCCAGTATCATGTATCGACCGTGGACTGGTGATTCGCTTCATCTATGATATTATACATGTTTCAATGCCATTCTCTTTCCAAATGCTCTGGTTCTCCTGACTGAAGCCCCATTGTTTTTCAAACCTCAGCTTTTTGGGTACTTGTCTTTCTGTTGTGGAATTTCTTGGCTGAGAAATTCAGCCTAGATGTGTAGCTAGAACACCTCAGTTAATGAGAAGAAAATCTGTGGTTGTGATATTCCTCCTGTTTCTGCTCATGTGTATGGGTCTTGTCTAGGCTGCCTCTTTGTTCCTCTGACCCACTGACTGTGTCTCCTTCTTTATGTCTTCAAATGTGGAAAACCTTTTCTATCAGCCTTTAGATTATTTCCATTTCTCTGTGAGTAGTTGTAATTTTGTTGTGCTTTTAGGAGAGTTGAGTTCATAGTCTTCCTACTTCAACATCTTGATTTATGTGAGTCATAAATTAAATTATTTTTTTTCTTGACTAAATACAAGAATAAAGAAGAGTAGAATTTATTGTTCTCCCTTAATATATAAAGAGAAAATAATAAAAATATAATTATTCATATAACATCATGAATACATTTACTTTTTAATAGTCAAGTTGTTGTTCAGTTCCTTAGTCATATCTGACTCTTTGTGACCCTATAGACTGGAGCACACCAAGCTTCCTTGTTCTTCAACACCTCTCAGACCTTGCTCAAAGTCATGTCCATTGATTTGGTGATGCCATCCAACTCCCTTTTAATAGGCATAGATATTTGTAACTAATTCAGTGAACTTAAATAATAAACTTTAAAAATATAAAAGCATCAATAGATTGTTAGTACATCATCACAAGTTTGGGGATCAGCTAGTTTTAAGTAATAAACATGTTACAAACTGGGCTTCCCAGGTAGCACTAGTTGTAAAGAATCTGCCTTACAATGCATAAGACTTAAGAGATGTGGGGTCAGTCACTCAGTTGAGACGCTTCCCGTGAAGGAGGGCATGGCAACCCACTCCAGTATTCTTTCCTGGAGAATCCCATGGATGGAGAAGCTTCCTGGGCTATAGTCCAGAGGGTTGCACAGAGTAAGACACGACTGAACTGACTTAGTGTGCATGCACACATACACGTTACCCACTAACAGTAAATGCTTGATTCAGTACCAGTTATTAAAACTTCCTAAATTGGTAAATCTTTATCTTTGAAACAAGACTAATGCTATTACTAGATGGTTATTGTGAAGATAAGAAGAGTATATGATTTCTGGTCAATAAACATAACTATTAACATTATTATTTTGTTGTTGTCTTTGAGATACAAGTTAACTTATGTTTTTGTTGTTATTATCTCTACTGGATGTATTTCTAATATTTTATTTTGGGAGGAGAATTATCTTATATCTAAAATTTGAACACAATCTTGTATAGAGGAAACATTCTAAAAATTCCTTAACCAGAGAATATAAAACCTTGCTTCCTAGATTACTTCAGTTGGACCCATTCAGTCATTACATTATGAATATGTACATAGAGCAGATATAGAAAAAATTAGATATTTGCCTTGTTTTAGCTAGTTTTCAACTTGGAAAGTAGACAAAACTAATATATACAAAAAGTACTGGTAAAATAGGCAAGAGGTTGTTTTATTATTAGCAAATTATCTCTAATAAGCTATTTGGGTACCTGATGAATCTTACTTTTTTTATTCTAAGTAAGTGTTCTTAATTTCAGACAAAAGTAGATTATAAAGTTGATTGGCCCCATATTCCTCACCTTTGACCCTATAACTTTGATACTAAGTGTGAATCATTCAATTCAAATAGTAGCCTGGATAGGCCATCATTTTCAAATTTTAAACACTCAAAACCTAGTGATCAATATGTTTATATATGGACCTACAGTGCTTGTTCATGCACACACATGCACTTACTAACATACATGTTCACACGCACTTCAGTTCAGTTCAGTCACTCCGTCGTGTCCAACTCTTTGCAACCACATGGACAACAGTATGCCAGGCCTCCCTGTCCATCACCAACACCCAGTTTACCCAAACTCAAGTCCATTGAGTTGGTTTTGACACCCAATGATCCCATCCCTTCACTTACTGCATTCAATCTTTCCCAGCATCAGGGGCTTTTCAAATGTCACATCTTCAAGTCAGTCAGATCTTTGCATCAGGTGGCCAAAGTATTGGGGTTTCAGCTTCAACATCAGTCCTTGTAATAAATATTCAGGACTGATTTCTTTGAGGATGAAATCGTTGGATCTCCTTTCAGTCAAAGGGACTCTCAAGAGTTTTCTCCAACAGAGTTCAAAAGCATCAATTATTTGGTGCTCAGCTTTCTTTATAGTCCAACTCTCATATCCATACATGACTACTGGAAAACCATAGCCTAACTAGATGGACCTTTGTTGGCAAAGTAATGTCTCTGCTTTTTAATACGCTGTCTAGGACAATCAAAATTTTCCTTCCAAGGAGTAAGATCTTTTAAATGCGTGGCTGTGGTCATTATCTACAGTGATTTTGGAGCCCCACAAAATAAAGATAGCCACTGTTTCCACTATTTCCCCATCTATTTGCCATGAAGTGACTGGACTGGATGTCATGATTTTTGTTTTCTGAATGTTGAGATTTAAGGCAACTTTTTCACTCTTCTTTTTCACTTTCAACAGGCTCTTTAGTTCTTTACTTTCTTCCATAAGGGTGGTGTCATCTGCCTATCAGAGGTTATTATTATTTCTCTCGGCAATATTGATTCCAGCTTGTGCTTCATCCAGCCCAGCATTTCTCATGATGTACTCTGCATATAAGTTAAATAAGCAGGTGACAATATACAGCCTTGATATACTCCTTTTCCTATTTGGAACCAGTCTGTTGTTCCATGTCCAGCTCTAACTGTTGTTTCCTGACCTGCATACAGATTTCTCCTGATGAAGGTCAGATGGTCTGATATCCCTATCTCTTTAAGAATTTTCCACAGTTTGTTTTGATACACACAGTAAAAGGCTTTGGCATAGTCAATAAAGCAGAAATCGATGTTTTTCTGGAACTCTTGCTTTTTCCACGATCCAGCAGATGTTGGCAATTTGGTCTCTGTTTCCTCTGCCTTTTCTAAAACCAACTTGGACATCAGGAAGTTCATGGATCACATACTGCTGAAGCCTGGCTTGGAGAATTTTGAGCATTACTTTACTCGTGCATGAGATGAGTGCCATTGTGCGATAGTTTGAGCATTCTTTGGCTTTGCCTTTCTTTGGGATTGGACTGAAAACTGACCTTTTCCAGTTCTGTGGCCACTGCTGAGTTTTCCAAATTTGCTGGCATATTGAGTGCAGCACTTTCACAGCATCATGTTTTAGGATTTGAAACAGCTCAACTGGAATTCCATCACCTCCACTAGCTTTGTTGATAATAATGCTTGCCCAAGTGACTTCACATTCTAGGATTTCTGGCTCTAGGCGAATGATCATAAAATTGTTATTATCTAGGTAGTGAAGATGTTTTTTGTACAGTTCTGTGTTCTTTTGCCATTTCTTCTTAATATCTTCTGCTTCTGTTAGGTCCATACCATGTCTGTCCTTTATTGAGCCCATCTTTGCATGAAATGGACCTTGGTATTTCTGATTTTCTTGAAGAGATCTCTAGTCTTTCCCTGTCTATTGTTTTCCTCTATTTTTTTTTTTTTTTTTTTGCACTGATCACTGAGGAAGGCTTTCTTATCTCTCATTGCTAGTCTTTGGAACTTTGCATTCAAATGTGTATATCTTTCTTTTTCTCCTTTCCTTTTCACTTCTCTTCTTTTCACAGCTATTTGTAAGGCCTTCTCAGACAGCCATTTTTTTTTTCATTTCTTTTTCTTGCAGATGGTCTTGATCCCTGTCTCCTATACAATGTCACAAACCTCCATCAGTAGTTCATCAGGCACTCTATCAGATCTAACTCTTAAATCTATTTGTCACTTTCACTGTATAATCATAAGGGATTTGATTTAGGTCATACGCAAATGGTTTAGTGGTTTTCCCTACTTTCTTCAATTTAAGTCTGGATTTACCAATAAGGAGTTCATGATCTGAGCCACAGTCAGCTCATGCTGACTGTATAAAGCTTCTCCATCGTTGGCTACAAAGAATATAATCAATCTGATTTTGGTGTTGGCCATCTGTAGAGTCTATGTGTAGAGTCTTCTTTTGTATTGTTGGCAGAGGGTGTTTACTATGACCAGTATATTCTCTTGGGAAAATTCTATTTGCATTTGCCCTACTTCATTCTGTACTCCAACGCCAAATTTGCCTGTTACTCCAGGTGTTTCTTGACTTCCTAGTTTTCCAAATTTGCTGGCATATTGAGTGCAGCACTTTCACAGCATCATCTTTCAGGATCTGAAATAGCTCCACTGGAATTCCATCACTTCCACTAGCTTTGTTGATAATAATACTTTCTAAGGCCCACTTGACTTCACATTCCAGGATGTCTGGCTCTAGGTGAGTGATCACACCATCGTGATTATCTGGGTCGTGAAGATCTTTTTTGTACAGTTCTTCTGTGTATTCTTGCCACCTCTTCTTAATATCTTCTGCTTCTGTTAGGTCCCTACCATTTCTGTCCTTTATCGAGCCCATCTTTGCATGAAATGTTCCCTTGGTATCTCNTGAATTCACATTCCAGGATGTCTGGCTCTAGGTGAGTGATCACACCATCGTGATTATCTGGGTCGTGAAGATCTTTTTTGTACAGTTCTTCTGTGTATTCTTGACACCTCTTCTTAATATCTTCTGCTTCTGTTAGGTCCATACCATTTCTGTCCTTTATCGAGCCCATCTTTGCATGAAATGTTCCCTTGGTATCTCTAATTTTCTTGAGGAGATTTCTAGTCTTTCCTGTTCTATTGTTTTCCTCTATTTCTTTGCATTGATCACTGAGGAAGGTTTTCTTATCTCTTGCTATTCTTTGGAACTCTGCATTCAAATGGGCATATCTTTCCCTTTCTCCTTTGCTTTTCACTTCTCTCCTTTTCTCAGCTATTTGTAAATTCTCCTCAGACAACCATTTTGCCTTTTTGCATTTCTTTTTCTTGGGGATGGTCTTGATCCCTGTCTCCTGTACAATGTCACAAACAGATGTGTATAAGAGACAGCTTCCCACCCAGCTTGAGACAATGACAGCTCTGTGCTTGCAGGATTAACTCTTTGGCAGTTTTTGCTGGTGGCCTACCAGTTCCTTCGCTATGGTCCAAGGATACAAAAGTCAATAATCTACCTTTCAGAGAGACTACTCTCCCATGAGGGAGAAGGACCCGTGTGCAAAGAATTACGCTGTCTAAAACTCAGGGTGGCGTTTAACCCAAGGCACTGAGAGACAAGCCCCCCAGAGTGTTGCAGCTGTTCCTCCTCACCTCCACACTTTCTTCTATTTAAGTCTGAATTTGGTAATGAGGAGTTCATGATCTGAGCCACAGTCAGCTCCCGATATTGTTTTTGCTGACTGTATAGAGTTTCTCCATCTTTGGCCACAAAGAATATAACTAATCTGATTTCAGTATTGACCATTTGCTGATGTCCATGTGTAGAGTTGTCTCTTGTGTTGCTGGAAGAGGGTGTTTGCTATGACCCATGTGTTCTCTTGGCAAAACTGGTAGCCTTTGCCCTGCTTCATTTTGTATTCCAAGGATAAACTTGCCTGTTACTCCAGGTATCCCTGGACTTCCTAGTTTTGCATTCCAGTCCCCTGTGATGAAAAAGACATAATTTTGGGTATTAGTTCTAGAAGGTCTTGTAGGTCTTCATAGGACCATTCAACTTCAGCTTCTTCAGCATTACTGGTTGGGGCATAGACTTGGACTACTGTGATAATAAATGGTTTGCCTCGGAAATGAACAGAAATCATTCTGTGGTTCTTGAGATTGCATCCAAGTACTGCATTTTGGACTCTTTTGTTGGCTATGATGGCTACTCCATTTCTTCTGAGGGATTCCTGCCCACGTTAGTAGATATAATGGTCATCTGAGTTAAATTCTCCCATTCCAGTCCATTTTAGTTCGCTGAATCCTAAAATGTCAATGTTCACTCCTGCCATCTCCTGTTAGACCACTTCCAATTTACCTTGATTCGTGGACCTAACATCCCATGTTCCCATGCAATATTGCTCTTTATAGCATCTCACTTTCCTTCCATCACCAGTCATATCCACAGCCTGGGGTTGTTTTCACTTTGCCTCCGTCTCTTCACTCTTTCTGGAGTTATTTCTCCACTGATCTCCAGTAGCCTATTGGGCCCTACAGACCTGGGGGGTTACTCTTTCAGTGTCCTGTCTTTTTGCCTTTTCTACTGTCCATGGGGTTCTCAAGGCAGGAATACTGAAGTGGTTTGCCATTTACTTCTCCAGTGGACCACGAACTCTCCATCTTGGGTGGCTCTACACAGCATGGCTTGTAGTTTTATTGAGTTAGACAAGGCTGTGAACCATGTGATCAGTTTGGTTAGTTTTCTGTGATTGCGTTTTTCATTCTGTCTGCCCTCTGATGGATAAGGATAAGAGGCTTGTGGAAGCTTCCTGATGGGAGGGACTGGTTGTGGGGGAATCTGGGTCTTGTTCTGATGGGCTGGGTCATGCTCAGTAAATCTTTAATCCAGCTTTCTGTTGATGGTCAGAACTGTGTTCCTTCCANCCTCTGATGGATAAGGATAAGAGGCTTGTGGAAGCTTCCTGATGGGAGGGACTGGTTGTGGGGGAATCTGGGTCTTGTTCTGATGGGCTGGGTCATGCTCAGTAAATCTTTAATCCAGCTTTCTGTTGATGGTCAGAACTGTGTTCCTTCCATGTTGCTTGGCCTAAGGCCAAACTCTGGTAGGGATAAGGTAATGGCAGCCTCCTTCCAAAGGACTCACACCAGTCTGCCGTTGTTGCTCCCAGGACTGTTGCTGTCAGTGTTCCTGACCCCACAGCAGGCCACTGTCAACTCATGCCTCTGCCGGACACTTCTGGATACTCACAGGCAAGTCTGGTTCAGTCTCTTGTGGGGTCACTGCTCCCTTCTACTGGTCCTGGCACAGACAGGGTTTTGTTTGTGCCCTCCAAGAGTCTGTTTCCCCAGTCCCGTGGCAGTTCTGTAAGCAAATCCCACTGGCCTCCAAAGTCAAATGCCCTGCCGGTTCTCAGCCTCTTTGCCAGATCCCCACGTTGGAAAACCTGTTGTGCATCTTAGAACTTCTGTAACAGTGCGAGAACGCCTTTCGTAAAATTGTTCTCCAGTTTGTGGGTCATCTGCTCAGTGGCGCTATGGTGGGGCTAATAGCGACCTCCTCTAGGAGGACTTAGGCCACAGAGCGTGCCTCCCAGGTCTGCTGCAGCCAGAGCCCCTGTCCCTGTTCAGGCCACTGCTGACCGCCTCCGCAGGAGACACTCAGACACAAAGCTGCCTGGCCCTGTCTCTCTGGGGTCACTGGGTCCCGGCGCACACAGGCGTTGTTTGAGCCCTCCAAGCATCTCTGGCAATTATGGGCTTTGAATCTAAACAAAGCCCTTCCTACCATCCTAATTGGCTTCTCCTTTGCCCTTGGATGTGGGGTATCTTTTCTTGGCGGGATCCAACATTCTCCTGTCAATGGTTGTTGGGCAGTATTATTATTATTGGCATAGCACAACACATGCGAGAGCTCACATAGAAAGAGTTTATTTGGGCAGAAACAAACAGGAACACATACCTGGAGAGAAAGAGTGTGGACATCCTTCCCAGTGAGGAGAAGTACAGTAAAGAGGTGGTTAAATCATTTATATCGGGACAGTTCCTCTGGGTCTTTGTCCTCACCTGGCCAATTATCTCATTTCTTTTCCCACATCTGTTGTGTCCCAGGGCCTTCCCTTATATCTGTGCACATCTTTTTGCCAAGATAGATTCCAGTGCAGAGGCCTATGGGAGCTTCACAGCACCTATTATGAAGCAGTGTCCCCTCCCTTTTCGACCTCTGAGAAGTCTTCCTATGCATGTGCAGTCAGGGAGGGCTCCTTGACCTCAGGAGTCATAGATCTGGTCATCTTATCTTTCTATTCCAGCAGAGTTCAGCTCCTGCCATTGAGTTGATCCTTGAAGTGTCTAGGGAAAACAAAGATCCAATTTACTCTACTTGACAATCTCCAGCTGATGGTCAGAGCCTTGTTCAAGTTCACCAACCTAGAAGAAGGCTTCTTCCAGGCCCATTTGAAAAAAAGCTGCTGAATCTCTGTCTAATATAGTGGTTCTCAGCTGGGGCCATTCTAGAGACAATTTTGGTTGTCACGCTCCACCCAGAGGTAGAGGCCAGGCTGCTGGTGAATATACTGTGTTGCAGAGAACCGTCTCAGTAAAGAATGACATGGCTCCACATGTCTAGCGCCAAGATGGAGCAACCCTCTTACATATATGTTATGGGGGATTGAGTCCAATGGGGGAAGTTGTATCTCTCCTTTCACACTTGTGAAAATGGACTAGGAACCCATAGCCAAGGTGATTACTACTTAATAAGGAAGACATAACGGATAAACCTTAATTTCTCTAGAGACATAACCCCATTGGGGCTTCATTTCTAAAATGCTGTGTCAAATGGATAAGTCAAAGGCTTTGTCAGATCAACAAGAAGCTGGGCAGGCTGGTGCTTGGGGTGTACTCAAAACAGATCATTTTTAACTTCCTTTCCTCTGTACGTGACTGCTTTCAGTGATAATTAAATTAAAATAAATAATGCCAACCAGAAAACTGAATTTTTATGTCATATACATAATTGTGTCAGTAATAAAAAGATAAATATACATGTAGTGAAAAAGGAAGAGTACTGTATTAGTAAATACTTTTAAATTATATGAATGTATTTTCTTTAAAAGGAAAAACTATACCTGTATGTTGATATGTTGAAATAATGAATAATGATAGTACAGATTCTATATTCATGCCTTGAGTTCTACAAATTTTTCAATGATTTTAGTTAAAATTAGTCTTTCCTGTCAAAATTAGTCTTTGCGTATTTCTATTTGATAGACAATGCAGTCAGATTTGTCAAACTATCTTCACTCGTAGTTGATCAAAGAATTTTTTATTAGTTTTAATTTTGAAATTTTCTTTCACATAAAGAAACAGGTGTACAAGTAGAAATTTTCATACCTACCTAACAGTAAGTTCAGCTAAGATACAGAAGACATCCCATTTTTCAGTCAATTCCAAAAACTGCAATACTTTCTGTGTCCTGTTTCTCGTCAGGATTTATTCTAAAGCTTTCCAAAGTCTCTACAGTTGAAGATTTCCACTAAAATACCTTTAACAGAAAGTCCACTTATTTTAATTGTATTTGGTTAAAACTTGGAAAATTTTTCTTCCACAAAAAGAGAAAATGGCTGATTAACAGAACATTGATATTATCATTTAAAAAATCAGTTCTGACGATTATGCCCCTTACTGCCTACACCCTGGGCTGACCCATCCTGCCTTCTGGCCCCACCAGCTCTGGGTGAACACTTCCTGGAGGAGGTAAGTTCCATTTTTATGTTGTTAGGGAAAGGTCTATGTGGTCAGTTAGGGTTCAAGGAATCAGTGTTCCACCATGAGATTTCCCCCCTACCCCCACCTTTTTTTCACTCTTGGCATAAAAATATGCAAATACAGAAACAAATGAAAGAATAAAAATGACACATTTATTAGTTAGGGTTATGTTTGGTTTTCCAAACCTGCCCTCAAAGAGGCTGGTGTCTTTGTGGAGGGGCTGTTTTACGGACTGTAGGAAGTTAGCCATCACAAGAGAGGGACAGGTGGAGAGCTGCGTTGGAAAAGGGATGAGGTTCAGGGGAGGGAGTGACTGCATCCAAACACGAGATCAGAGTGGTAGCATACAGGGGAGGATATCGGATTTGTGATCTCTGAAGAAGAAGATTTAGCTTTGGGACCAGGGACCAGGCTTAACCAGTCAGGGCTCTCGTGTGGCAGAAGTTTATCACAGTGAGAACGGACAGAGGTAACTTCTGACATAGACATCAGAAAGGGGGTGGAGAGTGCCCCCTTGCTAGTTTTTAGCAAGGGAATTACGTGCTTTTTAATTAGTTATTACAATAAATCAAAAGAATGTCTCAAGTTTGTGAAAATTTTACCAGACCCACTCCCACAATTTATGTTTCAGGACAACACAATTAGAACTTAGAAAGACAGATCCTACCAGAAAGACCCCAGAAAGACCCACTAGAATAGAAAGATCCTACCAGACCCACTGCCATAATTTACATTCTAACATATCAGGATGAGTTGGAAGGTTTTCAGGAAGGAGAGACTGTCCTCAAGCAGGATACATTGTTGTTATATAACCCCTAGTATAGGGTTTAAACTGAATTGTTTTTTGTGTAATCATCAGTTCTGGGCTTAAAGAAAAACACTATTTTATGTGACTAAGACTAAGGAATGTAGAGGGGTAAAAAAAAAAGGTTTGCCCTTTCCTCCTCCTCGAGAACCCCAGACCCATCTCTCCTCTGGGACTCCCGGACTTCTTAACAACCTGCCTAAGAACTGACTCTCTCAAGAGGAGATTTCACGGAAAAAATGGTATTTCCATGTGTCCTGCAGAATGAATAGCATTCAGTACCTAAAGACTCTGCTAGGGCCTAGCAGCCAGTGTGCCTCCATTTCGCCGTCCTTTCTGCCCCTTGGGTCCACAGGGAAACCAACCCGAGAATGATTTGGGAGAATGGCATTGAAACATGTATACTATCATGTAAGAAACGAATCACCAGTCTAAGTTCAATACAGGATACAGGATGCTTGGGACTGGTGCACTGGGATGACCCAGAGAGATGATATGGGGTGAGAAGTGGGAGGGGGGTTCAGGATTGGGAACTCATGTACACCTGTGGCTGATTCATGTCAATGTATGGCAAAACCAATACATTGGTTTTGTAAAATACATTGGTATTGTAAAGTAAAATTAAAAAAAAAATAAATAAACCACAATATTTTAAAGTAATTATCTTCCAATTAAAATAAATATATTTATTTTTATAAATAAAACATATATAAATAAAAGTATAAATTAAAATTTTATTTATTTATAAATAAATAAAATATATTTGAGGCTATGATCAAAAATCTCCCAAAATTAAAAGCCCAGGACCAGGTGGCTTCACAAGAGAATTCTATCAAGCATTTAGAGAAGAGCTCATGCCTATCATTCTAAAAATCTTTCAAAAAATTGAAAAGGAAGGAACTCTTCCAGACTCATTCTACAAGGCCACAATCATCCTAATACCAAAACCAGACAAAGACAACACACAAAAAAGAAAACTACAGGCCAATATCACTGATGAACATGGATGCAATAATCCTCAACAAAATTTTAGCAAACTGAATTAAGCAACATGTCAAAAAGCTCATACACCGTGATCAAGTTGGATTTATTCTAAGGATGCAAGGATTCTTCAATATATGCAAGTCAATCAATGTGATACACTATATTAACAAATTGAAAGATAAAAGTCATATGATAATCTCAATAGATGCAGAAGAAAAACCTTTGATACAATTCAGTACCCATTTATTATTAAAACTCTTCAAACAATGGGCATAGGAGGAATGTACCTCAACATGGTAAAGGCCATATGTGATAAGCCTACAGAAAACATTGTTCTCAATGGTGAAAAACTGAAAGCATTACCCCTAAGATCAGGAATAAGACAAGCGTGTCCACTATCACCACTATTATTCAACTTAGTTCTGAAAATCCTAGCTATAGCAATCAGAGAAGAAAAAGAAATAAAAGGAATCCAGACCAGAAAAAAAAAAAAAATGTAAAGCTCTCATTGTTTGCAGATGACATGATACTGTACATAGAAAACCCTAAAGATAGTATCAGAAAATTACTGGAGCTAAACAATGAATTTAGCAAAGTTGAAGGACACAAAATCAATACACAGAAATAACTTGCATATCTATATACTAAAAATGAAAAATCAAAAAGAGAAATTAAGGAATCAATCCGATTCACCACTGCAACAAAAAGAATTAAAAATCTATAAATAAACTTACCTGAGGAGAGATGCCGGGAGCCAGTGTGAGGAATCCCACCCGTCATGATATCAGATATCTGATGGGAAAGGTGAGTCAGATTTCAGGGTTTCCCTCTGGTATTTCCTGAGCATGTACCCACAAAACCAAAAATATGCCGGCCTTTGTACTCTGCTTTTCCACTCTTCTGACACATTCTGGAAAAAGTCAACTCAGGGCTTTAGTCTTCTGCATTTGAAAGGGATGTTTCAGTTAAACCCCCTCTGATAACTCTCTAGCTTGCCTAACAGGTTCCCCTGGACCTCTTACAGCTTGTGAATTGCTTACAGCCCCCCAGCTGCAAAGAGGCACAAAGCTTAAAAACATCTTAAAGATACAGAGCCTTTTCTAAAGAACTAAAAATCATGTTGGTGATGGATTTCACTGTTGACTCAGTGTTTGGTGCCAGGCCTCCATATTCTTTATCTTTTAGGCACCTGGGAGGATGTTAATCAATATAAATGGGATATAAAAAAAGATATATAGTAGTTTTGATGTTAGCAACACTAGACTTTTGGGTTAATTACTTTTCTCTTTGTTATATATCACTACACTCCTCTTGTGTCCTTGCTATGTAAAAATGTAACTTTCTTTAGTGTTTTTCTGAGAGTGGCACCAGACTTTGGGAAGATCAACACAAGTCTTCTGGTTGACAAACCCTTATCAGAAAAAAAGGCTATAAAATGTTAATTGTCCCTTTTGGCCAAAAGATGATGTAAATTACCCAAAACAGGTATGCAGAGAAAAAAGCCTGGTCTTGATAAGAGTCTGGGCTGCTAATGCTGCATAATTTTGTATTACCCATTGATCTCTATGTACAATCAAAAAGGTATAAAAGGCCCTTCTAGACAATAGAGGCTGGGAAAGTCATTGGAAAGACTGGTTTCCCCAGTGTCTCCTCTTTGCTCTATTTTCAGGCTGAATTCCCATCTGGGGCATGGAGGCTCGCCATGTCTACTTACTTGTTACGGCTTCTAAGATCCATGAGAGAGGGAGTCCAAGGCAAGGCACTCTCCAATATTCAAATGGACGCCGGTAGCCTAAAGTAGATGGTGCAAGTTCCTTGTCTGGAACTTTATTGGCTTTCCACGTAAACCAAGTTATTCAGCCTCTTTTCTCCACTAAATTTTCCTACTACACTATTTCTTCCTAATCTAATCTTATACTTCTAATTAAATAAATAAATAAGTTTTTCCTCGCCAACGCCGTCCCCGCTTCAAATTCCCTGGATCCACCGGGGCTGGACCCCTGTAGAGACAAAATAACTGTACAAAGAAAATTATAAGACACCAATGAAAGAAATCAAAGATGCCATAAACAGATGGAGAAATATACCGTGTTCCTGGGTAGGAGAATTAATATTGTGAAAATGACTATACTACCAAATGCAATCAACAGATTCAATGTGATCCCTATCAAATTACCAATGGCATTTTTCACAGAACTAGAACAAAAAATTTCACAATTCATATGGAAGCACAAAAGATCCAAAATAGCCTAAGCAGTCTTGAGAAAGAAGATGGAGCTGGAGGAATCAACCTTCCTGCAGATTATACTCCAAAGATAGAGTCATCAAGATAGTATGGTACTGGCACAAAAACAGAAATACAGACTAATGGAACAAGATAGATAGCCCAGAAATAAACCCTTGTACCTAAGGGTCCCTTATTTTTGACAAGGGATGCAAGAATATACAATGGGGCAAAGACAGCCTCTTCAATAAATGGTGCTGGGAAAACTGGACAGCTACATATAAAAGAATGAAATTAGAACACTTCTTAACACCATACACAACGATAAACTCAAAGTGGATTAAAGATCTAAATATAAGACAGAAACTATAAAACTCTTAGAAGAAAACATAGGCAGAACACTCAAAGACACAAATCAATGCAAGATCTATAATCCAGCTCCTTGAGTAATGGCAATAAAAATCAAAGTAAGCAAATGGGACCTGATTAAACCTAAAAATTTTTGTACAGCAAAGGAAACTATAAGCAAGGTTAAAAGGCAACCCTCAAAATGGGAGAAAATAATAACAAATGAAACAACTGACAAAGGATTAATTTCAAAAATATACAAGCAGCTCATACAACTCCATACCAGAAAAACAGACAACTCAATCTAAAAGTGGGAAAAAGATCTAAACAGATATTTCTCCAAAGAAGACATACAGATGGCTAACAAACACATGAAAAGATGCTCAATACCATTCACTATTAGAGAAATGTAAATCAAAACTTCAATGAGATATCACCTCACACCAGTCAGAATGGCCATCATCAAAAAGTCTACAAACAATAAGTGCTGGAGAGGGTGTGGCAAAAAGGGAACACTCTTACATTGTTGGTGGGACTGTAAATTTATACAGCCACTATGGAAGACGTTATGGAGATTTCTTAAAAAATTAGGAATAAAACAACCATATGATCCAGTAATCCCACTCCTAGGCAAATACGCTGAGGAAACTAAAATTGAAAAAGACACATGTATCCCATTGTTCATTGCAGCACTATTTACAATAGCTAGAACATGGAAGCAACCTAGACATCCTTTGACAGATGAATTCATAAGGAAGTTGTTTTACATATACACAATGTAATATTACTCAGCCATAAAAAGTAACACATTTGAGTCAGTTATAATGAAGTGGACGAAACTAGAACCTATTATACAGAGTGAAGTAAGTCAGAAAGAGAAAGATAAATATCATATTTTAATACATATAGACAGAATCTATAAAAATGGCACAGGAGTTTATTTACAGGGCAGCAATGGAGAAACAGACATACATAGAAAACAGACTTGTGGACATGGGGAGAGAGGAGGAGAGGGTGAGATGCATGGAAAGAGTAACATGGAAACTTACACTACCATATGTAAAATATATAGCCAACGGGAATTTGCTGTAAGGCTCAGGAAACTCAAACAGGGGCACTATATCTATATAGAGGGGTGGGAGGGGGAGGGAGATGGGGGGAGCTTCACAAAGGAGAGGATATATGTATACCTATGGCTGATTCATGTTGAGGTTTGACAGAAAACAACAGAATTCTATAAAGCAATTATTCTTCAATTAAAACAAATATATAAAAAGATATATAAACCATATCATGATCCAGGTTTATCCAAAGTATTTGCTTGCTCCTTTTTGAAACTTTATTTTGTTGAATCGCCTTGAAAGATGTGTGGTTACACTCAAACATCTCTTCTGGGTATTAATCTGCTCAGGAGTATTATAATACTTCATTGTTCCAAGGAATCTTAAGGACTATTGAGCTAATAATGCCAGTGCAAAAATTATTCTCTTCCATAAGATCGATAGACTGTTCATTCAGTGATATAACTGTGATATTTGTGGATAAAAAATTTAATTTTAAGGAAGTTTAGAAGACTTTAAGTATGAAGAGAATTTTGGAAGTATTTCAGTTAGCAGAATTCTGTTAACATCTAAGCTTATGGTCCTCCTCATAGTTTTAAGAGAGGACAGCTTAAGCTTCTTGCATCTGATATCTTATCTAGTAAAATGTCAAAATTACCACAGGTATGATGACAGTAATTCTACATGGAAAATCCAATAGATAGCTAGTATATCTGTATCTCACCGTTTTTATTCTATTACTAAAGCTCAAATTCATTGCTTTCATCGACAAACATGAAGTATTATAAAGTCAAGTTTAAATGCCAATAGCATTTATTTTTACAGTTAATATTGTTATTTGCAAAGCTAAAAAGTTATTTTCCAAACTACAACTGGAAACTTCAATTTATAATTTCCTTAACCAAACCTGCATTTTAATGTATTTCTTCCTGTCACTGAATACTTCCAGCCTTTTACTTTGAACAATGCTTGCATTTGTTTTTGACAGATGTTGGCCTTATTATAAAACCATTCATTTATATCAATCAACTTCACATAGCAACTGACAACTGAACCGATATCCTTTCCTTTAAAACTTTGGAATGTAATGCAAGTCCTGCATGATTTTACCACCTGACTTTAATTTCCTCCACATGAAGTGGTTATAGGCACTTTAAACCTGATATCTACCACCTTGTGTACCATATAAGTCACTGCAAGTTATTGCTTTGAGTACCAGAGATCAACAGCATAATTTATTTTAAAAAAAAATGCATTCTCACTATGCCCCAAATCGTTTATTCTGATATCTAGAGTTATTTACATCAAGGTACATAGAATGAAACATAAATCTTGGAAAACTCTTGCTTCTCCTTCAAAAACACAGCAGTGCATGCTGATTCAACATGTTCGCCATTTCCTAAAATATGTCTACAATCCTTATTACCTTCCTTCTCATGGCCATGTTCACTGTAGTTCACTGTAGTATACCATCATGCCATGTCACCTGGACTATTGGAACAGGCTCCAATCTAGTATATGTGCTGCAAATTCTTGCCTCATCCATTTGGTTCTATACAGTAATGTCTCTGGTGACTCAGTCAGTAAAGAATCAGACTGGAATGGGTTGCCATTCCCTTCTCCGAGAAGGGAATGGCAACCCATTCCAGTCTTCTTGCCAGGTGAATTCCATGAACAGAGTAGTCTGGTGGGCTACAGTCCATGGGGTCGCAAATAGTTGGACATGACTTAGTGATAAACACAAACACAGTATTATAAAAAATGATTTTCTAAGAGTAAAATAGGCTTCCCAAAGACTCAGGATCTTCACATGACATAAAATATGCTGTTTGTTCTGAAACATGTCATTCAGTTCACTTTTAGCACACCTTGCTGAAGTTTTCAGTTTAACTATATAAAATAAAAGTAATAAATTTAATACTACTACTAATAATAAAATATAATGAAAATAATATAATATAAACGGTCCACTGGAGAAGGGAATGGCAAGCCATTTCAGTATTCTTGCCTTGAGAACCCCATGAACAGTATGAAAAGGCAAAATGATAGGATATCCAAAGAGAATCTCCCCAGGTTGTTAGGTGCCCAATATACTACTGGAGATCAGTGGAGAAATAACTCCAAAAAGAATAAAGAGATGGAGCCAAAGCAAAAACAATACCCAGTTGTGCATGTGACTGGTGATAGAAGCAAGATCCAATGCTGTAAAGAACAATATTGCATAGGAACCTGGAATGTCAGGTCCATGAGTCAAGGCAAATTGGAAGTGGTCAAATAAGGGATGGCAAAGGTGAATGTCGACATTCTAGCAATCAGCAAACTAAAATGGACTGGAATGGGTGAATTTCACTCAGATGACCATTATATCTACTACTGCGGGCAGGATTCCCTCAGAAGAAATGGAGTAGCCATCATGGTCAACAAAAGAGTCCGAAATGCAGTACTTGGATGCAATCTCAAAAACGACAGAATGATCTCTGTTCATTTCCAAGGCAAACCAT
Source organism: Oreotragus oreotragus (assembly GCA_006410675.1). NCBI lineage: Eukaryota > Metazoa > Chordata > Mammalia > Artiodactyla > Bovidae > Oreotragus > Oreotragus oreotragus. Next base: position 16,260 of record SJYX01005910.1, on the reverse strand, counting down.
TCAATATCACAGTTATCCAAGTCTATGCCCCAACCAGTAATGCTGAAGAAGCTGAAGTTGAACGGTTTTATGAAGACCTACAAGACCTTTTAGAACTAACACCCAAAAAAGATGTCCTTTTCATTATAGGGGACTGGAATGCTAAAGTAGGAAGTCAAGAAACACCTGGAGTAACAGGCAAATTTGGCCTTGGAATGCGGAATGAAGCAGGGCAAAGACTAATAGAGTTTTGCCAAGAAAATGCACTGGTCATAGCAAACACCCTCTTCCAGCAACACAAGAGAAGACTCTACACATGGACATCACCAGATGGTCAACACCGAAATCAGATTGATTATATTCTTTGCAGCCAAAGATGGAGAAGCTCTATACAGTCAACAAAAACAAGACCAGGAGCTGACTGTGGCTCAGATCATGAACTCCTTATTTCCAAATTCAGACTTAAATTGAAGAAAGTAGGGAAAACCGCTAGACCATTCAGGTATGACCTAAATCAAATCCCTTATGATTATACAGTGGAAGTGAGAAATAGATTTAAGGGCCTAGATCTGATAGACAGAGTTCCTGATGAACTATGGAATGAGGTTCGTGACATTGTACAGGAGACAGGGATCAAGACCATCCCCATGGAAAAGAAATGCAAAAAAGCAAAATGGCTGTCTGGAGAAGCCTTACAAATAGCACTGAAAAGAAGAGAGGCGAAAAGCAAAGGAGAAAAGAAAAGATATAAGCATCTGAATGCAGAGTTCCAAAGAATAGCAAGAAGAGATAAGAAAGCCTTCTTCAGCAATCAATGCAAAGAGATAGAGGAAAACAACAGAATGGGAAAGACTAGAGATCTCTTCAAGAGAATTGGAGATACCAAGGGAACATTTCATGCAAAGATGGGCTCGATAAAGGATAGAAATGGTATGGACCTAACAGAAGCAGAAGATATTAAGAAGAGGTGGCAAGAATACACAGAAGAACTGTACAGAAAAGATCTTCACGACCCAGATAATCATGAGGATGTGATCACTAATCTAGAGCCAGACATCTTGGAATGTGAAGTCAAGTGGGCCTTAGAAAGCATCACTAAGAACAAAGCTAGTGGAGGTGATGGAATTCCCGTTGAGCTGTTTCAAATCCTGGAAGATGATGCTGTGAAAGTGCTGCACTCAATATGCCAGCAAATTTGGAAAACTCAGCAGTGGCCACAGGACTGGAAAAGGTCAGTTTTCATTCCAATTCCAAAGAAAGGCAATGCCAAAGAATGCTCAAACTACCGCACAATTGCACTCATCTCACACGCTAGTAAAGTAATGCTCAAAATTCTCCAAGCCAGGCTTCAGCAATATGTGAACCGTGAACTCCCTGATGTTCAAGCTGGTTTTAGAACAGGCAGAGGAACCAGAGATCAAATTGCCAACATCCGCTGGATCATGGAAAAAGCAAGAGAGTTCCAGAAAAACATCTATTTCTGCTTTATTGACTATGCCAAAGCCTTTGACTGTGTGGATCACAATAAACTGTGGAAAATTCTGAAAGAGATGGGAATACCAGACCACCTAACCTGCCTCTTGAGAAATCTGTATGCAGGTCAGGAAGCAACAGTTAGAACTGGACATGGAACAACAGACTGGTTCCAAATAGGAAAAGGAGTACGTCAAGGCTGTATATTGTCTCCCTGCTTATTTAACTTATATGCAGAGTACATCATGAGAAACGCTGGACTGGAAGAAACACAAGCTGGAATCAAGATTGCCGGGAGAAATATCAATAACCTCAGATATGCTGATGACACCACCCTTATGGCAGAAAGTGAGGAGGAGCTAAAAAGCCTCTTGATGAAAGTGAAGGAGGAGAGCGAAAAAGTTGGCTTAAAGCTCAACATTCAGAAAACGAAGATCATGGCATCCGGTCCCATCACTTCATGGGAAATAGATGGGGAAACAGTGGAAACAGTGTCAGACTTTATTTTTTTGGGCTCCAAAATCACTGCAGATGGTGACTGCAGCCATGAAATTAAAAGACGCTTACTCCTTGGAAGAAAAGTTATGACCAACCTGGATAGTATATTCAAAAGCAGAGACATTACTTTGCCGACTAAGGTCCGCCTAGTCAAGGCTATGGTTTTTCCTGTGGTCATGTATGGATGTGAAAGTTGGACTGTGAAGAAAGCTGAGCACCGAAGAATCGATGCTTTTGAACTGTGGTGTTGGAGAAGACTCTTGAGAGTCCCTTGGACTGCAAGGAGATCCAACCAGTCCATTCTGAAGGAGATTAGCCCTGGGATTTCTTTGGAAGGAATGATGCTGAAGCTGAAACTCCAGTACTTTGGCCACTTCCTGTGAAGAGTTGACTCATTGGAAAAGACTCTGATGCTGGGAGGGATTGAGGGCAGGAGGAGAAGGAGATGACCGAGAATGAGATGGCTGGATGGCATCATGGACTCGATGGACGTGAGTCTGAGTGAACTCCGGGAGATGGTGATGGACAGGGAGGCCTGGTGTGCTGTGATTCATGGGGTCGCAAAGAGTTGGACACGACTGAGCGACTGAACTGAACTGAACTGAATATAATATTTCTTGTTCAGCCCCTAAGTCATGTCTGGCTCTCTGAGATCCCAAGGACTGCGACACACCAGGCTTCCCTGTCCTTCACCATCTCCCAGAGCTTGCACAAACTCTTGTCCATTGAGTCCATGATGCCATCCAATAATTTCATCCTCTGTCATGCCTTTCTCCTCCTGACTTTAGTCTGTCCAAACATTAGGGTCTTTTCCAATGAGTCAGCTCTTCGCATCAGGTGGCCAAAATATTGGAACTTCAGCTTCAGCATCAGTTTTCCCAATTAATATTCAGGAGTGATGTTTGCATTTTCTTTTCTTGAGGATGGTTTTGATCACCACCTCCTATACAATATTACAAATCTCCTACGGTAGTTCTTCAGGCCTTTTGTCTATCAGATCTAGTCCCTTGAATCTATTTGTCACTTCCACTGTATAAAGACAATAGTAATGAAAAAAATAATAAAAAGAGCTATTAAGAATATTTATTTAGTACTTAATATATAGCAGATATGCTAAGCTTTTTAAGAGAATTTTCTTATGTTATCACAATTCTCTAAGAAATCCATATTTAAAAATTCCATTTCATAGACCAAGAAAGATATGTTTAATATATCTAATTACTTGCTCAAAGTTACAGAGCAGAGGCAGTATTTATCCTGATTCCTGGCACAAAGGCAATGACTTAATGACTATACTACACAATTTAGATTTTTTACCTTTGCTTCATACTCTATTGTTTTTCATAATTCAGGATTCAGTTTGTGAATAGCCTCTTTCACAGAATTTCCCTAAAATATACCTATAGTGACTTTATCAAATAAGCTGACTACACTTTTGTAAAATATAATCTCACTGTATTTTAAGCATTTTGGTTTCTGAAACTTCAGTTTATGAGCTGTACTTTCTGGTGCATTCCATTTTAAAATTATATTGTAAGAGAGAATGAATAAAATCAATGATGGAATATACATTTCATTGCTAAATTGGAAATAATTTATCACAGCAAAGATCCTTTGCTAAAGGAAATATTGGTCCTCCTTTTGAGATATCAAAATTTTGTTTCTCATATGAAATGGGAGTACACTTTTAAATATCCTCTAAAAATAAAAGCAGTATGAACCCTCTATTTAAGATATTAATAAATTATGAAATCTCATAATCTGAAGTCTTATAGGACCATATATTTATTTATGTATAGGTTTTCTTATATACTGTAAAAACTCTTTAAGGACTAGTCATTTTCTATTTAACTTCACATTATTGGGGCCATTAAACTTTCTGCCTGTAGCACAGGCTTAATATTGCTTTTGAATGTNTATGAAATCTCATAATCTGAAGTCTTATAGGACCATATATTTATTTATGTATAGGTTTTCTTATATACCGTAAAAACTCTTTAAGGACTAGTCATTTTCTATTTAACTTCACATTATTGGGGCCATTAAACTTTCTGCCTGTAGCACAGGCTTAATATTGCTTTTGAATGTAGAGATATATTTGTGAAGGTTTCTTTCTAAATCCAGATTTTCTGTAACATACTGTCAGTACAAAATTTATCCCTTATTTCTTGCTGTCAACACTACTGCTATTATTGCTACAATTACAAACCTGCTCTCTTATGTTACCATTTAAATATTTCATGTGTATTATCTCCCACCTTTTTTCTTCATAAACACATGTTGCAGCAGATGGGGCACATTCAATTATTTTAATATAGCAAGAGAAGAAATTAAAGCTCAGAGAGATAAAATATTTGGTGACAATTCTTCAATTATTAAGTTATAGAGTTGGAATCAAAACCTGATTCTTTTGTCAGCCTAGTGAACAGAGCGCATGTCATATTCAGGTTCCTCTATCTCACACTAGTTTATAAGCCTTACATTGTTAAGGATTATTTTGAATATTTTCTCACAGAGGTAGTATTAGTGCCCTACATATGAAGATTTTTAAAGTAATAATAATGTTTTATACATAATATCAATCAACAGGGTAAATTGATGCTGTGTATAAAATAGATAACTAATGAGAAACTATTGTATAGCTCAGCAGACTCTACTCAATGGTCTATGGTGACCTAAATGGGAAAGAAATCCAAAACAGAGGGGATATAGGTATACATGTAGCTGATTCACTATACCATGCAATAGAAAGTGACACAGCAGTGTGAAGCAACTATACTCTAATAAAAGTTAATATAACACAATCAAAGAGAGTCAGTTAAAGAAGTCTGTAGTTAATATTTCAGTTCAGTTCAGTTCAGTTGCTCAGTCATGTCTGACTCTTTGAGACTCCATGAATCACGGCACACCAGGTCCCCCTGTCCATCACCATCTCCCGGAGTCTACCCAGACTCACGTCCATCAAATCAGTGATGCCATCCAGCCATCTCATCGTCTGTCGTCCCCTTCTCCTTCTGCCCCTAGTCCCTCCCAGCATCAGAGTCTTTTCCAATGAGTCAACTCTTCAAATGACGTGGCCAAAGTACTGGAGTTTCAGCTTTAGCATCATTCCTTCCAAAGAAATCCCAGGGCTGATCTCCATCAAAATGGATTGGTTGGACCTCCTTGCAGTCCAGGGACTTTCAAGAGTCTTCTCCATCACCACAATTCAAAAGCATCAATTCTTTAGCGCTCAGCTTTTTTCACAGTCCAACTCTCACATCCATACATGACCACTGAAAAAATCATAGCCTTGACTAGATGGACCTTTGTTGGCAAATAATTTCTCTGCTTTTCAATATGCTATCTAAGTTGGTCATAACTTTTCTTCCAAGGAGTAAACATCTTTCAATGTCATGGCTGCAGTCACCATATGCAGTGATTTTGAAGAAGTGAAGTCGCTCAGTCATGTCCGACTCTTTGCGACCCCATGGACTGTAGCCTACTAGGCTCTTCTGTCCATGGGATTTTCCAGGCAATAGTCCTGGAGTGGATTGCCATTTCCTTCTCTAGGGGATCTTCCCAACCCAGGGATCGAACCTGGGTCTCCTGCATTGTAGACAGACGCTTTACCATCTGAGCCACCCGGGAAGTGATTTTGGAGCCCCAAAATATAAAGTCTGACACTATTTCCACTGTTTCCCCATCTATTTTCCATGAAGTGATGGGACCAGATGCCATGATCTTCGTTTTCTGAATGTTGAGCTTTAAGCCCAATTTTTCACTCTCCTCTTTCACTTTCATCAAGAGGCTTTTGAGTTCCTCTTCACTTTCTGCCATAAGAGTGGTGTCATCTGCATATCTTAGGTTATTGATACTTCTCCCGGCAATCTTAATTCCAGTTTGTGTTTCTTCCAGTCCAGCGTTTTTCATGATGTACTCTGCATAGAAGTTCAATAAACAGGGTGACAATATACAGCCTTGATGTACTCCTTTTCCTATTTGGAACCAGTCTGTTGTTCCATGTCCAGATCTAACTGTTGCTTCCTGACCTGCATATAGGTTTCTAAAGAGGCAAGTCAGGTGGTCTGGTATTCCCATCTCTTGAAGAATTTTCCACAGTTTGTTGTGATCCACGCAGTCAAAGACTTTGGCATAGTCAATAAAGCAGAAACAGATGTTTTTCTGGAACTCTCTTGCTTTTTCAATGATCCAGCAGATGTTGGCAATTTGATCTTGGTTCCTGTGACTTTTTTAAAACCAGCTTAAACATCTGGAAGTTCATGGTTAATGCATTGCTGAAGCCTGGCTTGGAGAATTTTGAGCATTACTTTACTAATATCTGGGGAGTCCTACATCAGGACTGGCTTCCCTGGTGGCTCAGTGGTCAAGAATATGTTTGCCATTGCAGGAGACCTGGGTTCGATCCCTGGGTTGGGAATATAACCTAGAGAAGGAAATGGAAATCCACTGTAGTATTTCTGCCTGGGAAATCCCATGGTCATAAGAGCCTGGCAGGCTACAGTCCATGGCTGCAAAAGAGCCAGATAATACTAAACAACAGCAATCAAATCAGAATACTATTTCAGACTTGTCAAATAAATTACTTTGGTAATATTATATCAAATAACTAGAATAATTTGATTTAGGTATACAATTTTCAAGCTATCTTTCATCATTGCCCATGCTTAATGCATGAACACGCTGAGTGGTTTCAGGTCTCTTAATCACCTTTCTTTTTAGGGCTAATTTAAGATCAACTAAGAAGAATAGAAAAATGATTGGCCATACTTTGTTCTGCTAAAAGAAATCATGGATCTCACTTAAAATCCAAAGGCATTCTCTGAATGCTGATGCAAGGTACAATGTCAAGAAAATCACAGAAGAATATGCTTTTGTGTAAATTGGAGACTGAACATACCAACAATGGTCTATATATATTAAAATAATTTTTAAAATAAAGACTTGATTTTTTAGAGCTGTTTAAGTTTCACAGCAAAATTGTAGGAAACATGCAGAGGTAGTCCATATACCCCCTGCTCCCACTCACTTATAGCCTCAACTCACCTGTGAAAGTGATAGTCACTCAGTCAGCTTTGACTCTTCATCACCCATGGACTTTGGCCTGCCAGGCTCCTCTGTCCATGGAATTCTCCACTTGAGAATACTGGAGTTGGTAGCCATTCCCTTCTGGGGTTTTTCCAACCCAGAAATTGAACACTAGTCTACTGAAGGTTGCTTTCAAATTTTGGCAATTATAAGTAAAGCTTCTTTGAATACCCATGTACAGATTTTTGAGCAAACATAAATTTTCAACTCCTTTGTGTGAATAAAGTATGTTTTGTTTTGTAAAAAGCCGTCAAACTGTTTTCTGAAGTGGCTGCACCATTTTGTATCCCCATCATCACTGAATGAGGGTTCCTGTTGCTCTAAATCCTTGTCAGCATTTGGTGGTGTCAGTATTCCAGATTTTCTAATAGATGTGTAGTGGTATTCACTGTTGTTTTAATTTGCAGTTCTGTGATGACATATGATATTGAGCATCTTTTCATATGTGTATTTGTCGTTTGTATATTGTATTAGATGGGGTATGTATTAAAATCTTTTACTCATTTAAAAAATTGGGTTCTTATTAAGTTTTAAGAGTTCCTTTTATATTTTTAAAATAGTCATTTATCAGATAGGTCTTTTGTAAATATTTTCTCCAAAACGGTAGCTTATCTTATTGTTTTCCACAGGACAGATTCAAAAATATTTTCAAAATCTGAAGAACATCTCATATCCAGATGAATCTGAGCCAATTAAATATATAAAATTCTAACAGTTCTTAGAGATCATTCTACTTTGAAATCTTAGAGATGAAACTATTTTTCATGGAGCTGACACTAAGCAAAAAGTTGAGAAGATTTTGGATGAGATTCCAAGAATTCTGGCATCTCTTTGGCAATCATATACCCTAAATGCTTCTGAAGCTCCATTGTTATATTTTCTGATGTCGCCAGCACTTGATTTTTAAACAATAGGAATTTCAGTTTATCTTGCATATATAAATTGCTATCACAAAATATTAGCTTAATGGGGAGCAGAATAATGACTTAAATAAGCAGATGAGCTTTTTTTTTTTCCTTTTAATTGCAAGTTTAAAGCCAAGAATTTTAGAGTAACATCAATTAGAAACTCTAAAAGGAGAATATAAATCTAGATTGATATATGCTTATTTGGAAACATATATGACTTTTATGAATTATTGCCTTTGTTAGCTCCTTCCTCTATAAGAAAAATATTTTAAATATGCTATGAGCACATTGATATTTAAATATGCTATTAGTACATTTCCCAATTTGGACTGGTTCCAAACTGGGAGAGGAGTATGTCAAAGCTGTATATTGTCACCCTGCTTATTTAACTTATATACAGTGTACATCTTGCAAAATGCTGTGCTGGATAAAGCATAAGCTGGAATCAAGATTGTCAAGAGAAATATCAGTTACCTCAGATATGCAGAAGACACCACCTTCATGGCAGAAAGTGAAGAGGAACTAAAAAGCCTCTTGATGAAAGTGAAAGAAAAGAGTGAAAAAGTTGGCTAAAGCTCAACATTCAGAAAAGGAAGATCATGGCATCCGGTCCCATCACTTCATGGGAAATAGGTGGGTAAACAGTGGAAACAGTGACAGACTTTCTTTTCTTGGGCTCCAAAATCACCACAGCTATGAAATTAAAAGATGCTTGCTACTTGGATGAAAGGCTATGACCAACATAGACAGCATATTAAAAAGCAGAGACATTATTTTGCCAACAAAGTTCAACTAGTCAAAGCTATGGTTTTTCCAATAGTCACATATGGATATGAGAATTGGACCATAAAGAAAGCTTGGACCAAAGAATCGATGCTTTTAAACTGCAGTGTTGGAGAAGACTCTTAGAGTCCCTTGGACTGCAAGGAGATCAAACCAGTCCATCCTAAAGGAAATCAGTCCTGAGTAGTCATTTGAAAGACTGATGCTGAAGCTGAAACTCCAATACTTTGGCCACCTGATGGGAAGAACTGACTCATTGGAAAATACCTTGATTCTGGGAAAGACTGAAGGCAGGAAGAGAAGATAATGACAGAGGATGAGGTTGTTGAGTGACATCACTGACTCGATGGACATGAGTTTGAGCAAACTCTGGGTGTTGGTGATGGACAGGGAGCCTGGTGTGCAGCAGTCCATGAGTTTACAGAGTCGGACATGACTGAGTGACTCAAATGAACTGATGAGTATCTTAGTATAAGAAGGGATATAACGAGACTGTTTGTACTATCAGACATTCACTATTAGATATATTTTTATTCTTTTAAAAATAAAAGTGAAAATTAAAACATTTTGTATTTCCCTGAAAGTATCAAGGGCCTGCTGCACTGTGACTGATAGATAAACAGTCCATGAGTTTACAGAGTCGGACATGACTGAGTGACTCAAATGAACTGATGAGTATCTTAGTATAAGTAGGGATATAACGAGACTGTTTGTACTATCAGACATTCACTATTAGATATATTTTTCTTCTTTTAAAAATAAAAGTGAAAATTAAAACATTTTGTGTATCCCTGAAAGTATCAAGGGCCTGCTGCACTGTGACTGATAGGTAAGTCACTCTACCTCATAGTAATACTTTTATTAATTAGTTTAGTGTTTTTATTTATCTCAAATTTAATTCTTAAGATTTACTGCTTTCCATTCTGTTAGGAAGCTGAAATTGACCAGGATAATAATAGCTAGCATTTTTTCCACTTAAACTTATTCTGTGCAATACTCACTCAAACATTGTTCAAAATACTTTAACACATATAAGTTCATTTAATTTTTATAACAAGCATAAGAGGAAGTATTACTTGTTAAAATTTTAACTGAGTAGTTGACAAAGTATTATATTATTTTCAGGTCCACAACATAGTGACTCAGTAATTTTATAGATTATACTCCATATAAAGTTATTATAAAATGTTGGTCTTATTTCCTGTGGTACATTGAATTCTCATGTCTTACTTGCTGTTTAGTTATTTGTACCTCTTAATCCCTTTCACCTATCTTGCCTCTTTTCCCATTCCTCTTCCCACTGTTAGCACTGGTTTTTCCTATGTATCTGCAAAACAATGAGGATTCCTCAAAAAATTAAAAATTAAACTACCACAGAAATCGTAAATTCCTGGTTGTATATATCTGAGTTATATCTGAAGAAAACAAAAAAGCTAATTCAAGAAGATATATCCACTCCAATGATCTTAGTGGCATTATATGCAGTAGTCAAGATATGGAGGAAGTATAATTTTCATGATTTCTGTTTTCTGCTATTGCATAGAATATTTCTCCAAAACAATGCAGAACAACAATTATTTTATTTTGTTCACATGTTGTGCATTAGGAATTTGCTAAGGGCGTCCTTGGTGGCTTCCCTGGTGGCTCAGAGGTTAAAGCGTCTGCCTCCAATGTGGGAGACCTGGGTTCTATCCCTGGGTCGGGAAGATCCCCTGGAGAAGGAAATTGTAACCCACTCCAGTATTCTTGCCTGGAGAATCCCATGGACAGAGAAGCCTGGTAGGCTACAGTCCACAGGGTTGCAAAGAGTCGGACATGACTGAGCAACTTCTCTTCACTTCACTTCCCTGATGACTCAGTGATAAAGAATCCACCTGTCAATGCAGGAGACACTGGTTCTATCCCTGAGCTGGGAAATCCGCTGGAAAAGGACCCACTGGAGTCAACCCTCAACAGTAATCATTCCTGGGAAATCTCATGGACAGAGGAGCCTGGCAGGCTACAAGTCATGGGATCACATAGGAGATAGACATGACTTAGCAACTAAGAAACACCAAGGGCTCATCAGGATCATTCTTCCTTGTAGTCTTACTTATTAGATACCTGAACTGACTGTATTTTTAATGTGGCTCTTTTATATAGCTGGAAATTGTTGCTGGTTATTGGCTGGGGGATAAGCTGGAATTGTTGACTGAAACAAATACGTGTGAATCACAAGGCAGTTATATTTTGTACATGTGTTCTGACTTTCAGCAGAGCAAACAGAGATAATCAAGTAACTCAACAGCTTTTTCTGATTCAGCGTTGGCAGACAAAGCACCATATTTGCTGTATTGTGGGGAGGGAAGTGGAATGGGGGTTCAGGATTGGGAACTCATGTACACCCGTGGTGGATTCACGTTGATGTATAGCAAAACCAATACAGTATTGTAAAGTAAAAATAAAGTAAAAATAAATAAATAAATAAATAAAAAAAATAAAGTCATGACACTGGCCAAAAAAAAAAAAAAAAGNATAATGCCCTTTTTCATTTCCAGGATTCACATTACATTTACTCATCATATCTCCTTAAGCTCTTCTTAACTTAAAGGGCCTGGAACCCCTGATTCTGAACTGTGGAGACTTACCCTCGACTTCTCACATCTACTGCTAAGACCTTCTTCTAAAACACCTTTGAAGTTGCTCAAATTGCCTCTATCTCTTTACTGAAGTGCCAGAAGGCAATAGTACAGATAGCACAGCAGTTTGAATTCCCTAAATTTCTATTTGATAATTCTATGCTAACAAGTTTGTGTACATTGTCTTGCTTAATCCTCCAAACAACAATATGAAATAAATATATTTTAGGCCAGCTTAAGTAACCTACTACAAGCACAAGACTAGAAAGTGGTAGAACAATACATTTCTCTTAATAGTTGTATCTTTTTGCCTATCATAGAGTTTCAAATCAGAATTCTTTATTGGTTTTGAGGTGTTTGGCAAGACCAAGGGGAAAAAAGGCTTAATGATAGTATTACATTGGAAGAGTAACTGCTGTATTTTGGGGTAGAGATATTTTTATTATTGTTGTTATTGTTGTCTATTTGTATTAGCGTATAAGACAAACACACATGAAAAAATAATGCCTAGCTCTTCTCTAAATGATAGAACTAACTTGTTAAGTCATCTGGTCCTAGGCTTTTGTTTTTTGGGAGATTTTGGATCACAGTTTCAATTTCAGTGCTTGTAATTGGATTGGTCATAATTTTTATTTTTCCTGGTTAAGTCTTGGAAGATTGATCTTTTCTAAGAATCTGTCGATTTCTTCCAGGTTATCCAGTTTATTGCCATATAATTGTTCCTAATAGTCTCTTATAATCCTTCGTATTGCTGCAGTGCCCATTGTAACCTCTCCTTTTCATTTCTAATTTTGTTGATTTAAGTCTTCTCTCTTTTTTTCTTGAGTCTGACTAAAAGTTTGTCAATTTTGTTTATCTTCTCAAGGAACCAGCTTTTAATTTTATTTATCTTTCCTATTTCTTTCTTTTTTTAAAATATAAATTTAATTATTTTAATTGGAGGTTAATTATTTACAGTATTGTATTGGTTTTGCCATACATCGACATGAATCTGCCACAGGTATATACGTGTTCCCCATCCTGAACCCCTCTCCCTCCTCCCTCCCCGTACCATCCCTCTGGGTCGTCTCAGTACACCAGCCCCAAGCATCCAGTATCATGCACTGAACCTGGACTGGTGATTCATTTCATATATGATATTATATATGTTTCAATGTTTTTCTCCCAAATCATCCAACCCTTTCCCTCTCCCACAGAGTCCAAAAGACTTTTCTATACATCTGTGTCTCTTTTGCTGTCTTTCATTTCTTTTTCCTTTATTTCTGCTCTGATGTTTATGGTTTCTTTCCTTCTGCTATTTTCGGAGTTTTTCTTTGTTCTTCTTTTCAAGTTGTTTTAGGTGTAAAGTTAGGTTGTCTATCCAATGCTTTTCTTGTTTCTTGAGATAGGATTGTATTGCTATAAACTTCCCTCTTATAACTGCTTTTGCTGCACCCCATAGGTTTTGAGTTGTCATATTTTCATTGTTATTTATTTATAGGCTTTTTTGATTTCCCATTTGATTTCTTCAGTAACCCATTTCTTATTTAGAAACATATTGCTTAATCTCCATTTTTTTTTAAACAATTTTTCTCTTGTGATTAATATCTAGTCACATAGTGTTGTGGTCAGTGTACACCCATGGCAGATTCATGTTGATGTATGGCAAAACCAATAAAATATTGTAAAGTAAAGAAAGAAAAAAAAAGAAAAGTTGTTTGATTGACTTCAATTGTCTTAAATTTACTGAGATTTGATTTGTGACTCAAGATGTGGTCTACCCTGGAGAATATTCCATGTGCACTTGATAAGAAGATTTATTCTTCTGCTTCTGGATGGAATTCCCTGAAGATATCAGTGTGATCCATCTCATCAAACATACCATTTGAGACTTGTGTTTCCTTATTAATTTTCTGTTTGGATGATCTGTCCATTGGTGTGAGTGGGGTGTTAAAGTCTCCTACTATTACTGTGTAACTGTCAATTTCTCCTTTTATGTCTGTTGGTTTTTGTCTTGTGTATTGAGGTGCTCCTATATTGGGTTCATAGATATTTACAATTGCCATGTCTTCCTCTTGGATTTTCACTTGATCATTAAGTAGTGTCCTTCCTTATCTCTTGTAATATTTTTTATTTTAAGGTCTACATTGTCTGATATGTGGCTTGCTGCTCTAGCTTTCTTTTACTTCATATTTACATGGAATATATTTTTCCATCCTCTCACTTTCAGTCTATATGTGTCTTTAGGTCTGAAGTGGGTTTCTTGTAGACAGCATATATATAGGTTTTGCTTTTTGATCCATTCAATCAGTCTATGTCTTTTGGTTGGAACATTTAATCCATTTACATTTAAAGTAATTATTGATATATATGTTCTTATTGCCATTTTCTTAATTGTTTGGGTTTGTTTTTGTGGATATTTTCCTTCTCTTATATTTCCTGATTGTTTAAGTCCCTTTAACATTCATTGTAATGTTGGTTTGGTGGTAATGAATTCTTTTAACTTTTGCTTGTCTGAAAAGCTTTTGATTTCTCCAACAATTTTGAGTGAGATCCTTGCTGGGTAGAGAAATCTTGCTTGTAGATTTTTCCCTTTCAGTACTTTAAATATGTTCTGCCATTCCCTTCTGGACTGCAGAGTTTCTGTTGAAAGATCAGCTGTTAAACACATGGTATTTCCAGTGTATGTTACTTGTTGCTTTTCTCTTGAGATTTTTAATATTCTTCCTTTGTGTTTAGTCTTTGTAAGATTGATTAGTATGGGTCTTGGCATGTTTGTCCTTGCATTTATCCTGTATGAGACTGCTTGCACCTCTTGGACTTGATTCCCCTTTTCCTTGTTGGGGAAAATTTCAACTATGATCTCTTCAAAAATTTTCTCATACTCTTTCTTTTCCTCTTCTTCTGGGACCCCTATGATTTGAATGTTGTTGCATTTAATATTGTCCCAGTGGTCTCTGAGGTTATTCTTGGCTCTTTTCATTCTTTTTACTTTATTCTGCTCTTCAGCAGTTATTTCCACTATTTTATCTTCCAGCTCACTGATCCATTCTTCTGCTTCAGATATTCTGCTATTGATTTCTTCTATGATATTATTAATTTCAGTAATTGTGTTGTTTATCTCTGTATATTTATTCTTTAATTCTTCTAGGTCTTTGTTAATTGATTCTTGCATTTTCTCCATTCTATTTTAAAGGTTTTTGATCATCTTTACTATTAATTTTCTGAATTTTTTTTTTCAGGCACTTTGCCTATTTCCTCTTCATTTATCTGGACTTCTGTATTTCTAGTTTGTTCCTTCATTTGGTCAGTGTTTCCCTGCCTTTTCATTATTTTTAAAAGTTTATTTTGTTTGAGATATCCTTTTCCCAAGCTTCAAGGTTGAAGTCTTTCTTACTTTTGGTTTCTGCCCTCCTAAGGTTGGTCCAGTGGTTTATGCAATCTTTGTATAGAGTGAGATATGTGCTGGTTTTTTTTTTTTTTTTTCCTTCTGATGTACAGGGTTGAGTGAGGTGCTAATTCTGTATGCTGATGATAGGTTTGTATTTTTGTCTTGTTTGTTGTTTGGATGAGGCATCCTGCACAGGATGCTACTGATAGTTGAATGATGCTGGGTCTCTTTTTCAAATGGTTTCCTTTGTGGGAATTCTCACTATTTGATACTCCCTAGGGCTAGAAGTTCTCTGGTAGTCTAGGGTCTTGGAGTCAGTGCTCCCGCTCCAAAGTCTCAGGGCTTGATCTCTGGCCAAGAACAGAGATTCCACAGGTGGCTTGATATGGCATTAAATAAGATTAAAACAAACACCTAGAAGTGAGTAACCAAAGATGAACCCTAGTCAAGTGGTAGTTACAAGATCAGGCAAATAATAATTAAAATAATGGAATATATACACACATGTATATACACTCACAAGCAAAATCAAAACAGTCCAACAAAAATAAAGTACGATATATTGACCCAGTGAACAAAGGATACCAGAAGTTAAGAACAAAACTAACCAAAGCACAAACTGGAAAACAAAGCTAAAGCAAGGTGCCAATTGGGGAATAAAGCAATGAAACCAAAACTAACAAATATGCTGAGAAAAAGATTGAAAAGAAAGAAAGAATAGAAGTGCAAAGTTCAATAGAGGTAGATAAAGAAGATTTATATATGAAAGATTAACTACAAGGGGAAAATAGTAGTAGGAAAAGCAAAGGAATAAATGTAGAAAATTAATAGGTTAAAAAATTAAAAATTAAAATAAGAGAAAGAAAGGAAAAATTAAAAAAAAAAAGAAAGGAAACTCCATAGAACTGCAAAAAAAGCCAATATAGGAGCAGAGGTTTATAACAGCAATAAAAAGTGTGATAAAAAAAAAAAAAACACTAAAACCTTAATTAGATTTCATGCTGCTGCTGCTGGTGCTAAGTCGCTTCAGTCGTGTCTGACTCTGTGCAACCCTGAGATGACAGCCCAGTGCTAGTAAAATCAACAACTAGGATGGGGTGGGGGAGATGAAAGAAAAAAAAAAGAAGAAAAAAATCCTTCTGTGTCTCTTTTGCTGTCTCGCATACAGATGGATTTTTTCCTTTTCTTTTTTTTTTTTCTTTCATACCCCCGCCCCATTCTAGTTGTTGATTTTATTAGCATTATGAAATCTAATTAAGGTTTTGAGTAGCGAGAGGGAGACGGTGGAATGATTTGGGAGAATGGCATTGAAACATGTATAATATCATATGAAAAACGAATTGCCAGTTCAGGTTCAATGCAGGATACAGGATGCTTGGGGCTGGTGCACTGGGATGATGTGGAGGTATGGTATGGGGAGGGAGGTGGGAGGGGGTTCAGGATGGGGAGCATGTGTATACCCGTGGCGGATTCATGTTGATGTATGGCAAAACCAATACAATATTGTAAAGTAATTAGCGTCCAATTAAAATAAATAAATTTA
>SJYX01005909.1:68580-96176 GCA_006410675.1 Oreotragus oreotragus | reverse complement strand
CCCAATCCCTCCCAGCATCAGAGTCTTTTCCAGTGAGTCAGCTCTTCGCATGAGGTGGCCAAAGTATTAAGGTGAATAACTTGATCATGAATTTGAGTTTCAGGTGTGGCTATAGGGTTCCTGTTGCTGAAGTAAAGTAAAAGGGTGTCTCAGGCTTTGTTTTGTTTTGTTTTTGGCCATGTGGCTTGTGGGATCCTAGTTCTTCAAGCAGGAGACAAAGGATTGATTGAACCTGGGCACCCTGCAGTGGGAGCTGGGAGTCCTAACCACTGGAGCAGTCTAAAGGGTGGCTCAATCTTAAGAAAAAGAAAAATGCCAGTTTTCAGTGACAAGGCTTTCTGTAGTATAATTTGTAAGTAAAGTTTTATCTGATTTTCTCTAGGGGTGATTGATAAGGTGACACTCTTAGCAATGTGTGCTCACTCATGTCTGACTCTTTGCGACCCATGAGCTGTAGCCTACCAAGCTCTTCTGTCCATAGACTATTCCAAGCAAGAATACTGAAGCGAGTATCATTTCCTACTGTAGTTGCTCTTCCTACCCAGGGGCTGAACCTGCGTTGCCTGCTTTGGCAGGCAGATTCTTTACCATGGAGCTACCTTTGAAGCCTGTTCTTAGCAATAGTTTGCAGGAAATTAATGAATGTCAATTGCAAGTTAATTGCAAGAGCATCATTAATTGGTAGTTTTTTTTTTAAAGGCTTCCCTGGTGGCTCAGAGGATAAAGCATCTGCCTGCAATGCAGGAGACCCGGGTTCGATCCCTGGGAGTACAGAAAGCCCTGTCTCAGAAAGAATTCCTCATAGGATTTGGAAGGGAAAGGAAAACTTTCTCTTCTTGAAGACAGATAGATTCAAGAATCAGTGAGAGCTCAGGGGTGGGGCCTGTCTGGAATATTGACCTTTATTCTTTTTCTTTCTCATTTATTATTTTTTTATTGGAGTATAATTACTTTACAATGTTGAATTAGTTTCTGCTGTACAACAAAGTGAATCAGCTATATGAATACATATATCGCCTCCCTCTTGAATATTCCTCCCCCATCCCCATCCCAACCCTCTAAGTTATCACAGATCTGAGCTCCCTGTGCGATACAGCACCTTCCCACTAACTATTTAATCTCATCTCAGCCATTAGCTAAGTCACTTTACTCTAAGGAGTGAAGTGAAGTTGCTCAGTCATGTCTGACTCTTTGTGACCCCATGGACTATAGCTTACCTCGGTCCTCCGTCCATGGGATTTTCCAGGCAAGAGTACTGGAGTGGGTTGCCATTTCCTTCTCCAGAGGATCTTCCTGACCCAGGGATCGAAGCTGGGTCTACTGCATTGTAGGCAGACTCTTTACCGTTTGAGCCACAAGGGAGGTCCACTTTGCTCTAGGAGGAACTAATTGATAAAATAGGGAGAAAGCAAAGTGTCCCTTTAATCCTGTTTTCTCCTATTAGAGGAGTGAAAGTTCTGTTGTCCTGGCAGAAAGGAAAATAAGCAGCTGTTCTCTCATCAGTTAAGTGTGTGTGGGGGAGGTAATAGTATTTTGCAGGCTAGCTTAGGAGCCTAATCACTGTTCATACAGTTGGAACTGAGCATATATTTTCCTTGGAACTAGCTAAACCTCTTAACAGTTTTTAAGTGGGTGCTCATTTCATCATGTGGTTAAATATTAACATATAGCTTATTCAAGTCCATTTCTTCACTTGTTTTACTCCTCAGACATTGATTGAGGGCCTAATCTGTAGCAGGCACTGGGTGTGGCTCTCAGGATTCAGTGATAAATAAGAATGGGTCCTGATGCTCAATGGGATTTACATTTTAGAAAGACAGGCCATGTACAATTACAGTGAAGCTTAATGAACATTAGAAAGCATATCGTATGAGGAACACAGAAGACAGGGAACTAATCTGAGAGGGTCAGGGAAGTGATGTTTATGAGCTCAGGTCACAAAGTAGAATACGAAGCAGCCAGAAAAAAGGAAAGAGCGAGGATGAGCAGGAATGTTTCGGACAGAAAGAACGCGTGGAAAGGCCTAGAAGTGAGAGAGAGTGTGCGTGCGTGCTAAGCTGCTTCAGCTGTGTCCGACTCTTTGCGACCCCATGGACTATAAAGCCCCAGCAGGCTGCTCTGTCCGTGGGATTCTCCAGGCAAGAATACTGGAGTGGGTCGCCATGCCCTCCTCCAGGGGATCTTCGGGGCCCAGGGATCGAACCCGTGTCTCCTGCATTTCCTGCATTGGCAGGTGGGTTCTAGTGCTACCTGGGAAGCTCGAGAGAGCGTGTGGTATATGCTAAAGTACTATTTTTCAAACTGCAGTACCTAAGCACTGACCAGGAAATTATAAAATCAGTTTAGTGGTCGTGACCTGAATGTTTTTAAAAAGAAATAAAATAAAAAATAAATGTGTCATATACTGATACTTCAGTAAATGACAGTGTATAAAAGTTTGAAAATCCCTACAATAGAGGAAACAGAAGTGCAGTGTGACCACAACCCAAGATCTTGGGTAGGTGGGGATGATGACGCAAGATTTAGTTACCCTTTTCAAGATTTTCTTTTAAAGATTTTGGATTTCTCTTACAGGAAATGAGAAGCCATCCAAAAGTTTTAGTCAGCACCCGCATAGATTAATATTTTCTAAGGATCCCTTTGAATACCTAGGTTTCCTTTATTCAAACATAAATGCCACCTTCCTTGGCCTTGACAGGTATTCCAAAATCTGGTTCCAGTCTCTTCTAAAGCATATTTCTGCTTTTAATATTGGAACTTCTCATTTCATAAAGATTTGTGGTTTATAAACATGCCTTTGCACCAAGAGAGAGAGGCCCATGAGAGCAGATCTTTCTTCTGTCTTGTTCACACAGAAGCATAGTGCCCTGTGCCTGGCAGGGACTAAGCAAATCTTTGCTGATAGAGTCTGAATACCCTTAATTTTAGAACTGTCACATAGTAGTAGAAATGACCTTGATATTTCTAGCCGTCCTTGCTTTTAGAACTTTTAACATATTAGTACAAATGACCTTGATGTCTAGCAATCCTTGCTTTTGGAAAAAAGAAAAAGGGTTTATTAGAAATTCTTTTTGCCCAGTTGGAAACCTTAGTGATGGAACCCCATTCACTTATTTAAAAGATAATTTAGTAAAAAAAGTACTCTTATACTATATTAAAACAGTAATGGAGATAAGGAAAAGGACAACACACTTTCTGACTTTGGGGTTTCACCTTCCGAGGAGTACAGAGCATGAACCGATCGTTCTCAGGCAGAGGCGATCCAGCAGCCTTTTATATTTTGTTTGACCAGACAGGCATTCTCTGAGCCCTCACCAAAAGGTAGTTTTATAAAGATGGCTGGGAACAAGAGAATAAATTAGGTCAAGATGTATCAATCGTAGGAGCTTAATGGAGAGGCAACACAAAATAGATTTTGATCTTAGAAGTAAAAATAGAACATCCTTGTACCCCATAGAACTTCCAAATAAGAATTTAATGATGTGAGTTTGTTGCCAGAGAATGATTGTACTGTCACAGTACTGTGACTTCACAGAATTAGATTGTGAAACCCAACTGTGAAGAAAGATTCTTTCAGTGTATGGTTTTGGTAAGTGGCAAAGAGAAGTTATGAAAAATTCATGAAAGGTAGAGCGCTTTCAAGTTCTGTTTCAGATTTCTCTTTAATGCATTTTTCGAGATGTGGAAACTTTGCTGATTAGTTTGATAAATTAGATTTTATGTATCTTAATCATGAATGCTGGAATCAAAATCTTGCTACTGTAGAATGACATTTAAAAAATACTCATTGAATTTTATATTTTTTTATGTTCTAGAGAGTCTTATTTTAAGCCATGTATTATAGAACTTAGATGGAAACCATTAACTTGTATAAATTTATCCTAAGCAAATCATTCTAAATATGGGAAAGTCTTATGCACAGAGATGTTCATTTTCACTGCAATGTAACTTAGTTTAAAAAGTATCCTGCAATTATAAATAAGTGATTCATTAAAATGTAGCAATCCACTTGAAGAAATTGAGCCATTAAAAAATGCTTTTTTTAGAGCAATGGTGTCGTATTTATTTTTAAAGTCTAGAAAGTAAAAAGTGCTCAATATAACAACAGTTCAAATAATATAAAAATATGCATGATTTAAAAAGTGAAAACATTACTTCAAGTCCCTCCTTACTGTGTTCCCCAACCTAGGCCAACCCAAAGGTCAGTGCTCTGAGCCCTTTGGCATCTGTGCTTCCAGACATTTTTCTAACCCAGGTTTTTTCAGATTGTGGTCCAAGGAGGGCCTTTGGAGTTTTCTCAAGTCAGATAAGGTGGGAACTGAGTGGGGCTTCAGAGTACCTGTTTCCTATCAATATAGTGGGGTTTCATATCGGGTTTAATTTAAAGACAGAATTCTCCTGCATTAAAATAAATGTTTAAAAACAAATCAGCCTGATTCAGAAAAGGAAATCCTAACCCCCTGGAAAAGAATTCCATGTCTTCGGTTTACCGTTTTTGCTGCTTGGTGATGTGATCTTCTGTACTGACCTGCCTGTTCATTTCCCCAGGAGTTGTCTGCCTGGTTACCAGCCACCTCGTTAGAATGCACTTTCCCCTCTTTTTTCCCATCTCTCTCTTACTTGTTATTTAAGGTTCAACTCATCATCGTTTCTTTCGCTCCTTTTAACATTTTTAGTGGACGCCACCTACGTAATACTGAATAGGGCTTCCCTGGTGGCTCAGTGGTAAAGAATCTGCCTGCCAACGCAGGCGACACAGGTTGATTGGGGAAGATACCCTGGAGGAGGAAATGGCCACCCACTCCAGTATTCTTGCCTGAAAAATCCCATGGACAGGAGGGCCTGGCGGGCTGCAGTCCATGGTGTTGCAGAAGAATCAGACACGACTTAGCGACTAAACAACAACGAGTGGGGAATATACAGAATTTTGTATCAAGAGCCCACAGACAGTAAAAGGCAACTGAACTTCATATAAGTAAGTGCAATTACTGTAAAGCAAGAGCATTTGAGGGGCAGATATTAAAGATATAAATAGTCTGTTTTACACTATCTTATATAGCACTTTTAAGTGTCTGACTCCTTGCGACCCTGTGGACTGTAGCTAACCAGGTTCCTCTGTCCATGGATTTCTCCAGGCGAGAATACTGGAGTGTGGCACTTATAAAATGGTCAATTTATGGTATGATTACATTTCTGGGTCTTCAGTAACTGTTCGTTCATTGAGTAAGACAAGATAATGTACTCGTGAATTAGGGAGTGAGACATGGGAAGAAGCTGTTTCCATTCCTGAGCCATCAGTTGTTTTCAAAGAGAGCTTGAATCCAGTATAATCCATCCGGTGCTGGGCATGCGTGGACGTGGGAGGGAGCACTAGCAGGCCTTGGTTCTGTATTCCTCATCTCCGACCACTCCCACTGCTGTGTGGGGGGTGCCTGTCATTTCTTTATCGTTAGCTGGTTCGAAAGTTGTGTATTTGAGTCCTGTGTCTTTATTTTGAAAATGTTTATTTGTTTTTGGCTATGCTGGGGCTTCGTTGCTGTGCAGGCTTTCTCTAGTTGCAGAGAGCGGAGGATACTCTTGTTGCAGAGCACAGGCTCTTGGTGCGCAGGGTTCAGTAGTTGCGTCATGTGGGCTCCAGAGCACAGGCTCAAAAGTTGCCGCCCATGGGCTTAATTGCTTCTCAGTATGTGGAATCTTCCCGGATCAGGGGTTGAACCCATGTCTCCTGCATTGGCGGGTAGAGTCTTCAGCACTGAGCCAGCAGGGGTGCCTGCTGCTGCTGCTAAATCACTTCAGTCATGTCCGACTCTGTGCGACCCCATAGACAGCAGCCCACCAGGCTCCCCCATCCCTGGGATTCTCCAGGCAAGAACACTGGAGTGGGTCGCCATTTCCTTCTCCAGTGCATGAAAGTGAAAAATGAAAGGGAAGTCGCTCAGTCGTGTCCGACTCTTCGTGACCCCATGGACAGCAGCCCACCAGGCTCCTCCGTCCATGGGATTTTCCAGGCTCTTTATTTTACTTTATAACTTGGGCATATTACTTAACCTCTCTGAGACTCAGTTTCCTGAGCTGTAGTGTATGAACATGTCTATCTCCTAGGTTTTCAGAAAAGATTACACAAGTCCATACCAACGAAATCTCTTCTTTTTGCTTTCAGTGGTTTTGTTGTCTTAGCAGAAGGTCCCCAACCTTTTTGGCACCAGGGACCGGTTTTGTGGAAGATAGTTTTTCCATGGATCGGGGAGGGGGTGGGGGTGGTTTTGAAATGATTCAAGTGCATTACATTTATTGTGCACTTTATTTCTATTATTACTATGTCAGCTCCACTCAGATTATCAGGTATTAGATCCCAGAGGTTGGAGACCCCTGTTCTAAAGAATGAGTGATTGTTCTCCTTTCTTTTGGGTTTAAGTTTTTAAATACTTTGTAGGACGTATGGATTAGACTCTAGTTCTTTTTTTTTTTTTTTTTTTTCTGGCCATGCCGTACGTCTTTCAGGATCTTAGGTCCCGGACCAGGGATTGAACCTGCGCCCCTTGTACTGAAAGCCTGAAGTTCTAACCACTGAACCGCCAGGGAAGTCCCTGACTAGTTCTTTGAAGGAGTGTTTTTTTTTTTTTTTTTTTTAGTTCAAGAGTGGCTTTTTGATAAGCTATTCATATTCCTGGTAAGGTACAAATAAACAGTATAGCAAGGTAATGAGGCCAACATTTAGTGGAGAAACAAATCTTTTTCATTATTAGCCAGTGTATTCTCCTGGGATTTTAAGCAGACTGTCGTATCTGTGATCAACAAAGCAAAATTAACAGGTAGTACCAGAGTCCACAGCCTGGCCTACTTGCTTCATTTTATGTGCCGCTTTCCTCTGTCTTTTACATAACAAAGAATTTTTATGGTAACATTCTAGTACTTTTGGAAAAAGAAAAGTCGAAAAATTCTTGTCTGTTATTTCTGGATTGTGGGTTTCAGAGTAACCCCAGGCAAACTCATGATGGATTCTTTATAATATTTCTTGCTCTGGTTGAGCAGACTTAGTTCTCTAATCTAGAATAAACCTTACAGTGATGGTTTAAGGTTGTCTGTTTTATTCGTAAATTATAAAAATGTTACTTAGATATCTTTTTAGAAGTAAATTACATTAGATGTGATAGTTAAATTTAACAACAGTATCAGAGCTACTTCCTGTTCCAGGTTTCATTTTCTTTTTTTCTTTTAGGAGACTGTGGTTTTCCGAAGACCTGTGTTGTTCAGTGTCTATAATATGTACCATTGGTCTCTGTATATACTAGTCATTATGAAAGTGAAAGTGAAGTCGCTTAGTCGTGTCCGACTCTTTGCGACCCTGTGGACTGTAGCCTACCAGGCTCCTCTGTCCATGGGATTTTCCAGGCAACAGTACTGGAGTGGATTGCCATTTCCTTCTCCAGGGGATCTTCCCAACCCAGGGATCGAACCCAGGTCTCCCACATTGTAGACAGACGCTTTACCATCTGAGCCACCAGGGAAGTCTTTATAGATATATCATATTTTATAGCATGCTGGCAGTTTAATTTAATGAAAAGTAGGATGAGGACAGTGTACAAAATATAAGTATTAAAGTTCAGTTGACTCTTTAGAGAAAGTTGAAACAAAACAGTTGCTCTGAAAATTATAAGGCAGGGGTTTAATATAGCAATGTGTAACTGGCATATTCCTAATTATGGGGAGAAAGAGGTAGAAAGTTAGGTTATGAGCCCTTTATAAAAAGTGTAGAGTAATAGTGATGAGTAATGATGATGATAACTAGCTAATATTTATTGAAGACTCAATACACTGTTCTAAGCATGTTACATGTAGTAAAGTACTTAATCTTCACAGTAACGTGTGGAGGAGATATTTTTCCCTTGAAGAAACTGAGGAATAGAAGCATAAGTCCCATGGCTAGTGGAAGTCAGAATTTAAGCCAAACCAGGGTTTCCCTGGTGGCTCAGTGGTAAAGAATCCTCCTGCAATGCAGGACACGCGGGTTCAGTGCCGGCCTGGGTTGGGAAGGTGCCCTGGAGGAAGAGATGGCAACCCACTTCAGTATTCTTGCCTGGGAAATCCCACGGACAGAGGAACCTAGTGGGCTACAGTCCAGGGGGTCGAAAAAGAGACGGCACTTACTGACTAAACAGCAACAACAAAGTTTGACTTTGGAGGCCAACCTCTTAGCTACTGTCAGTATCCTTAGTGTGTTGACACTTCCTCACATTTAATTTTTTGCAAGCAAGTCATCTGTCTTAATTGAAGTGTGAAGATTTGCTGAATATGTCACTTGAAATATCCCCATAAAACCACTCAATGCAAGTCATGTTATCAGTTTATTCATCTAATGAAAGCATGGCAAATATCTCAGGAAGCTTTGTACAGTTTCAAACATGGCATAAAACATTTGCCAGGGATTCCACGTGAATAAGACAACTTTGAACAAGCAGTTAATATTGTCCCTTTCAAAACGTATTAGACTGAAATCTATGTATTCAAGTCTGAGATTTTGATTATGCATAGATTTTATCATCTGAGTTTAAACTCATATTGTTCCTTGGAAAAAAGCCTATTCTTTCCTCAATCTCTGGAGGCAGTGTTTAATAGACAGTCTTCCCTGGTGACTCAGACGGTGAAGAATGTGCCTGCAGTGCAGGAGACCTGGATTTGATTCCTGAGTCAGGAAGATCCCCGGGAGAAGGACATGGCAACCCACTCCGGTATTCTTGCCTGGAGAATCCCCATGGACAGAGGAGCCTGGCGGGCTACAGTCGATTGGGGTGGCAAAGAGTGGACACGACTGAGCGACTCAGCACACACACAGGCATGTGTTTGAGCATTAGTGAGGGGGCACCAAAAGACACAAAAACATTTAAATAATGTTTTGTGGTTGTTTATATGTATCTGTATATCTCAGATTATTTTCCATTATAGGTTATTGCAAGATGACTCAGAGGTTAAAGCATCTGCCTCCAGTGCGGGAGACCTGGGTTCAATCCCTGGGTTGGGGAGATCCCCTGGAGAAGGAAATGGCAACCCACTCCAGTATTCATGCCTGGAGAATCCCATGGATGGAGGAGCCTGGTAGGCTATAGTCCATGGGGTCACAAAGAGTCGGACACGACTGAGCGACTTCACCTTCACAAGATATTGAATATAGTTTCCTATGCTAAATAGTAGATCCTTGTGGCTTATCTGTTTTATGTATGGTGGTTTGTATCTGTTAATCTCATACTTCTAATTTATCACTTCCCCTCCCTCCCTTCCCCTTTGGTAACCATGTGCTTATTTTCTATGATTGTGAGTCTGTTTCTGTTTGGTTTATAGATTCATTTGTATTATTTTTTAAGATTCCACATATAGTGATATCATATGTTTGTTTTTCTCTGACTTACTTCACTCAGTATAATCTCTAGGTCCATCCGTGTTGCTGCAAATCGTATTCTTTCTTTCTTTCTATTACATTCATCATTGAATAATATCCATTAATCTGTCAGTGAACGTTTAGGTTGCTTCCATGTCTTGGCTATTGTAAGTAGTACTGCTATGAACACTGAGGTGAGTCAGAATTTTCATATTTTCTGGATATTATGCCCAGGAGTGAGACTGCTAGATCATATGGTAACTCTATTTTTAGTTCTTTTTTAAGGAACCTCCATATTATTTTCCATAGTGACTGCACCAATTTACATACCCACAAAAAAAAAAAAAACCCCACAACAAAACGCTGTAGGAGGGTTTGTTTTTCTGCACACTCACTTCCAACATTTATTATTTTTAGGCTTTTCGGTGGTGGCCATTCTGGCCAGTGTGAAATGATGCTTCATTGTGGTTTTGATTTGCATGTCTCTAATATGTTGTTGCCTGTTGGCCATCTGTTAATGTCTTGTAGTATTTAAAGAAACAATGAGATGGTCTTTCTAGGAAAAGTCACAGCTTGTTATGACTCTTACTTTGTTTGGAGTTATTGTCATTTTGAATTATTGAGGGAAAGTCCATTTTGAACTATATATGATGGATCATGGGAGAGACACACCATGGACTTGGTGGCACCCTGGCCCTGCCGTGGAGCCTGGTGGGGTAGATGCAGTTATGTATCCATAATCATCTAACAGTATAAAATATAAATGAAATGACTTCTATGAATACAGCAGAATGTTAGTTTTTCTGGAAGCTGTTGAGGATGTGTTAATGAATGAAGACTATTGCCTTTTAGTCATGTTCCCGTTGGGAAACTGTGGAGGGGGATAAAGTAGGAAAAATAAATTTTAGAGCCCCTGAGGGTTTTAGAAAGAGGAAATTATAAGTAGCTGTTAAAAATAACTTTGTAGAATACTGATAAGAAAGTCTTTTGATATTTTACAAAATGCAAAAGCAGGATGCCAAACAGTGGGTATAATATGAGTGTATTTTTGGTTTAAGCATATATGTATATATAGAAGAAATATAGCAAAGTTACCATATATACTATTATATCATCTGGATGGTGGGTTTCTAAAATAAACAATTCTTGTTTGTCCTTTGGGCTTCTCCCCCACCCCCTTTTTTTGGAATTTAACACACATTCTGTGAAAAACAATAGTAAAAGAGAACTCTGTGCCAGTGGACATCAGAAGCACCATTTCAAATGAGCTGAGAAAGAAAGGTGGTCAAGTGATCTTAACTACCTGAGGATACTTTTAGTTTGAACTTCAAGTTGGACTTAAAGGCTGTGGGTTCCTTTTTTTTTTTTCAGTCGTATTTGAACAAGAAAGTATGCACCCCTGACCAAAGGGTAGAAACATGGTTTCAGAGAGTAAAGATACTGAAAGAGTTAGATCATTCTTTGAGGCTGATGCCAAAACAGTTGACTAATGGAACACCGTGTACCTGTACTTTTCTGCGAAGAGTCTCTTGCCGTGAGTTTGTGTGCCTGAGTGGACTTCACAGCACCGGGTACCAGGGAACAGTATTGAGGGAAAGTCCAGTTTGGGAGCGTGGAAGATTGACTTCATTTCCCTGGGTGATGCCATGGTGAAGGTGTCCCAGTGAGGGGAGGTGATGCCAGAACCCCACCTGAGGAAGACCCCATGTGGGGGCTGTCCGGTTCCATCACCTCGTGGAAGGGAGAGGAATTTAGTGTGGCCTGCTCGTCTGGATGTAGTGCCACTTCACCTCCGGGATGGGGAGGAGCCAGGGTCCCTAGAGGAATGGAACTGCTCTGAGTAAATACTGGGAATGGAATCACCGTGAAAATGATGGGGCACTCTTGGTCTTTAAAGAAAGAAAAATATTAACCTTACCCATGGCATATCATGTTTCCCTTTGCCTTTTCTTAGAAAGAAAATTTTTGCTTTGACACATGATTATGTTTTCTGTACTTCACAATTCTGGAAGATTTTATATTCAGCTTTCAGTTTAATTATGCAAAGAATAAAGTATATCTTTTAAGTTGTCTGCAGAAGTGTGTTTGGATTTTTCAAACTGAATTCTCTTTAAGAATATAAGGATGTCAGTTCAGTTCAGTCACCCACCCTGCCCCTGGACTATAGCATGCCAGGCTTCCCTGTCCTTCACTATCTCTCAGAGTTTGGTCAAACTCTTGTCCATTGAGTCAGTGATGCCATCCAACCATCTCATCCTCTGCTGCCCCCTTCTCGTCCTCCCCTCAATCTTTTCCGGGATCAGGGTCTTTTCCATTGAGTTGGCTCTTTAAATTAGACCTTCAGCTTCACCATCAGTTCTTCCAATGAATATTCGGAGTTGATTTTCTTTAGGATTGACTGGTTTGATCTCTTTGCTGTCCAAGGGACTCTCAGGAGTCTTTTCCAATACCACAATTTGAAAGCATCAATTCTTTGGTGCTCAGCCTTGTTTATGGTCCAGCTGTCATGTCGATGCATGACTAATGGAAAAACCATAGCTTTGACCATATGGATATTTGTTGGCAAAGTGATGTTTCTGGTTTTTAAAACACTGTCTAGGTTTGACATAGCTTTTCTTCCAAGGAGCAAGTATCTTTTAATTTCATGGCTGCAGTTACCATATTATAAAAATATTTATGTATTGTTATTAATCTAACCAAAATATCTAGTAAAATGATCTGTTTTTCACTTTTCAGTTGGTTTGGTAGGGGCTAAATATAATCTAACTGTTGGCACTTGGTGGAATAGACTGTTTTGTTTATGCAATACACTTTGTTCTTTGGATGCACACTCTATTTATTCTGTCAACATTTTCTCAATAAGCCGAAATGGTTCAACTGTGGATTTTGTTTTAGTTGATTCATTGGCTTGTCTTTGATGTATCCTTCTAAATAAAGCATTATTTTAAAAGTGACTTTTTTTAAAGTGGGATTGAGGGTTGTGATTCTGAAACAAAATCAGTTGTCTGGGTCTGGTTTTCCTTTGAAAAATTATTTGAAGTGTATTGAGGATTTATTATACAGAGGCTTTATTATACCCACTAATTGTTTCTCTGGACTCAAATTCTTTACAAATGTTTAGCTGTCTTTTAGGCCTGTAGAAACTTTGACTGTTACTTTTTTCTGTCTGTGGGTAGCCTTAGAATGACTGCTTGTTTTATGGAATCAGCTAGCTTTTGGATAACAGGAGCTGAATCATTCCCATGATTTCTCAAGCTTTTGTGTTTGTTAGAGACTATCAGGACCGCCAGATCAATAAAGTTTGACATCACTACCTATTACATAAATGAAACCTGTGTGAATGCTTGAATTCACTTTAAGTAGACAGTTTCCAGTTTAAATTAAAAAAAAAAAAAAAACAACTCATTTTTTTTAAGGAGCTAACTCTGTGCATTTGAGCCAAAACAAAAAAGGAGTTGGGGAGAGATACTTCATTCTACTTTAGAGGTGAGCCTTTTCATCAGGGAGGACAGTATTTGTGAGGTAGCATGTTTTACATTTCAATTTCCAAGTACTTTAAGTGCCCTGAACATTGATAGAAATTGTGAGATAAGATAATGTGAATTGCTATTGTTTGGACCAGTTTGAGACTTACGGCACATGGAGTTTGTGGGATAGTTACTGACTGGATGCACCTTTGTTGTTTAGAATCCTTGCCTTGGGGTTGTTCCTTTTCCTTGGTTAACTACAGGAAATGGGCAAAAAAAGATCCATAGGTTGTGCCTGACTTTGCAGCCCCATAGACTGGAACATACCAGGCTTCAGTGTCCTTCACTGTCTCCCAGAGTTTGCTCAGACTCTGTCCATTGAGTCAGTGATGCCATCCAACCATTTCATCCTCTGTCATCCCCTTCTCCTCTTGCCTTCAGTCTTTCCCAGCATCAGGGTCTTTTCCAGTGAGTCAGTTCTTTGTATCAGGTGGACAAAGTATTGAAGCTTCAGCTTCAGCATCAGTCCTTCCAGTGAATATTCAGGGTTGATTTCCTTTAGGACTGACTAGTTTGATCTCCTTGCTGTCTAAGGGAATCTCAAGAATTTTCTCCAACACCACAATTTGAAAGCATCGATTCTTTGGTGCTCAGCCTTCTTTTATTGTCCAGCTCTCACAACTATATGTGACTACTGGAAAAACCAACTGGATACTAGGAATTATATATGCCTCTGCCAAGCAGCAGTAATATTGGTACATTTGGAGTTCTGGAGATTTCTTTTTCATTGCCATATTGATTTTTAACTTTTGAGGGTCAAGTGATATAGCAAGTATCATCAGAAAAAGAAGATGTTCTCTTTGCCCTGTAGGAAGTGGCAATGGGAAACCAAATGGATACCTTTTATTTTTATTTCTGAAATTTACTTTTCTTTTTAAAAAAATTTTATTATTTATTATTTTTTTTTAACTTTACAATATTGTATTACATGATAGGAAGATTGCTCACTGTTTTGGACATTTAATTTTGACTGTGTTTTTTTTTTCCTCTCTGTACCCTGAACTCTACATTAATTTAGGTAGATTTCTCTGAGGTGGTCAATTTTTATGGTGACCTTTTGAATGAGGCCAAAGTTCCAGAACATTAGGAACAGTTGGTAGAAAGTATAGGGACAACTGAATAAAAGAAATTTGGTTGAATAGAGGAAGCTTCGGGGAAGGCAATGGCACCCCACCCCAGTACTCTTGCCTGGAAATCGGACGGAGGAGCCTGGTGGGCTGCAGTCCATGGGGTCGCAAACAGTCGGACAGACTGAGCGACTTCACTTTCACTTTTCTCTATCATGCATTGGAGAAGGGAATGGCAACCCACTCCAGTGTTCTTGCCTGGAGAATCCCAGGGATGGGGGAGCCTGGTGGGCTGCCGTCTATGGGGTCACACAGAGTCGGACACGACTGAAGTGACTTAGCAGCAGCAGCAGAGGAAGCTTAAAGAAGAATAAGAGATAATTATTTAGCTGATTTAGGAAACTGAGTAGAAAAAATTAGTTTGAAACAATTAGGAACCCAAAATCAGCATGTAGGGAGCCCTGTTGGATGAGAATAGTGAAGTCAAAGGGTTTAAAATGAGAAATGATGGGCCTTTCCTGGCAGTCCAGTAGTTAAGACTCCACACCCCTAATGCCTGGGGCCTGGATTTGATCCCTAGTACAGAAACAAGATCCTGCATACTGATAGCACTGCCAAAAAAAAAATTTTTTTTTAATGAGATTTTATTTTAGTAGTAGCTGTTGGACTAGCTCAAATGGGGAATAGAGCTCTTCAGTATGATTTAGTAGTCAAGGCTGTGATACCATGCTTGGGACGAGGGTGACCTTGTGGGTTCTGATGTGTTCTCCAGGAAGAAGAGTTTGACAATGGGTTTATGGCAGGACAGCAGAAAGCTGGTGTCAGAGTGAATGTGAGAAAACCAGAGGGGGGATTGTTTAAGAGCTGTTTGGGATATGTGCTGAGAAAAGTGATTTGATGGTCAATTCTTCAGAAAAATGGAGTTTGGGGATAAGAAATGGAGAAGCTAAGGAATTCAGGTGACCTAACTGGGTATCAAAAAGACTATTGAGACTTTAAAAAATAGTTTTTGCTTAAATGGAAATAGTAATCATTGAAATCAATGAGGATTTATGTTTAAATAGGTTTTATTCTTTAAATGGAAATAGTGAAAGAAAACGGATCAGCCATGAAGGCAGCCTGCTGTTTGGGTGCTGCAAAAAAACAAATTATTATAAATAGATATAATCCTTCTTTGTGAACCTGCTATCCAGTGAAACAAGTCAGCACTTACTGGGTATCGTTGAAAAAAAAGTGCCAAATTTTTTTTTTAATAAGAAAATAATTTGTGCAACATCAGCTAAGGTCTCATTTTGTCTGGCATGAAATCTGACTTAACTGACCGCATAATACATCCTGTTTGCTGACTATCTACATCTTCTAACAAACAGATGTAGAATACATATATTCAGAGGAAGTGAAAAGCAGAATGCACACTTGGAGAGTGGCAAAACTAACAATACATAATAACCATACTCTGCCTTGACTTGTAGGTCATTTAGTGTGAATATATGTGTATGACAGTGCTATAACGATTTTTGACTAAATACTTTCATTTTTTGTTCTAATGGGGAGATAAAGTATTAAACTTCCATTTATTGCCTTTCTTAGTAATGAGGCATGACATAAATCTGCTAACTCAGCTGCTCTGATGATTTTTTTCAAGTGTATTATTTAACTTTTGCAAAGGTACAGATTGCCTCCTCCAGCACAATGGGCAGATTTTCTCCAAGATACTGATTTAGTAAATCAACACACATACAATTCTTTTTCTTAACTTTTAAAAACAAGAAATTTTAACATTATTATTATTTTTGTAACTGCAGTTGAATTAGTCAGGACTGTCTGATATTAGTTTGTTTTCCTTTAAGTCAGTGGTTCCCTAACACAACTCTCTGATTAATGTTGGCCCATGACAGAGCTTCCACAGGAAGCAAGGAGTGAGTTCTTAATAAACCTAAGTGTATTCAATGGAAAGGCTTTTAGTCTAAGAGTTTGTCCTTTCTACTTGTTTGGTGTTAAAATGTACACTTATATTTTAAAGGAAAAATCATTGTTAACTTGATAAAATTTGAGGGGAAATATGGTTAACAAGATCTAAATGTTTCGAAAACACTCTTTTAAAGCTCTTTAACCATAGATGGAATCCTTACATGCTCAATATATCAGAGAGACTCTATTAAACTAAAATAGATGGGAATATTTGGGTTAGATTCTTTTTTAAGATGCCTGCTTTTGAGTTTAGTTTTCATTAAATCTTGCTGTGGTAGTAAACAATCCTGAACCCTTGGTGGCTTTCAGCAGCAAAGCTTTCTTTCTCTCCTCCTACATGTTGCCCGTAGGTTGCTGCAGATGAGCTTCAGTACCTGCAGCTCTGGGTATTATCTTTGTCCCAGGACCCAGTCTGAACCTTGGACGTGTCATTCCCATGTTGGAGGGAAAAGAAGGCAGAGTTGAACTGATTTTGTTTATAGATGTTGTTGCTTCCTGAGTCGTCTGCCCAGACTTGATATCAGTAGAGATGAGGCAGTGTAATCTTCACATACTCCCTGCAGGTAATTTGGCAACAGGCAGAGATGACAGTCCTCTTACAGGAGGGAAGCAATAATGGGGAGTAATAAAATCTGTCACAGAATCATTCAGACCGAAGCACACATGCCAAATAATCAAAATGTTCCATCTGAATGCAGAGTTCCAAAGAATAGCAAGGAGAGATAAGAAAGCCTTCCTCAGTGATCAGTGCAAAGAAATAGAGGACAACAATAGAATGGGAAAGACTAGAGATCTCTTCAAGAAAATTAGAGATACCAAGGGAACATTTCATGCAAAGATGGGCTCAGTAAAGGACAGAAATGGTATGGACCTAATAGAAACAGAATATATTAAGAAGAAGTGGCAAGAATACATAGAAGAACTATACAAAAAAGATCTTCATGACCCAGATAACCATGATGGTGTGATGACCCGCCTAGAGCCAGACATCCTGGAATGTGAAGTCAAGTGGGCCTTAGGAAGCAACACTACGAACAAAGCTAGTGGAGGTGATGGAGTTCCAGTTGAGCTATTTCAAATCCTAAAAGATGATGCTGTGAAAGTGCTGTATTCAATATGCCAGCAAATTTGGAAAACTCAGCAGAGGCCACAGGACTGGAAAAGATCAGTTTTCTTTCCAATCCCAAGAAGGGCAATGCCAAAGAATGCTCAAACTACTGCACTATTGCACCCATCTCACACGCTAGCAAAGTAATCGTCAAAATTCTCCAAGCCAGGCTTCAACAGTACGTGAACCGTGAACTTCTAGATGTTCAAGCTGGTTTTAGAAAAGGCAGAGGACCAGAGATCAAATTGCCAACATCTATTGGATCAACGAAAAAGCAAGAGAGTTCCAGAAAATCTCTTCCTTTACTGACTACGCCAAAGCCTTTGACTGCGTGGATCACAACTAACTGTTGGAAAATTCTTAAAGAGATGAGAAATTTGTATGCAGGTCAAGAAGCAACAGTTAGAACTGGACATGGAACAACAGACTGGTTCCAAATCGGGAAAGGAGGACTCAAGGCTGTATATTTTCACCCTGCTTATTTAACTTCTATGCAGAGTACATCATGAGAAATGCCAGGCTGGGTGAAGCACAAGCTGGAATCAAGATTGCTGGGAGAAATATCAATAACCTCAGATATGCAGATGACACTACCTTTATGGCAGAAAGTGAAGATGAACTAAAGAACCTCTTGATGAAAGTGAAAGAGGAGAGTGGAAAAAGTTGGCTTAAAACTCAACATTCATAAAACCAAGATCATGGCATCTGGTCCCATCACTTCATGGCAAATAGATGGAGAAACAGTGGAAACAACGAGAGACTATTTTATGTGGCTCCAAAATCACTGCAGATGGTGACTGTAGCCATGAAATTAAAAGACGCTTGCTCTTTGGAAGAAAAGCTATGACCAACCTAGATAGCATATTAAAAAGTAGAGACATTACTTGCCAACAAAGGTCTGTCTCATCAAAGCTATGGTTTTTTCCAGTAGTCATGTATGGATGTGAGAGTTGGACTATAAAGAAAGCTGAGTGCTGAAGAATTGATTCTTTTGAACTGTGGTGTTGGAGAAGACTCTTGAGAGTCCCTTGGACGGCAGGGAGATCAAACCAGTCAATCCTAAAGGAAATCAGTCCTGAATATTTATTGGAAGGACTGATGCTGAAGCTGAAACTCTAGTACTTTGGCCACCTGATGTGAAAAACTGACTCATTGGAAAAGACCCTGATGCTGGGAAAGATTGAAGGCAGGTGAAGGGATCGATAGAGAATGAGATGGTTGGATAGCATTAGTGACTCAATGGACATGAGTTTGAGCAAGCTCCGTGAGTTGGTAATGAACAGGGAAGCCTGGTGTGCTGCAGTCCATGGGGTCACAAAGAGTCAGATACAACTGAGTGACTGAACTGAACTAAAGAACAATAATAAACATTTAGGTATCTACTACCCAGCTTAAAAAATAGAACCACTACCTTTGGAGCTCCCTGTGTGGTTTTTGTACTACTTTCACAAATGTAACCATTCTCTTGAAATTTGTGCTTGCTTAGAATCCCCTCCTTCATAGATTCCATTGTGTGAATATCCCACAGTTTATCTTTTATTGTATTCTAGTTTTTTCTTTTCTTTTTTTGCTAATGTGAAAATGTTGCTAAGGATATTTTTTTATGTGTCTTCTGTGTACAAAGCAAGAGTTGCTTCAGGGTATGGACTTTGGTGTGGAATTGTTGGTATGTGGCACGTATGTGTCTTCAGTTTTAGCAGATCAGACCACATTGTTTTCCAAAGTGGCTGTGCAGTTTCCGCTCCCACCAGTGGTGGTGTATGTGTTACCAGTACTCAGGTCTTTGGTCACATCTGAAAGTCTGACAACATCTAATTTTTAGTTCAACGTGTAAAAATCAAACTCTCTTGGATGCTCAGGGAGATGCTTTTTAAACTTCCATGTTTACATACAGCACATGGTATGTATTTTAGTCGCTGTCGAGTCCGACTCTTTGAGAACCCGTGGACTGTAGCCTGCCAGGCTCCTCTGTCCATGGAATTCTCCAGGCAAGAATACTGGAGTGAGTGGGTTGCCATGCCCTTCTCCAGGGGATCTTCCCAACCCAGGA
Organism: Oreotragus oreotragus; assembly: GCA_006410675.1. Taxonomy (NCBI): domain Eukaryota; kingdom Metazoa; phylum Chordata; class Mammalia; order Artiodactyla; family Bovidae; genus Oreotragus; species Oreotragus oreotragus. The sequence continues at coordinate 77,080 of SJYX01005909.1, read as the reverse complement.
ATTGAACCCAGGTCTTGCAAATTGTTGTCAGATTCTTTACCAACTGAAGTACCAGGGAAGCAAAGCACATGGAGATGGATTAATTCTGTAAGCACAGGTTGTGGCTCAGTAGGTTGGGTTATGCTTGGGAACTGAGATCCTGCGTCTCTCATGACCATCCAGGTGATGCTGACGCTGCTGTGTCCTGCGCTCAGTCGTCTCCGGCTCTTTGAGATTCCGTCACAAAGAGTGATGGCGTCTGGGGGGCTACAGTCCCATAGGCTCCTTTGTTCATAGAGTTTTCTGGGCAAGAATCCTGGAGTGGGTTGCCATTTCCTACTCCAGGGGATCTTTCCAACCCAGGGATTGAAACTGTGACCCATAAATATCTCCATTGATATTCTCTCACTTAACAGCATGTAAAACTAGAGAAATTTTGCCCAATTCTATTTACTTATTTTTAAATTTTTTAGTAATTTTTACTTATTTATGGATGAAGAGCAATATAGAGCAATCCAACTGATTTTTTATTTAGTGCCATATGTGTACATTACCCATTTTAAATCAACTTCAGAGTAATTTGATTATAGTCATTATTCAATGAGTTTCTAAGTGACTTCTTTAAAGGAAGAAAATTCAAGAAATCTTTAGGGAGATAATAGATCTTTATAGGCCTTGTCAGTATGCAAGCATTAGACTAACTGATCACTCATTAGCTGGGTAAAATGAAGGATAAATAAAAACGAGCACATTTTCCTCAGTGCAAGATTGTGGTATGTGGTCTATGGTATACACTTGCAGCCAGATAATTCTTAGTACTTCCAAATCGCATTATTTTATAAACAGATGTTAGGACAGAAGCACCATTTAGCCTTGCTTAAGCAATCGAGATTTATTGGCCCATAAAGTTGGGAAGAACCAGGATGGAATGGGCTTTAAATAAGTGAGATATCCTAATCGTGCAGTGTTATCAGAACCCTCTCAACATCTCCTAGCTGTGATTCTGTTTCTGTGGATGGATGAGCTTTCCTCCAAGTGTAAAAGGTGGTGGTGGTGGTGGAGGGAGTTTTTGGAGGATAAAAATATAGTGACAAACTTTCTCATTCAAAAGGGAAGTGAGAAAACACTGTTTTTTAAAAGAATTCGTTTATTCATTTGGCTACGCTGGGTGTTAGTTTCGGCACGCAGGATCTTTGGTTGCAGCATGTGGGATCTAGTTCCCTGACGAGGGATTGAACCCAGGCCCCTGCATTGAGAGTGCAGAGTTTTAGCCACTGGACCGCCAGGGAGGTCCTGAGAAAACACTCCCCCAGAGGCCTCCCCCTCTGAAGTAGCCCTGTGAGTCATTCACTCTTTGCTGTGTCAGCTGTGCCCTTCATTACCTTCATCACAAGTTATCTCCTTTACTTATTTGCTCACCTGCTTGTTTTTCCTCTCCACCACAAGGTAAAATCGTTGAAGGAGTAGCGCCTCTTTTGTAGGCATCTGTCAGCCATTCAGGAAGTAGTAAGGCAATAGGTATGTGAAATTCCAGGGTAGGACTCAGGCCTGCCCCAGGCAGTTGTCATCATGTGGTCTGGAGGTCAGGGAAGTTTGATTACTGGGCACACCAGAGCCTCATAGACGAGGCAAGTGTGATTGCACGTGGGAAATGGAGCTACTATAAGCTGAAAGATTGGGAAAAGATGCTGAGGAAACAGCAACAAAAGCATGTGTATTTTATGCTCTTTAAGTGTGGTTTACTGTTTCACTCAGCTGCCCAGCGTGTAGTGTGAAGTCGTGCAGGTTCTGCAGGGCATGAGGGTGCTTGGCTGAGAGGAGGGAGAGGGGTTGAAATCCAGCACGAGACTCCACACCTGTGGCTTCCTTTTTCCAGGAGGCATTGTTTTAAATTTACTCCGAAGTTCTGCCTGGTCTGTGCCCACTGGGCCCGGTCGAGTATCTGTGTCTCCATCTCACTTTCTTCGTAGCTTCCCTGGAGAAAGAATACCAGGGGCAAAAGTGTATGAGCTGGATGCATCTGGATCCCGCTGGCCAACTCAGTGTAGACTCTATGCTTAGCCATGCCCTGCAGGTATTCTAAGAGAGAGAACTTTCTGGAAAATTCCTCCCTCTCCCTTTTCTCTTCCCTCCATTTTTCTATTTAGAGTTAGTTGGCCAAGTTTCCTGANATGAGCTGGATGCATCTGGATCCCGCTGGCCAACTCAGTGTAGACTCTATGCTTAGCCATGCCCTGCAGGTATTCTAAGAGAGAGAACTTTCTGGAAAATTCCTCCCTCTCCCTTTTCTCTTCCCTCCATTTTTCTATTTAGAGTTAGTTGGCCAAGTTTCCTGACCATGCATTTTGAGGTGAATGCTGACTGAATGGTAATATACGTACTGTCATCTACATTTCTCTGCATTTCCAGTTTGATTACTTTATAATTCTGCTTCAAGAGGAAGAAGAAATTGCCTATGTCCATCACTGGCCCTTTAGTGGAATAGACTGTCTTAAAAGTTTGTTCTGTTTTTTGTTTGATTAAAGATCTCTTTGGGGCAGTGAAGTGCTCACTATTTAAAAGGAGGCAAATTGGTTTAAGGAACAGAAACCCACTCAGTCTGACTCATGTAAGGCTGCTGGCAGTCTCCTAAGTTTCAGACATACACCTGAGTCTCTTCTTACATGGAAGGTCCTCAAGGAGCCGTTCTGTCCTCCTCTCTGGATTGCTTGGTTTCTTCTTTGCTTCATTCTGGACATTGTTTCTGTTCATTTGATTTTCTTTAAACACTGAGTTTGTATCCTGATCCACCTGCCAGTGGCAAAAATGGCGACTAGTACTTCATCTCATTGGATTCTCTGCAAGTCCACAGGATGTCTGTACTGTAATCACTTGGGGAGTGTAAAAAAAAAAAGAGATTTCTATGCCTCAAACACATTCTGAGCCAGTAGGTCTAGAGTCCTAGAATCTACATGTTGAGACTTTTCCCTCACAGGAATTCCCAGACCTGTCTGTAATCACAAGAGAAAGCAAGTGAGTGAATGATGAAGTAGATGAACCCAGGNAAAAAAAAAAAAGATTTCTATGCCTCAAACACATTCTGAGCCAGTAGGTCTAGAGTCCTAGAATCTACATGTTGAGACTTTTCCCTCACAGGAATTCCCAGACCTGTCTGTAATCACAAGAGAAAGCAAGTGAGTGAATGATGAAGTAGATGAACCCAGGCCCTAGCGTCCACTTTCCGCTGACATAGCCCCTTCTGTTTTTTCCCTTTGCCATGTCTTGCCACTGATCTTCCTATCCAAGCAGAGGAGATTGGCATTCTAAGAAGTTGAAAACAGATACTGAAGAATAGAATGGTTTTCATTCAAAGCAGCAGCGTAGCAGCAACAGTTCTTAGTCCGGTTTGGCTGGTGAACAGTCCAGTTAGGCAGTGGGGCTCTCTGTCCCTTATCAAATCGGGTATCAAATCAGATCTGGAATGCTCTTGGAAGTGTAAGATAGGGATGGGTGTTCCTGAGAAACACCTGCAGCTTTAGGCCCACTCCAATAACTTTGAAAACCCCTGTACCTTGGTGACAGCTGTCCAAAGAAACTCTCTACTTGGGCAGATGATATATGACCTCACAGCTTCAGTGTCTGTCACTCCTAAACTAGCTTACACTTTAGTTCAGTTGTTCAGCAACATCCGACTCTTTGTGACCCCATGAAGACTGCAGCACGCCAGGCTTCACTGTCCATCACCAACTCCCGGAGCTTGCTCAAACTCACGTCCATTGAGTCACTGATGCCATCCAACCATCTCATCCTCTGTCATCCCCTTCTTCCACCTTCAGTCTTTCTCAGCATCAGGGTCTTTTCCAGTGAGTCAGTTCTTTGCATCAGGTGGCCAAAGTATTGAAGTTTCAGCTTCAGCATCAGTCCTTCCAATGAATATTCAGGACTGGTTTCCTTTAGGATTGAAAGCTTGCACTATGTGTCTCTAGTTTAAGATCCTCAGAGAGAGAATCTCATCACTGACTAGCCAATCAGGAGCCTACTCTGAGGCTGAAGGTCAGAGCTAACTTTGAGAAGGGCATTAAAAGCTTTCTTTTGGTTGGCTTGCAAAATAGAGTTGTCATTTTTTGTAATCCCTTTTCATTTTGGTTATTTCTTAGGTAACATTATTATAACCCTAAATCAACTATAATGATTTTTTGTTGTTGTTAGAACTACAAATATAACATCAGCATACTTTTACATGTGAAATAAATACCATGTACACTATTTAGGATATTTATCAAGTAATTTCATGGCAAACATTATCATTGTTTCTTCATATTTTAATAGCAAGATGCATACTGTATTAAGTTGGAGATAAAGTAACAGATATTATTTAATATAATAATGTCATAGACTTTACCTTTGTTGTGCTGATATATGTAAAGGGTGGTAGCAGTTTAATTCTGAGATTTCAGTATAAGTAATGGAAGCCATTACTTTAATAAATTTTTCTTTTGTAGAATTGCAGAGACATTGAAGACATTTGAAGGGCTTCCCTGATAGTTCAGTTGGTAAAGAATCTGCCTGCAATGCAGGAGACCCTAGTTCGATTCCTGGGTTGGGAAGATTCGCTGGAGAAGGAATAGGCTACCCCCTCCAGTATTCTTGGACTTCCCTTGTGGCTCAGCTAGTAAAGAATCCTCCTGCAATGTGGGAGACCTAGGTTCGATCGCTGGGTTGGGAAGATCTCCTGGAGAACGGAAAGGCTACTCACTCCAGTATTCTTGCCTGGAGAATTCCATGAACTGTACAGTCCATGGAGTCAAAAAGAGTCAGACATGACTGAACAACTTTCACTTTGAAGACATTATATGGGTATTAATTACATAAAGCATGCAAAAATAAATAGTTCAGTTCAGTCGCTCAGTCGTGTCCGACTCTTTGCGACCCCATGAATCGCAGCACGCCAGGCCTCCCTGTCCATCACCATCTCCCGGAGTTCACTCAGACTCACGTCCATCGAGTCCATGATGCCATCCAGCCATCTCATCCTCGGTCGTCCCCTTCTCCTCCTGCCCCCAATCCCTCCCAGCATCAGAGTCTTTTCCAATGAGTCAACATACTTTTAACCAAAATAGGCCACCAGAAAAAGCTGTATGCTACATTTCTGCATCCAAAGCAGTTGCATGGCACAAACCAGTTATGTGTTAAGTCCACAGAGTATAATGTCAATACCTTGGGGTTCATTTGAGAACATGTGTATTTTATACCCGTAACTATGAAGTATCAAGAGAGTTATTCTGACTTTTAAAAATTATTTTATTTTTTCCAGATCCAGTCCCTGTGTGGAGCTTCTAAACATCTTCTATTAGTGGAAGTGCTGTTTTCTGCACAATGACGTCAACATCTTAATTTACACCAGCGTTCGTGTGGTTCTGATTCATCTGCTCTGGTTCACGAAGCTTGAGATCTAAGGCAAACAGGGTCTTTTGCAATGACAATATGACTAATAGTAAAGGAAGATCTATTATTAATAAATCAAGTGGTGGTCGAAGCAGTGGAGTAGGTTTTGTGGACTGGACTTTAAGTTTAAATACAATTCAGTCTGATAAGTTTTTAAACTTACTGCTGAGTATGGTTCCAGTAATATACCAGAAAAACCAGGAAGACAGGCACAAAAAAGGAAATAACATTTGGCAAGATGGGTTATCAACTGCAGCACAGACTTTCAGTAATAGATCTGAACAGCACATGGAATATCACAATTTCTCGGAGCAGTCTTTTCATGGCAACAGTGGGCACACGCCATCAAGCTGTAGCCAAAAGTATGATGACTATGCCAACTACAATTACTGTGATGGAAGGGAGGCTTCAGAAACTACAGCCATGTTGCAAGATGACGATGTATCTAGTGATGGTGATGAAGATGTCATTGTGGAGACAAGCCAGAAATTACCAAAGGAGTCCAGTGGTGTCATGGCACTGCAAATACTTGTGCCGTTTCTGTTAGCTGGCTTTGGAACAGTCTCAGCTGGCATGGTTTTGGATATAGTCCAGGTGGGTTCTCATCTTTGTTTAGCTTCACTGACTTTGTTGTTTAACGTGCTTTGTGTCAGGTACTGATCTCAGACATTATATTTAGTTTTAATTTATCCCTTAGTTAAAATGAACTGATGCAGACTCTGGTGGAGACTCTGCCCTTTCTAGGTATCTTTTGTTTGTTTTCCGAAATTCTAAGAATTGTCTGATTCTGACCATAAAGTAATTCTTCATAAAAGATTAAATATAAAGTAATCCCAAATAGGGTAAGTCAGCTAAATAAATAACTCAATATATTTAAATATGTCCCTGTTTTAAAAATAAAAAATAATATATGTTCATTAAAATAAACTCAAACAATGCAGAGTATTAAGTAAATGATAAAAAGTCCTGTCCTCATCTCCAAATCAAAACTCTCTTCCCCTCCGGAGGTTACCATTGTTAAGAGTTTGCTGTATATACTTGCAGACGATTTTTCTGTGCTTATATACAAGCATATGTGCAGAGGGTTGTTTGTTTTTTTTTAATAAAAATTAAATTCCATGTGTATTTTTCTCAGTTTATTTTCACTACTTATTAATATATCTTGGATATGTTTCTAAATTAGTAAAAAGGATATTTAGCATTTTAAAAAGAGTGCTTGATATTTTCATTGTATATATGTATATTATAAATATATATACACCAAAATTTACTTATTCATTCTCCTATGCTGGTGCTATAACAAATATCCTTACAAATTTATTTTTATACATTCATACTAATTTTTTCATAAGATAGATTTTTAAAATGGGATTGTTGGGTATTAGAGCAGGTGTGTGTGTTTAAAATTTTATAGGTATTGTCAAACTGCCTTTCAAAAAGTTTGTACCAATTTGTAGTCCTTCCAGAAATATGTAAATACTTTTATTTTCCATACCCTTATCAACATTTGATGTTCTTGATCTTTTTCATTTTTGCCAGTTGATAGGAAAATGTTATCCTATTTTAATTAACATTAATTACTATTAATGTTTTAGCCTCGTTTCATATTCTTACCTTTTCTGTGAATGTTTCTTATATGAATTACTTTTTTGTATCTTATCCATTTTTTAAGGTGTTTTGTTTTTTTAATTTATATTTTATTGAAGGATAATTGCTTTGCAGAGTTTTGTTGTCTTCTGACAAACCTCAACATGAATCAGCCATAGGTGTACATATATCCCCTTCCTTTTGAACCTCCCTCCCATCTCCCTCCCCATCCCATCCCTCTAGGTTGGTACAGAGCTCCTGTTTGAGTTTCCTGAGCCATACCGCAAATTCCCTAGTTTTGTTTTTTTAATTTATATTTTATTGAAGGATAATTGCTTTGCAGAGTTTTGTTGTCTTCTGACAAACCTCAACATGAATCAGCCATAGGTGTACATATATCCCCTTCCTTTTGAACCTCCCTCCCATCTCCCTCCCCATCCCATCCCTCTAGGTTGGTACAGAGCTCCTGTTTGAGTTTCCTGAGCCATACCGCAAATTCCCTTTGGCTATGTATTTTACATATGGTAATGTAAGTTTCCATGTTACTCTTTCCATACATCTCACCCTCTCCTCCCCTCTCCCCCTGTCCATAAGTCTATTCTTTCTGTCTGTTTCTCCATTGCTGCACTGTAAATAAACTCTTCAGGACCATTTGTCTAGATTATGTATATGTGCATTTGAATACAGTATTTATCTTTTTCTTTCTGACTCACTTCACTCTGTATAATAAGTTCTAGGTTCATTCACCTCATCAGAACTGACTCAAATGCATTCCTTTTTATGGCTGAGTACTATTCCATTGTGTATATGTACCACAACTTCTTTATCCATTCATCTGTTGATGGACATCTAGGTTGCTTCCATGCTGTGGCTATTGTAAACAGGGCTGCAGTGAACAATGGGATACATGTGTCTTTTTCAGGTTTGGTCTCCTCAGGGTATATGCCTAGGAGTGGGATTGCTGGGTCTTATGGTGGTTTTATTCCTAGTTTTCTAAGGATCTCCGTACCATCTTCCATAGTGGCTGTATCAGTTTACATTCCTACCAACGGTGCAAGAGCGTTCCCTTTTCTCCACACCCTCTCCAGCATTTATTTTTTGTTGACTTTTTGATGATGGCCATTCTGACCCATGTGAGGTGATAGCTCATTGTGGTTTTGATTTGCATTTCTCTAATAATGAGTGATATTGAGCATCTTTTCATGTGTTTGTTAGCCATCTGTATGTCTTCTTTGGAGAAATGTCTGTTTAGGTCTTTTTCCCATTTTTTGATTGGATTGTTTGTTTTTCTGTCATTGAGTTGTATGAGCTGCTTGTGTATTTTGGAAATTAATCCTTTGTCATTTGTTTTATCTGCTATTATTTTCTCCCATTCTAAGAGTTGTCTTTTCACATTGCTTATAGTTTCCTTTGCTGTGAAAAAGCTTTTAAGTTTAATCAGGCCCAAGTTGTTTACTTTTGTTTTTATTTCCGTTACTCTAGGAGGTGGGTCATAGAGGATCTTGTTTTG
>SJYX01005909.1:0-67037 GCA_006410675.1 Oreotragus oreotragus | reverse complement strand
TTTATCTGGATATCTTTTATTTCTTTTTCTTCTCTGATTGCTGTGACTAGGACTTCCAGAACTATGTTGAATAATAGTGGTGAAAGTGGACATCCTTGTCTTGTTTCTGATCTTAGGGGGGGAATGCTTTCAGTTTTTCACCATTAAGCATAATGTTTGCTGTAGGTTTATCTTATATGGCCTTTACTATGTTAAAGGTTCCTTCTTTGCCCATAGAGTTTTAATCATAAATGGGTGCTGAATTTTATCAAAGGCTTTTTCTGCATTTATTGAGATTATCATATGGTTTTTATCTTTCAATTTGTTAATATGGTATATCACATTGATTGATTTGCATATATTGAAGAATCCTTGCATTCCTGGAATAAGCCCAACTTGATCATTGTGTAGAGCTTTTTGATGTGTTGCTGAATTCTGTTTGCTAAAATTTTGTTGAGAATTTTTGCATCTATGTTCATCAGTGATATTGGCCTGTAGTTTTCTTTTTTTGTGTTGTCTTTGTCTGGTTTTGGTATCAGGGTGTTGGAATGAGTTTGGAAGTGTTCCTTCCTCTGCAGTTTTTTGAAAGAGTTTTAAAGGGATAGCCATTAGCTCTTCTCTAAATGTTTTATAGAATTCCTCTGTGAAGCTATCTGTCCTGGGCTCTTGTTTTTGGGGACATGTTTGATCACAGACTCAATTTCAGTGCTTGTAATTGGGTTGTTCATAATTTCTGTTTCTTCCTGGTCCAGTCTTAGAAAATTGAACTTTTCTAAGAATCTGCCCATTTCTTCCAGATTATCCATNTAGCCATTAGCTCTTCTCTAAATGTTTTATAGAATTCCTCTGTGAAGCTATCTGTCCTGGGCTCTTGTTTTTGGGGACATGTTTGATCACAGACTCAATTTCAGTGCTTGTAATTGGGTTGTTCATAATTTCTGTTTCTTCCTGGTCCAGTCTTAGAAAATTGAACTTTTCTAAGAATCTGCCCATTTCTTCCAGATTATCCATTTTATTGCCATATAGTTGTTCATAATAGTCTCTTATAATCCTTTGTATTTCTGCATTGTCTGTTGTAACCTCTCCTTTTTAATTTCTGATTTTGATGATTTGATTCTTCTCTCTTTTTTTCCTTGATGAGTCTGGCTAAAGGTTTGTCAATTTTGTTTATCTTCTCAAAGAACCAGCTTTTATTTTTATTAATCTTTACTATTGTTTCTTTTATTTCTTTTTCATTTATTTCTGCTCAGGTCCTTATGATTTTTTTCCTTCTACTAATTTTAGGGGTTTTTTGTTCTTCTTTTTCCAGTTATTTTGGGTGTAAAGTTAGGTTGTCTGTTCGATGTTTTTCTTGTTTCTTGAAGTAGGATTGTATTGATATAAACTTCTGCTTAGAACTGCTTTTGCTGCATCCCATAGGTTTTGAGTTGTCATGTTTTCATTGTCATTTGGTTTTAGAAATTTTTTAATTTCTGATTTGACTTCTTCAGTAACCTTTTGGTTACTTAGAAATGTGTTGTTTAATCTCCATGTATTTGTGTTTCTTACAGTTTTTTTCTTATAATTAATATCTAGTCTCATAGCACTGTGGTCAGAGAAGATGCTTGATATGATTTCAGTTTTCTTAAATTTACTGAGGTTTGATTTGTGACCCAAGATGTGGTCTATCCTGGAGAATGTTCCATGTGCACTCGAGAAGAAGGTGTATTCTGCTGTATCTGGATGGAATGTCCTGAAGATATCAATGAGATCATCTCATCTAATGTATTATTTAAGACTTGTGTTTCCTTATTAATTTTCTGTTTTGATGATCTGTCCAATGTTGTGAGTGGGGTGTTAAAGTCTCCTACTATTATTGTGTTACTGTCAATTTCTCCTTTTATGCCTGTTAGTGTTTGTCTTATGTATTGAGGTGCTCCTGTGTTGGGTACATAGATATTTACAGTTATGTCTTCCTCTTGGATTGATCCCTTGATCATTATGTGGTGTCCTTCCTTATCTCTTATAATCTACTTTATTTTAAGGTCTATTTTGTCTGGTATGAGGATTACTACTCCAGCTTTCTTTTGGTTCCAATTTGCATGGAATATATTTTTCCATCCTCTCACTTTCAGTTTATATGTGTCTTTAGGTCTGAAGTGGGTTTCTTGTAGACAGCAAATATATGGATCTTGTTTTTGTATTCATTCAGCCTGTCTGAGTCTTTTGGTTGGAGCATTTAATCCATTTACATTCTAAAGTAATTATTGATACATATGTTCCTATTGTCATTTTCTTAATTGTTTGGGGTTGATTTTGTAGATCCTTTCTCTTCTCTTGTATTTCTTGACTGTACATTTGTTGTAAAGCTGGTTTGGTGGTACTCAGTTCTCTTAACTTTTGCTTGTCTGAAAAGCTTTTTATTTCTCCATCAGTTTTGAATGAGATTCTTGCCAGCTACAGTAATCTTGGTTGTAGATTTTCCCCTTTCAGTACTTTAAATATATACTGCTGTTCCCTTCTGGCCTGCAGAGTTTCTGCTGAAAGATCAGCTGTTAAGCATATAGGGTTTCCCTCGTATGTTACTTGTTTTCCCCTTGCTGCTTTTAATATTCTTTCTTTGTGTTTAGTCTTTGTTAGTTTGATTAGTATGTGTCCTGGTGTTTTTCTCCTTGGGTTTATCCTGTATGGGACTCTTTGTGCCTCTTGTGCTTGATTTGACTATTTCCTTTTCCATGTTGGGGAAATTTTCAACTATAATCTCTTCAAAAACTTTCTCATACCCTTTATTTTTCTCTTCTTCTTCTGAGACCCCTATAATTCAAATGTTGGTGTGTTTGATATTGTCCCAGAGGTCTCTGAGACTATCCTCAGTTCTTTTCATTCTTATGACTTTATTCTGCTCTTCAGAAGTTATTTCCACCATTTTATCTTCCAGCTCACTGATTTGTTCTTCTGCTTCAGATATTCTGCTGTTGATTCCTTTTAGAGTATTTTTAATTTCAGCAATTGTGTTGTCTCTACATGTTTATTCTTTAATTCTTCTAGGTCTTTGTTAATTGATCCTTGCACATTTTCTCCATTTTGTTTTCAAGATTTCTGATCATCTTTACTATCATTATAACACATTCTTTTTCAGGTAGTCTGCCTATTTCCTCTTCATTGATTTGGACTTTTGTGTTTCTAGTTTGTCCCTTCATTTATGTAGCATTTCTCTGCCTTTTCATTATTTTTTTTTAACTTATTGTGTTTGAGGTCTCCTTTTCCCAGGCTTCAGTGTTGAATTATTTATTCCTTTTGGTTTCTGCCCTCCTAAGTTTGGTCCAGTGGTTTGTGTTAGCTTTGTATAGGTTGCGATTTGTGCTGAGTTTTTTGTTTGTTTGTTTTGTTTTTTTCTCTGATGGGCAAGGCTGAGTCAGGTGGTAATCCTGTCCAATGATGACTGGGTTTGTGTTTTTGTCTTGTTTGTCATTTAGATGAGGCATCCTCCACAGGGTGCTACTGGTGGTTGGGTGATGCCAGGCCTTGTTCAGGTGGCTTCCTTATCCCAGGTCTTGTTCAGTGGCTTCCTTATCCCAGGTCTTGTTCAGGTGGCTTCCTTATGCCAGGCCTTGTTCAGGTGGCTTCCTTATCCCAGGCCTTGTTCAGGTGGCTTCCTTATCCCAGGCCTTGTTCAGGTGGCTTCCTTATCCCAGGCCTTGTTCAGGTGGCTTCCTTATCCCAGGCCTTGTTCAGGTGGCTTCCTTATCCCAGGCCTTGTTCAGGTGGCTTCCTTATCCCAGGCCTTGTTCAGGTGGCTTCCTTATCCCAGGCCTTGTTCAGGTGGCTTCCTTATCCCAGGCCTTGTTCAGGTGGCTTCCTTATCCCAGGCCTTGTTCAGGTGGCTTCCTTATCCCAGGCCTTGTTCAGGTGGCTTCCTTATCCCAGGCCTTGTTCAGGTGGCTTCCTTATCCCAGGCCTTGTTCAGGTGGCTTCCTTATCCCAGGCCTTGTTCAGGTGGCTTCCTTATCCCAGGCCTTGTTCAGGTGGCTTCCTTATCCCAGGCCTTGTTCAGGTGGCTTCCTTATCCCAGGCCTTGTTCAGGTGGCTTCCTTATCCCAGGCCTTGTTCAGGTGGCTTCCTTATCCCAGGCCTTGTTCAGGTGGCTTCCTTATCCCAGGCCTTGTTCAGGTGGCTTCCTTATCCCAGGCCTTGTTCAGGTGGCTTCCTTATCCCAGGCCTTGTTCAGGTGGCTTCCTTATCCCAGGCCTTGTTCAGGTGGCTTCCTTATCCCAGGCCTTGTTCAGGTGGCTTCCTTATCCCAGGCCTTGTTCAGGTGGCTTCCTTATCCCAGGCCTTGTTCAGGTGGCTTCCTTATCCCAGGCCTTGTTCAGGTGGCTTCCTTATCCCAGGCCTTGTTCAGGTGGCTTCCTTATCCCAGGCCTTGTTCAGGTGGCTTCCTTATCCCAGGCCTTGTTCAGGTGGCTTCCTTATCCCAGGCCTTGTTCAGGTGGCTTCCTTATCCCAGGCCTTGTTCAGGTGGCTTCCTTATCCCAGGCCTTGTTCAGGTGGCTTCCTTATCCCAGGCCTTGTTCAGGTGGCTTCCTTATCCCAGGCCTTGTTCAGGTGGCTTCCTTATCCCAGGCCTTGTTCAGGTGGCTTCCTTATCCCAGGCCTTGTTCAGGTGGCTTCCTTATCCCAGGCCTTGTTCAGGTGGCTTCCTTATCCCAGGCCTTGTTCAGGTGGCTTCCTTATCCCAGGCCTTGTTCAGGTGGCTTCCTTATCCCAGGCCTTGTTCAGGTGGCTTCCTTATCCCAGGCCTTGTTCAGGTGGCTTCCTTATCCCAGGCCTTGTTCAGGTGGCTTCCTTATCCCAGGCCTTGTTCAGGTGGCTTCCTTATCCCAGGCCTTGTTCAGGTGGCTTCCTTTGTGTGAGTTTTCACTATCTGATACTCCCTAGGGTTAGTTCCCTGGTAGTCTAGGGCCTTGGAGTCAGTGCTCCCACTCCAATGGCTCAGAGCTTGATCTCTGATCAGGAACAAAGATTCCACAATTGGTTTGTTATGGCATTAAGTGAGATTAAAACAAATATCCCAAACCATGAAACCAAAGATGAACCCCAGACAAACGGCAGTTACAAAATCAGGCAAATAACAACTAAAATAATGGAATATAAACATATACATATATACATAGACACCCATGAGCAAATTCAAAACAGTCCAACAAAAATAAAGTACAATAGATTGACCCAGCAAACAAAGGAAATCAAAAATTATATTTACCAGTTAAGAACAAAACTAACTAAAGCTCAAGTAGAAAACAAAACTAAAGCAATGAAAACAAAACTACCAAATATGTTGAGAGGAAAGGAAAGGAAGAAAAGAAAGAATAGATATGCAAAATCAAATAGAGGTAGATGAAGAAGATTTATACACATTAAAGATGAGCTGCAAGGGGAAAAGAACATAGGGAAGGCAAACAAAGGAATAAATACAGAAAAAATATAATAGGTATTAAAAAAATTAAAATTATAAAAAAGAGAAAGAAAAAATACTGGAAGAAAAAGAAAAAAGGAAAACTTCAGATATCTGCAAAAGCCCAATGTAAAGGCAGAGGTTTATAATAGCTATAAAAAATGTGACTGAATATACACATATACACCCATAAACAAAATCAAACACAGTCCAACAAAAATAAAATACAATAGATTGACCCAGCAAACAAAGGAAACCAAAAATTATGTCTACCAGAATAAAACTAACTAAAGCAGAAACTAGAAAACAAAACTAAAGCAAGATGCCAATTGGGGAATAAAGCAATGAAAATAAAACTAACAAATATGTTGACAGGAAAGAAAGAAAAGAGAGAATGATACATAAAGTTAAATAGAGATAGATAAAGAAGATTTATATACATTAAAGATTAACTGCAAGGGGGAAAGAACAGTAGGAAAAGCAAACAAAGGAATAAATGTAGAATAATAATAATAGGTTTAAAAATTAAAACAAGAGAAAAGAAAAAAAAAGGAAAACTCCCCGGAAGTGCAAAAGCCCAANAATAGAGATAGATAAAGAAGATTTATATACATTAAAGATTAACTGCAAGGGGGAAAGAACAGTAGGAAAAGCAAACAAAGGAATAAATGTAGAATAATAATAATAGGTTTAAAAATTAAAACAAGAGAAAAGAAAAAAAAAGGAAAACTCCCCGGAAGTGCAAAAGCCCAACGTAGAGGCAGAGGTTTATAACAACAATAAAAAACGTGACTGAGGAAAAAAAAAAAGCTTCAAAAGCTTAATTAGATTTCATAGTGCCAATAAAATCAACAGTTACAACAGAGGAGGGGATAAAGGAAAAAAAAGAAAAAAGAATCCAAAAGGATCTAAAGAACAAGTCAAAACATAAGAATTTAATAAATGTTTTTCTTGAGTCACTGCTGTCAGAGTCCTTTCCCTCGCGGGGAGTCACAGTTCACCTCACCACCCTAGGATGCCCTCCAAGACTGTGCTGGTTTCTGGACCTGTTGTGGGGGCAGTTCAGATTCTATTCTGGTTCTACTTTGTGTTCTTGCCTCCAATATCCACAGCTATCAGAATTAGTGCGTTTTCTTTTGTGGGAGCTCTTAATGACCTTTTATATATTCCATAGACACAGAATCTGCCTAGTTGGTTGTGTGGGTTTAATCTGTAGCTTGTGCAGCTGGTGGGAAGGTTTGGGGTCTTCTTCCTTAGTCACACTGCCCCTGTGTTTCAGTTATGGTTTTACTTCCACCTCTGCATATGGCTTGACCCCTGGGATTTGCGCCTGAGGCTGCCCTGGAGGGCCTGGGTTTGCCCCTGTGAGGGCCAGCTGTGGAGGTAGTGCAGCTGCTTGCGTCGCAGGGGTTCTGGCAGCACCAGATGCTCAGGGGAGTTGGCGGCTAGGGCAGCAGGAAATACAGTGCTCTAGAAGGGTATGGCAATCAGTATTGGCCAATACGCTTCAGTATTCTTGCCTGGAGAACCGCCCTCTCTGACAGAGAAGCCTGCCAGGCCACAGTCTACCGGGTCGCAGAGTCGGACACTACCAAAGTGACCTTGCATGCACAGATGCAAGACTTTTTTTTTGCCTGTGGCAGCTCAGCCCCAGTGAGTTGAGTGTGAAGGTGGCATGGCTTCTTGGCTTGCAGGGACCCTGGTGGCGCCAGGTGTGCAGAGACACAGAACTGCCTCAGCCACAGGAGTTATGGCCCTATCAGAGTCTTTTTCTGAGCCTCTCCTAGCTGGTGATCAGAAGGCCTCTTTGGCCAGTCTTTCTCCGTAGCTCCGCCCGTTCAGGCACTTAGAGGGCTCCCTTGCCTGGGGTCCTTTTCTGTTGTTCGGTTCATCAGGCACATAGAGGGCCCCCCCTGTGGCTGAGGTCCTACTCTGTAGATCAGCGTGTCAGGCACTTAAAGGGGCACCCTGGACAGGACCCTATTCTGTAGCTCAGTGCATCAGGCAGATGTTTGATGGGCCAGCCTCTCTATCGTTCAGCTGCTGATGCTGGCATGTGGGGAGAGAGAGGCTGTGGTTATGGCTCCATCCCCTACGCGTGACTCAGCAGTATCGCCTTGTTTCCATGGCTGCCTGGCTTTCCTCCACAGGCATTTCCCACTACAGTCTCCTCCCTCACATCCCCTGGATCCATCTCTCCACAGTCAACAGCAGCCCTCACCCTGGAATTGCTCCACAATCCCTAAACTCCAGCCCCCAGCCACTGCCCCTTCCAGGAAATCTACGTCCCTGTCCGGGGTATGTATGGCTGCGGCAAGGACTGTCTGATTCTCATTCCATTTAGGCCGCCACAGATCAGCTGTTTCACTCACAGCCTTAAATGCTTCTCCTCTGACTGACACAGTTGGCCCAATGTGGGGACCGGACCCCTGCTTCAGTTTCCCCACCCGCCGAGGGCAGGGCCAGTCATACTAACACTCCTGTTTCCCCCCTAGTTCCTTCATCCTGCCGAGTTTTGCGTGCTTCTATACATTCTTTTCCGCTGGTCAAGTACTCCTGTCCACTCTCAGCTGGTGTTCTGCATGAACTTCTGTGTCTGAAGGTGTGTTCCTGAGGTATCTGTGGAGAGAGATGTACTCCACGTCCTCCTACTCCTCCGCCATCTCGTTCTTTCTTTTATCCATTTTAAAATGTGTACATTACTTATTTACTTGTAGGAGTTCTTAATGTAGTATTATATAAAGTTACAAAATTACCTGTTATATAACTATCTTTCTAACATAGTACCTTATAAAAAGGTAGCATTCTGTTACTATTAATTTTCATTCATCAGTCAGAAAAAGATTGTGTCTAGGAAAGTGTTAGATACATTATCGTAATGTGCCTTTCTCTTTCACTGTTAGTGCTCTAAAGGAAATCTCAGGTAGTTTATGACTCTAAGACACTTTTAAACACATAACATTTTTATCTAAATGGAAAATGTACATTTTATCTAAATAGAAACATAATTTTTATACCATCAGGTGGAAAAAAGATATGCAGAGAACTGTTAAGTGTTTTGAATTTTTGAATAGACTGTAATACTAAAGGGGGACCAAACCTATCTGTCCACTTGAAAAATGATTGTTTTAAATTATTACCATAGCATCATAACTGCTAAAATGAATATACTGTTTTGGGTTGACTTTTTTTTCTGACTTTTTGGTGACAGTTATTCTGAAGAAACACTCATCAGTTAGCTCTATATAGTATGATAACATCTGTAGGAAAAATATGTTAATGTATATAGAATGTTAGGTAGAATAGTTACATAACTTATGTCCCTTCCTCTGGTGTATGCTCACTGATTTCTTGATATTTGAGAGAAGAGCGTGTGTGTAATTGGGAAAAGTTGCTGTTATGATTTATAAAAATTTTTTCCTTCTTTGTTTATGTTTGGCTTGTGCTGGGTCTGTTGCTGCCTGTGGGTTTTTCTGTACTTGCAGAGCGCAGGGGCTCCTCTCTGGTTGCAGTGCCCAGGCCTCTCGTTGCAGTATCTTCTCTTGTTGCAGAGCATGGACGCTAGGGTGCAAGGGCTTCCGTAGTTTCAGGTCCTGGGCTCCAGGGCACAGGCTCAGGAGTGTGGTGCACAGGCTCAGTTGCTCCACAGCACGTGGGGTCTTCCTGGGTCAGAAATCAAACCCACGTCTCGTGCATTGGCAGGCAGACTCTTCACCACGGAGCCACCGTGCAAGCCCTTGCTTTTATGATTTCATGAGCTTTAACCCTGCTAGCCCTAAGAACTTTATAGTGTTACACTTTGGTGTTAAAAACCATGAAGATGTGGTTTTTAAGAGATTTAATTTGATGAGGTTTTCAAAACTTATTAGATTGTGAAGTTTAAAATATAGAAAGTGTAGGAAACAGAAATATACAGCTCAGGAAACTTTCAGGACACAAATAACCATATAACAGTCACTTGGGTCAACAAATAGAATCTTACCTGTATTTCATTAGTTTTCATTGGTGCTCCCTTCCAAAAGCTTTTTTCTCCATCACCAAAGATAATCAATAACCTGATATTTCTCAGTACTTTTTTGTCTTTATAAGTGTGTATTATTAAACAGCATTGCTTGGGTTTACTTAATTCTTTTTAAAATTTATGCAATGGAAGTATGGAATATACCTTTATGTTTGGCTTTTTTTGGTCAACATTATGTAAATTTTAGAAAACTGTTGGTCATTTATTTTTATTGCTGTGTTGTAATCCAGTGTATAAATACATCACAATTTATCCATTCTACTCTTTTCTTCAGTGCATTCTACTGTTGATAGACTTTGGACTGAACGGTGTTTCCAGGCTCTTGGTGTACATATGCATGCATTTCTCTTGGGTATATAGGTAGAAATAGAATCTCTAGGTCTTAGAATATGCAAGTATTTAAATGTAATGTTTGTCAAATGGTTTTCCAAAGTGGTTGTACCAATTTACAGACAAATGTAGCGTATATGAGCAGTTCCACTGCCCTATATTATTATTTATACAAGGTATCAGCAGTCTTTTTAAAAATGATTTTGTGGTGTAGTCTCTAAGTTGTGTTCGGCTCTTGCACCCCATGGACTGTAGCCTGCTGGGCTCCTCTCTCCATGAGATTCTCCAAGCAAGAATACTAGAGTGGGTTGCCATTTCCTTCTCCAGGGGGATCTTCCCAACCCAGGAATTGAACCTGGGTCTCCTGCATTTCAGGCAGATTCTTTACCAACTGAGCTACAAAGGAAGCCCAAAATGATTTTAATTTACTTATTTATTTTTCGCTGCTCTTGGTCTTTGTTGCTGGGCTGGCTTTTGCTCTAGTCGCGGTGAGTAGGGGCCCCTCTCTAGTCGTGGTATGTGGGCTTCTCATTGCAGTGGCTTCTCTTGTGGCGCACAGGCTTCAGCAGCTGCAGCGTGTGGGCTCAAGAGCTGCAGCTCAGCGGGCTCTACAGCACAGGCCCGGCAGTTGTGATGCACAGGCTTGTGGCCTCTTCCCAGATCAGGGATTGAACCCACGTCTCCTTCATTGTCAGGTGGATTCTTTACCACTGAGCCATCAGGGATGCCCTATCAGTCATTTTGATTTTAGGAATTCTGGCATATGTGGGGTGGTATCTCATTGAGGTTTTGAGTGGGATTTTCCTATGATGATGTTTGCTGATCATTTGTATATCATTGCTGAAGTTTCTTTGCCCATTTTTGTATATACTTGTTTGTCTTTTTTTTTTTAATTGATGAGGAGTTATTTTTATATTATAGATGTAAGCCCTTTAGTGAAAGTGAAAAGTGCAAGTGTTAGGTGCTCAGTCATGTCTGACTCCTTGTGACCCCGTGGACTGTAGCCCACCAGGCTGCTCTGTCCCTGGGGATTCTCCAGGCAAGAATACTGGAGTGCGTAGCCATCCCCTTCTCCAGGGGATTTTTCCAACCAGGGATCAAACCCTACATTGCAGACAGATTCTTTGCTGTCTAGCCACCAGGGACGCCCCAAGCCCTTTAGTTATATGTAATACAAATATTTCCCGCCCCCCACCCCTCCGTGGCTTGCGTTTTTACTCTCTCAGTGGTATGTTTTGAGGAGCAGAAGTTTTTAATTTTTATACAGTCCTCTTTTCCCTGCCTTGCTATGGTCTGTGGTTTTTGTCTGCTGTTTAAGAAATCTTTCTACACCCTGTGAATTAGGATATTCCTGTATAATACTTCCTCGAAGTATCCTTGTTTTGTCTTTTACACTTTGACCTTTCCCTCCCTGGAATCCGTTCTGTATAGAGTGTGAGGTAGGGGTTCTATTTTTTCCTTTCCACCTGGATTTTCATTTGTGTCACTATCATATAACTAAAATATTTGTCGTAAGTCAAGTGCCCATTTGTGAGTAGGGCTACTTCTGGGCTCTCAATTCTGTGCCTTCGGTGTATTTATGTCTCTGGTCATGAAAGCCACACCGTCATCATTACTCTGTAAGTCTTGCTATCTAGCAGAGAATTTTCTCTCCTTAGTCTTCCAGGAGAGTGCTTTGGTTATTCTTTCCCTTTGCATTTCCATGTATGTTTTAGTGTAAAAACATGTCAGTTTTCAAAAAAAGTTGTTGCAGTTGTGATTCAGACAAAATTAGGGGGAGAACTGACTCTGTTGTTCCATGTATGTGGAATAATAGTCCTCCGTTTGTTTAGGTCCTCTTTAATTCCCTTCATTGATGTTTTACAATTTCTGAATAAGAGTCTTTTACATTTTTAGCTAGGTTCATTTCTAGTTATTTGATACTTTTAAATGCCAATGTAAGGGCTTCCTGGATGGCTCAGTGGATAAAGCACCCGCCTGCTAATGCAGGAGACAGCGGAGACACAGATTTGATCCCTGGTGGGGAAGAGCCCCTGGAGGAGGAAATGGCAACCGAGGCCAGTATTCTTGCCTGGAGAATGCCATGGACAGAGGAACCTGGTGGGCTATAGTCCATGGCGTCACAAAGAGCTGGACGTGACTAAGTGACTAACCACATAGCACAATACTATTCTAAGTGAACAGTTCTAAAAAAATTATTCTCTACTTGTTGCAGATATGTTCATGTATCTACAGAGGTAAAAAGTGAGTGCTACAGGAATTCTGTAGAGGTAACAAAAAGACCTGTAGGAGTATAGAATGTCTGCTTTTGCATATTCAAGATTTTCCAAAGGAGTAAGCTTTAGTGCCAGTCTAAACTACCTCTCCGTGCTTATGCCTTTAACATCCTTAATATTCATTTTTGGTCCCAGATTAGTAAAATAGCATATAAAGCACCAGTTATAGTACCTGGGAGATAAACGTTGCATAAGTAGTGTAATATTAACATGTTCAGAATTAAATTGAAAAAAGTAGGGAAAACCACTAGACCATTCAGGTATGACCTAAATCAAATCCCTTATGATTATACAGTAGAAGTGAGAAATAGATTTAAGAGACTAGATCTGATAGACAGAGTGCCTGATGAACTATGAACGAAGGTTCGTGACATTGTACAGGAGACAGGGATCAAGACCATCCCCATGGAAAAGAAATGCAAAAAAGCAAAATGGCTGTCTGAGGAGGTCTTACAAATAGCTGTGAAAAGAAGAGAAGTGAAACACAAGGGAGAAAAGGAAAGACAAAAGCATCTAAATGCAGAGTTCCAAAGAATAGCAAGAAGAGATAAGAAAGCCTTCCTCAGCGATCAGTGCAAGGCAATAGAGGAAAACAACAGAATGGGAAAGACTAGAGATCTCATCAAGAAAATTAGAGATACCAAGGGAACATTTCATGCAAAGATGGACTCGATAAAGGACAGAAATGATATGGACCTAACAGAAGCAGAAAATATTAAGAAGAGGTGGCAAGGATACACAGAAGAACTGTGCAAAAAAGAGCTTCATGACCAAGATAGTCACGATGGTGTGATCACTCACCTAGAGCCAGACATCCTGGAATGTGAAGTCAAGTGGGCCTTAGAAAGCATCGCTACAAACAAAGCTAGTGGACGTGATGGAATTCCAGTTGAGCTGTTTCAAATCCTGAAAGATGATGCTGTGAAAGTGCTGCACGCAATATGTCAGCTAATTTGGAAAACTCAGCAGTGGCCACAGGACTGGAAAAGCTCAGTTTTCATTCCATTTCCAAAGAAAGGCAATGCCAAAGAATGCTCAAACTACCGCACAATTGCACTCATCTCACATGCTTGTAAAAGTAATGCTCAAAATTCTCCAAGCCAGGCTTCAGCAATATGTGAACCGTGAACTTCCAGATGTTCAAGCTGGTTTTAGAAAAGGCAGAGGAACCAGAGATCAAATTGCCAACATCCGCTGGATCATGGAAAAAGCAAGAGAGTTCCAGAAAAACATCTATTTCTGCTTTCTTGACTATGCCAAAGCCTTTGACTGTGTGGATCACAATAAACTGTGGAAAATTCTGAAAGAGATGGGAATACCAGACCACCTAACCTGCCTCTTGAGAAANACACACACAGCGTTTCTGGCTTGGTAGGTCTGGAGTGAAACTTTAGTGTGATGTTGCTGCTGGTCTGTGGGCCTCACTTTGGGAACCCCCAGTGTGGGACAGGGGCTTCCCTGGTGGCTCAGAGGTTAAAGCGCCTGCCTGCAATGCAGGAGGCCTGGGTTCGATCCCTGGGTCGGGAAGATCCCCTGGAGAAGGAAATGGCAACCCACTCCAGTATTCTTGTCTGGAAAATCCCATGGACAGAGGAGCCTGGTGGGCTACAGTCCACGGGGTCGCAAAGAGTGGGACACGACTGAGCGACTTCACTTCACTTCACTTCACTTCAATGTGGGACAGAAGTGCAGATGGGGGACCGTGATCAGGGAATATGCGCAAAGGGGCATAAAGCTGCAGGGGAGTCTGGCCGATGTAAGCTCTGGGAAGACAGGAGGATACTGCTTCAAGAAGGAGCTGAGATGAACATTAAGCTCGTTCCTGTTAGAAACTCAGTTCGGGAAGAAAAGAGAAAAAAGGGAGATGGTGAATGGGATTTTTTTTTTTTTTTTCTATTAGCAGTAGTTCTGTTATGGGCTTCCCAGGTGGCGCTAGTGGTAAAGAACCTGCCTGCCAATGCCAGAGATATAAGAGATGTGGGTTCCATCCCTGGGTCAGGAAGTTCCCTTGGAGTAGGAAATGGCAACCTACTTCAGCATTCTGGCTTGGAGAATCCCATGGACAAAGGAGCCTGGGGAGTCGCAAAGGGTCAGGCGTGGCTGAGCACCCACCCATACCCAGCACTGTTATTACTATTAGTGTTATGACCACCGTTGCTATTAACATTACCCCTTCAGGATGGAGGAGGCATAAGCTTTCTTCCCAGAAAAATAAAACAGATGAAGAGTCACGTGCCCCCTCCCTCCCCGCCTCCTCCCGTGTCTGATTTGCTCTGGGTAGGAAGATGCCTTCAGGCTGAATGGTCCTGCTCTCAGCAGCTTCAGACAACACAGAAGCAGGTTTGTGTGTGTGGACTATTGGGGACCTTAGTGGCATAAAGAAGAAAAGACAAGCAAGCTGCGGGGTAGTCAGACAAGTTTTCCGTACAAGGAGAAACCAATGTACGAGCTGCTCCTCCCTGTCTCTGTGTCTGTGCCCAGAAGGAGACAAGATAACTTTGTAGGAATGCCCAGGTGGCTTAGCGGTAAAGAACCCTCCTGCCAGTGCAGGAGACGCGGGTTTGATCCCTGGGTCAGGGAGATCGCTTGGAGAAGGAAATGGCAACCCGCTCCAGGGCTCTGGCCTGGGAAATCCCATGGACAGAGGAGCCTGGCGGGTGACAGTCCCTGGGTTTGCAAAGAGTCGGACACGACTGAGTGACTGAACCCTTGGCAGTCCTTGGGCACCTCAACCACTCAGTCCTGCCCCAGAACCTCGGGGCGTTGGCTGAGACTGTGGGAGGGGCGCTGACGTAGGACCTGAGGAGGTTGGACTCCGACTTCGTTCACAACCTCAGTGTTACCTGAACCCTTCATGTTTCACTGCCAGGCACGTAGTAAATGCTTACAAAAAAATCTGAGCATTTACTGCTATTGGATTTTTAAAAATTGAAGTATGGTTAATTTACAAAATTGTGTCAGTTTCGAGCGTAAAGCAAAATGATTCAGGTACATATATATAATATATGTATTCTTCATCAGAGTCTTTTCTAAAACCTGCTCTTAGATTTGAATATGGGTTGATAGGAACCCTGGAGCTGAGTGAATTTTCGTATATTATCTGCTAGATCCCATGGTATCACCTTTTAATGAAAATAATGGCGTAGCATCCCTCGGAATTTAAGGTGCAAAACTGTTTCACAGTTTGGGGTCACGGCAGCCCCGCCAGTTAGAGATACACTGTCGCCAGAGGTTATCCTGACAGCTCTGTAGTCAGCAGTGCCTGCCGGTGGATGGCACCCACGTGGGCACAGCCGCTGCCTGTGGGGTCAGGGAGCTGTGACGGAGTGTAGACAGAGCGAGGTGTCCCGGGGAGTTGGTACTCGGGTCGTACGACTTGAGTGGCTGATCTCTAGACACCTTTAACCCCCTTCTCTGAGCTGTGAAAAGCCTCACTATAACAAGAAAAGCTGATTTGAGTTTAAATTGGGAAACACTCATGCCTGAGCTGAAAATTAGTTTCTTCTTTTACCCCCATGCTGGACTTATAGCCCACAAAGGGCCCCAAACTTGGGGTGTCCTGGTATCTCATGTTGCCTCAGAGTCCCACTCACTGAGAGCCTTCTAGCCGAGGGTTTGGTCCAGCAGGAAGTCGGGAGTAGACTCTGAGACCCCGCAGCAGCCTTGTCCATGAGCACCGAAGAATCGATGCCTTCCAACTGTGGCGCTGGGGAAGACTCTTGAGAGTCCCTTGGACTGCAAGGAGATCAGACCAGTCCATCCTCAAGGAAATCAACCCTGAATATTCACTGGAAGGACCGATGCTGAAGCTGAAGCTCCAATACTTTGGTCACCTGATGCGAAAAGCCCACGCATTGGAAAAGACCCTGATGCCGGGAAAGATTGAGGGCAAAAGGAGAAGGGGGTGACAGAGGGTGAGGCAGTAGGATGGCACCACTGACTCAGTGGACGTGAGTCTGAGCACACTCCGGGGGATGGTGATGGACAGGGAAGCCTGGCGTGCGGCAGCCCGTGGGGTCACAAAGGGTTGGACAGGGCTGGGTGACTGAACAGCGAGGTCCAGTCGGGGCTGGGAGCGTCCTCTGGTGGCACCAGCGCTCAGTGAGCCTCCGTCCGTGGGTGAGGGGGGGGCCTGCCGCCTCTGATGACCGTCACCCTTGACTGTGCTGGGTTGGCCCTGCACCTTGCAGGATCATTTGGGATTCTCACATCCAGTCTTTCTTTTCCTGGCTTAATCTTTAGAAAAGAGGTAGCAAACAAAGGACATTTCAAAACAAAACAAAAGCAGAGTAGGAAATTCACGCTTTCTAACGTTCGCCATGTAAGTTACATGCAGGGGAAGGAGCAGTGAAGGTATGGGTGATTTTTTAAATTTTTTTGAGTTTTTTTTTTTTCTTTTCTTCTTTCTCAGTAACTCAGATATCCCAAAACTACTACATGGATTTTCACAAGCCACATGGGAGAACTTCCTAGCAGTCCTGTGGTGAGAACTCTTTTTGCTTCCATGGCAGAGGGCACAGGCTTGATCCCCGGTCAGGACACAGAGATCCTGAATGCTGCAAGCTGTGGCCAAAAAGAAAAAAGTCACACGGCTGCGTCTTTGAGGGGAGGTTGGTGGAAGATCTGTCAGAATTCCATCATGGGGGGAAGAGGAATTCTGCCTGCACTGCAAGGCAGTAGCTTGAATTCACAGTCCAGCGTCCTTTTGCTCTAATGAAAAGGACATCTGACCCTCGAAACCCCTGATCCTCTGGAGGTGCTTTAGAGATGTCCCATTCAGTAAATGACATCTTAATAGGGAGCTTCGTCCCTGACTGCAAGGGGTGCCAAGGAAGACACAAGTTCAGTGAAACTAGGCTGGACTTAGAAGCCCTTGACTGCTTTGTTCTAGGGGCATTTTCCTGCAACGCAAGAGAGCATTGTGTGTGTGTGTCTGTGGGGGGCAGGGGGGGTTCCTCATGGGAACCTGAGAATTTCACTGCCGGGATTGTCTGCTCATCCTTTATTATCAGCTCTGGGCACAGGCTTTGAACAGTGCCTCTGCGCCTCTGGACTAACCATTTAGGAAGTAAGATGTGTATAAGAGACAGCCCCACACACAGCGTTTCTGGCTTGGTAGGTCTGGAGTGAAACTTTAGTGTGATGTTGCTGCTGGTCTGTGGGCCTCACTTTGGGAACCCCCAGTGTGGGACAGGGGCTTCCCTGGTGGCTCAGAGGTTAAAGCGCCTGCCTGCAATGCAGGAGGCCTGGGTTCGATCCCTGGGTCGGGAAGATCCCCTGGAGAAGGAAATGGCAACCCACTCCAGTATTCTTGTCTGGAAAATCCCATGGACAGAGGAGCCTGGTGGGCTACAGTCCACGGGGTCGCAAAGAGTCGGACACGACTGAGCGACTTCACTTCACTTCACTTCACTTCAATGTGGGACAGAAGTGCAGATGGGGGACCGTGATCAGGGAATATGCGCAAAGGGGCATAAAGCTGCAGGGGAGTCTGTCCGATGTAAGCTCTGGGAAGACAGGAGGATACTGCTTCAAGAAGGAGCTGAGATGAACATTAAGCTCGTTCCTGTTAGAAACTCAGTTCGGGAAGAAAAGAGAAAAAAGGGAGATGGTGAATGGGATTTTTTTTTTTTTTTTTCTATTAGCAGTAGTTCTGTTATGGGCTTCCCAGGTGGCGCTAGTGGTAAAGAACCTGCCTGCCAATGCCAGAGATATAAGAGATGTGGGTTCCATCCCTGGGTCAGGAAGTTCCCTTGGAGTAGGAAATGGCAACCTACTTCAGCATTCTGGCTTGGAGAATCCCATGGACAAAGGAGCCTGGGGAGTCGCAAAGGGTCAGGCGTGGCTGAGCACCCACCCATACCCAGCACTGTTATTACTATTAGTATTATGACCACCGTTGCTATTAACATTACCCCTTCAGGATGGAGGAGGCATAAGCTTTCTTCCCAGAAAAATAAAACAGATGAAGAGTCACGTGCCCCCTCCCTCCCCGCCTCCTCCCGTGTCTGATTTGCTCTGGGTAGGAAGATGCCTTCAGGCTGAATGGTCCTGCTCTCAGCAGCTTCAGACAACACAGAAGCAGGTTTGTGTGTGTGGACTATTAGGGACCTTAGTGGCATAAAGAAGAAAAGACAAGCAAGCTGCGGGGTAGTCAGACAAGTTTTCCGTACAAGGAGAAACCAATGTACGAGCTGCTCCTCCCTGTCTCTGTGTCTGTGCCCAGAAGGAGACAAGATAACTTTGTAGGAATGCCCAGGTGGCTTAGCGGTAAAGAACCCTCCTGCCAGTGCAGGAGACGCGGGTTTGATCCCTGGGTCAGGGAGATCGCTTGGAGAAGGAAATGGCAACCCGCTCCAGGGCTCTGGCCTGGGAAATCCCATGGACAGAGGAGCCTGGCGGGTGACAGTCCCTGGGTTTGCAAAGAGTCGGACACGACTGAGTGACTGAACCCTTGGCAGTCCTTGGGCACCTCAACCACTCAGTCCTGCCCCAGAACCTCGGGGCGTTGGCTGAGACTGTGGGAGGGGCGCTGACGTAGGACCTGAGGAGGTTGGACTCCGACTTCGTTCACAACCTCAGTGTTACCTGAACCCTTCATGTTTCACTGCCAGGCACGTAGTAAATGCTTACAAAAAAATCTGAGCATTTACTGCTATTGGATTTTTAAAAATTGAAGTATGGTTAATTTACAAAATTGTGTCAGTTTCGAGCGTAAAGCAAAATGATTCAGGTACATATATATAATATATGTATTCTTCATCAGAGTCTTTTCTAAAACCTGCTCTTAGATTTGAATATGGGTTGATAGGAACCCTGGAGCTGAGTGAATTTTCGTATATTATCTGCTAGATCCCATGGTATCACCTTTTAATGAAAATAATGGCGTAGCATCCCTCGGAATTTAAGGTGCAAAACTGTTTCACAGTTTGGGGTCACGGCAGCCCCGCCAGTTAGAGATACACTGTCGCCAGAGGTTATCCTGACAGCTCTGTAGTCAGCAGTGCCTGCCGGTGGATGGCACCCACGTGGGCACAGCCGCTGCCTGTGGGGTCAGGGAGCTGTGACGGAGTGTAGACAGAGCGAGGTGTCCCGGGGAGTTGGTACTCGGGTCGTACGACTTGAGTGGCTGATCTCTAGACACCTTTAACCCCCTTCTCTGAGCTGTGAAAAGCCTCACTATAACAAGAAAAGCTGATTTGAGTTTAAATTGGGAAACACTCATGCCTGAGCTGAAAATTAGTTTCTTCTTTTACCCCCATGCTGGACTTATAGCCCACAAAGGGCCCCAAACTTGGGGTGTCCTGGTATCTCATGTTGCCTCAGAGTCCCACTCACTGAGAGCCTTCTAGCCAAGGGTTTGGTCCAGCAGGAAGTCGGGAGTGGACTCTGAGACCCCGCAGCAGCCTTGTCCATGAGCACCGAAGAATCGATGCCTTCCAACTGTGGCGCTGGGGAAGACTCTTGAGAGTCCCTTGGACTGCAAGGAGATCAGACCAGTCCATCCTCAAGGAAATCAACCCTGAATATTCACTGGAAGGACCGATGCTGAAGCTGAAGCTCCAATACTTTGGTCACCTGATGCGAAAAGCCCATGCATTGGAAAAGACCCTGATGCCGGGAAAGATTGAGGGCAAAAGGAGAAGGGGGTGACAGAGGGTGAGGCAGTAGGATGGCACCACTGACTCAGTGGACGTGAGTCTGAGCACACTCCGGGGGATGGTGATGGACAGGGAAGCCTGGCGTGCGGCAGCCCGTGGGGTCACAAAGGGTTGGACAGGGCTGGGTGACTGAACAGCGAGGTCCAGTCGGGGCTGGGAGCGTCCTCTGGTGGCACCAGCGCTCAGTGAGCCTCCGTCCGTGGGTGAGGCGGGGGCTTGCCGCCTCTGATGACCGTCACCCTTGACTGTGCTGGGTTGGCCCTGCACCTTGCAGGATCATTTGGGATTCTCACATCCAGTCTTTCTTTTCCTGGCTTAATCTTTAGAAAAGAGGTAGCAAACAAAGGACATTTCAAAACAAAACAAAAGCAGAGTAGGAAATTCACGCTTTCTAACGTTCGCCATGTAAGTTACATGCAGGGGAAGGAGCAGTGAAGGTATGGGTGATTTTTTAAATTTTTTTGAGTTTTTTTTTTTTCTTTTCTTCTTTCTCAGTAACTCAGATATCCCAAAACTACTACATGGATTTTCACAAGCCACATGGGAGAACTTCCTAGCAGTCCTGTGGTGAGAACTCTTTTTGCTTCCATGGCAGAGGGCACAGGCTTGATCCCCGGTCAGGACACAGAGATCCTGAATGCTGCAAGCTGTGGCCAAAAAGAAAAAAGTCACACGGCTGCGTCTTTGAGGGGAGGTTGGTGGAAGATCTGTCAGAATTCCATCATGGGGGGAAGAGGAATTCTGCCTGCACTGCAAGGCAGTAGCTTGAATTCACAGTCCAGCGTCCTTTTGCTCTAATGAAAAGGACATCTGACCCTCGAAACCCCTGATCCTCTGGAGGTGCTTTAGAGATGTCCCATTCAGTAAATGACATCTTAATAGGGAGCTTCGTCCCTGACTGCAAGGGGTGCCAAGGAAGACACAAGTTCAGTGAAACTAGGCTGGACTTAGAAGCCCTTGACTGCTTTGTTCTAGGGGCATTTTCCTGCAACGCAAGAGAGCATTGTGTGTGTGTGTCTGTGGGGGGCAGGGGGGGTTCCTCATGGGAACCTGAGAATTTCACTGCCGGGATTGTCTGCTCATCCTTTATTATCAGCTCTGGGCACAGGCTTTGAACAGTGCCTCTGCGCCTCTGGACTAACCATTTAGGAAGTACCCTGACTTGAAGGCAGGGTTCCGCTCAGGGAGTATGAGTAAGAAGAGTAAGAGAGGAATGTTTTATTTTTTTTAAGTATTTATTTATTTGGTCTTCGCTGTGGCCTGCGGGATCTGGTTCCAGCTGGGGCCCCTGCAGTGGGAGTGCTGCGTCTGAGCCACTGGACCGCCAGGGAGGTCCCTGTGAAAATTTTTTTCTTAATATATCTTTTTTCTTTCTTTCCATTATTGGTAAGGAGGCAGAGTTTTCCAGAATGGGCCTATGGGTCCGGTTGAGGCATCACTGATGGAGATCTTGACAGCCTCTTGCAGAGAGGTTGAATTGTGAGTTCTGGTGGGCTTGATGCTTGAGTAAGTGGGGGAACTTGCCGTCACATCCGTCCGTTTCTGTGTTCCTACTCACCGACTCTGCAGCGCCTCGGTGGGCCTTTGGGCATCCATTCGGTGGGTGGAGTAAGTGGGAAACAAACGGAGCTAAGCTGCCATCGCTGTTCTCAAACCTTTACAGTCAAAGGAGGAAGAGATGTGGATACTGACCAGACACAGGCAGGATGAAGACGGGAAGGAAAGGGCTACCACTGGTGCCAAGAAGATCCCACTTTGGGGCCCCTGCAGAACCACTGCGGAAGTGAAGGGGGCCATGCGGAGCCAGTTTGGCAAAGGCCAGGCTAGACAGTGTTGATATTTTTCTTGGGAGGCCCTTCTGAGGCCTTAATGGGCTACATTTCTACGACTAAGTCCAGCCTGTCCCAGACTAATTGCACTGTGAACCCTGTTTGTTGGACTGTCTCAGAACGTACTTTGAAAAATGTGACTTAGGGAGCTGGTGGCATATTTTTTGGTGGCTTGTGGTGTTAGACACTAATTCCTACATTATCTGGGGTTCACAATCTATGTTATTCCTTTTAAGAAAACCAAATGCCTCTCTCCCACCTCCCCTTTTTAAAAATGAATTAGCTCTTTTTAAAAAAAAAAATGTTTATTACCTTTCTTTTTTTTTTTTTTGGCTGCATAGCCTGCAGGATCTTAGTTCCCTAACCAGGAATTAAACCCACAGCCCCTGCATTGGAAGCATGGTGTCTTAACCACTGGACACCACTTAACCACTGCTGCTGCTGCTAAGTCACTTCAGTCGTGTCCGACTCTGTGTGACCCCATAGACGGCAGCCCACCAGGCTCCCCCATCCCTGGGATTCTCCAGGCAAGAATACTGGAGTGAGTTGCCATTTCCTTCTCCAATGCATGAAAGAGAAAACACCAGGAAGTGTTAAATTAGCTCTCTTTTGAGAAGCTCTTGACATTCCTTGAAATAACTAGACATCCTCTGGGAAGATCCAAAAGGAAATTCACTGAAATCTAAAACTGTACTCAATATCTCCTCTCATTCCACCTTTTTGACTTGCTGGGCTCCATCTCCTGGTGGAGCCGACTGGATGAGATTGAGGCCATTGTCTTTTTCAAAATATCCCTGGAGATGAACTCAGACCCTTCAGATGCCTACTGTCTTCACGGGTAGTCTCGAGCCCTGAGAGATGGACAGCTTCTCAGAGCAACTTAGACTCCAGTTGACAAAAGGCAGGACAAGAATGTGAACTTTTCTGTTAGAGCTTGTGGCCAAACGTTTAGGGCCTTACAGAGGCGTTGAGTCATTTGTGAGCTTGAAGCTCATGAAACGGAAGCTGAATAAAAAAGCGCCTGCTTTGCAAATTTGGGAGTAGTTTTCTTGGACAGCAACAACTTTCATTGAGACTCAAAATGTATTTGAGGGAGTTGAAGTGTGAAGGAGAACTGAATGACTTCAGTTGAAAGCCGTACTTTTCAGGTCAGTTTTTAGAAACCAGTCGCTTACGTGGTGAGAGACCTCCTCAGTACTAAGTTCAGTTCTTTTTTTTTTTTTTCCCTGCATCATAGAATATATGGACTGCTATGGGTTTAAAAAAAATTTTTTTTTGATGTGGACTATTTTTAAGGTCTGTATTGAATTTGTTACACTATTGCTCCATTTTATATTTTGCCTTTTCAGCCATGAGGCATGTGGGGTGGGATCTTAGCTTCCCGACTAGGGATTGAACCTGCACCCCCTGCATTGAAAGGCAGAGTCTGAACCACGGGACTATCAGGGAAGTCCCTCTCCTTTTTTTATGTGAAGCATCTTCCATTTATTAATATTTCAGAACTCCACCCTCAGCTGAAATCTGACTGGTTGTGAACCCAATCTGAAAGTCTGTTTGCCAATATGGTAGATATTTTGCTCTGATAAGAAAATGCTTTTGTGTATAATTTATTGCTAAAATGCAGGACAAGACAGTGTTTGAAAACGGAACCGCAGACTTACATGTTAGTGTTAGAGGCCTGGATACTGGGACGTGGCCTGGGATCTGAACTGGTAAGCTTTTCCGACTCTCAGGGCAGGGAGGGAGGAGTAGGGGACCCCGACGTCGCTCTGGCACTCTGCAGCCATGCGTCCTGGGACGGGCACTCGGTTCGGACTTCTCTCCTCATCCGAACTGAGACGGGCGGTAGAACTGACCTGAGGATCGTGCAAGGTCTAAGCGTGCGGATACAGGGAAAGGGCCTGAAGCACCGCCGAGTCCTTAGGGGCTGCCCAGTAAATGTTAGCTTATTTTTTATGGAAGACTTAAAGCATAGATTAAAACAGGAAGCGTAGTCAACCGTGATTACCTCTCTAAAGTCAACTCGCCACATCTGACTTGGTCCATCGCACTTACAATGACATTTAGCAGGAAAATACGTGTTCATGTTGGAGGAAAGACTTACTGTTAAAGGGTAGGAGGCAAGAGATACTCCTAACGTTGTCCAGATTTTATTTTGAAATTCGCATATTGCCAGTGGAAAGGTAAATAAAAGTGAGCAGCAGTCTAACCTTTGTGAAGGGCAGTTCAACAGCTGTTCTTTGTAAGGACAGACCCAGGGACTCCGACTTAGGAGTTACACTGCTGTATAAATTTTCCCTACAGCGAGCCTGGTTGTGTGTAAAATGGTATTTGTACAAGGTGATGCCTTGCAGTGCTGTTGGCAGAGGGGGAGACTGGAAGCAGCCAGCAGAAACTCTGTACTGGGGAACGTTATGTAGCGGTTTAATGAGAAACAGGATGCCTTCCACCAGGTCATCGAAAAAGCAAGAGAGTTCCAGAAAAAAACATCTATTTCTGCTTTACTGACTATGCCAAAGCCTTTGACTGCGTGGATCACAACAGACTGTGGAAAATTCTTCAAGAAATGGGAATACCAGACCACCTGACCTGCCTCTTGAGAAATCTGTATGCAGATCAGGTATCAGTTAGAACTGGACATGGAACAACAGACTGGTTCCCAATAGGAAAAGGAGTACATCAAGGCTGTATTATTGTCACCCTGCTTATTTAACTTCTATGCAGAGTACATCATGAGAAATGCTGGGCTGGAAGAAGCACAAGCTGGAATCAAGATTGCCAGGAGAAATATCAATAACCTCAGTTATGCAGATGACACCACCCTTATGGCAGAAAGGAAGAAGGACTAAAGAGCCTATTGATGAAAGTGAAAGAGGAGAGTGAAAAAGTTGGCTTGAAACTCAACATTCAGAAAACTAAGATGATGGCATCTGGTCCCATCACTTCATGGCAAATAGATGGGGAAACAGTGGAAACAGTGTCAGACGTTATTTTTGAGGGCTCCAAAATCACTGCAGGTGGTGACTGCAGAAATTAAAAGACGCTTGCTCCTTGGAAGGAAAGTTACGACCAACCTAGACAACATATTAAAAAGCAGAGACATTACTTTGCCAACAAAGGTCCATCTAGTCAAAGCTATGGTTTTCCCAGTAGTCATGTATGGATGTGAGAGTTGAACTGTAAAGAAAGGTGAGTGCTGAAGAACTGATGCTTTTGAACTGTGGTGTTGGAGAAGACTCTTGGTGTTGGAAAGTCTCTTGGAGTGCAATTAGATCCAACCAGTCCATCCTAAAGGAGATCCAATGAACTGAGTGTTCATTGGAAGGACTGATGCTGAAGCTGAAACTCCAATCCTTTGGCCACCTGATGTGAAGAATTGACTCATTGGAAAAGACCCTGATGCTAGGAAAGATTGAAGGCAGGAGGAGAAGGGGGTGAAAGAGGATGAGCTGGTTGGATGGCATCACCAACTCAATGGACATGAGTCTGAATAAGCTCTGAGAGTTGGTGATGGACAGGGAGGCCTGGCGTGCTGCGGTCCATGGGGTTGCAAGGAGTCAGACACGACTGAGCGACTGAACTAACGAACTAATTAACTAACTACAGATGCTTCCTGGGCTTCCCAGGTGGCACTAGTGGTAAAGAACCTGCCTGCCAGTGCAGGAGACTTAGGAGACATGGATTCGCTCCTTGAGTTGGGAAAAACCCCTGGAGAAGGGCATGGCAACCTACTTCATTATTCTTGCCTGGAGAATCCCATGGACAGAGGAGCCTGGCAGGCTACAGTCCACAGCATTGCAGAGTCGGAGACGACTGCAGCAACCTAGCACACATGCACACACAGGATGCTTTCTAAGTTTTTGGAAAAGATCCCTAAAGCGTATTGTCAGGACAGCAAGGGGAGGCGGAGGGGAAGACTTAAGTATAATTTGGGAACGGCGCAGGAGAAACTAATAGCAGCGTTTGCCCCTGGGTGGAAGGAGGGCAGGAGGGAATTGCTGTGGCAAGAGAAACCCAACAGGGATCTGGTGGCCAGGAGGTGCCTCACTGACTCTGTACTTCTCCATTTCCAGCTATAGCAGTGTATTACCTGTTTGACAAAGGAGACTAAGCGGGAGGTGGGAATCCCCTGCTGGTTCAGTGAGAGACTCTAAGCTCCCAGTGCAGGGGGCCTGGATTCAATCCTGGGTTGGGAACTAAATCTCTCATGCCATAACCAAGACCCAGGGCAGCCAAATAAATAAATAAATATTTTTTAAAAAACAAACATTTTTTTTTTAAATTAGAAGGAGTTTCCACCCCCCACTTTCCTCTTTTCATAAAGGTGACAGCAGACTGTCAGCATAACGGTGCTGCTAAGTCGCTTCAATCGTGTCCGACTCTGCGCAACCCCACAGACAGCAGCCCACCATGCTCCCCCATCCCTGGGATTCTCCAGGCAAGAACACTGGAGTGGGTTGCTATTTCCTTCTCTAATGCATGAAAGTGAAAAGTGAAGGTGAAGTCGCTCAGTCGTGTCCGACTCCCAGCGACCCCGTGGACTGCAGCCCACCAGGCTCCTCCATCCATGGGATCCTCCAGGCAAGAGTACTAGAGTGGGCTGCCATTGCCTTCTCCTGGGAATTTCTCTCTAGGTTTAGGTCTCAGGAATGTATGGCTTTATTTTAATTTTATTATGAGAAATTTCAAGCTGAGTATAATATACTCCCATCTACCTACCACCCAGCTTCAGACTTTGTTAATTTATGCTGCTTCTATATTCCTACCCATTCTGCCTCCAGAAGGACTTAGAAGGAAATGTCATTTCACCTGTAAATATTTTAGTAAGTAGCTCTAAAAAGTAGGAATTATCTTCTAATATTTTTGACAATAATTATATTAAAAAAAAAAAATAAGTCAACTCCCCAACCCCTTCTCCGGTCACAACACTGTCCCACTTGAAATTTGACCATGGGGTTCTTTTCTCGAAATGTTAGTTCTCAGTCTGTGCTTTAAGAGGGTTCACCACTTCATTCATCACTGCACCTTGCTTTTTAGGTGCTCCCCAGAGAGCTTCTTCCAGCATTTCCTACATGTGAAGTTTGTTCTTCTCAGCTGGACGGTCTGCTCACTTTGGCCCTGTGAACACGTAGTTAACGGTGCTGTTGCCTGCATCGGTGGTTCCCCTCTTCCATGTAACACTCACTCTGATGAGCTAAGAAGGGTAAGAGGCAACCAAATATTCAGATATTTGTGTAGACTAGCTCTGCTGAGAAGGCAGGCATGGCAGAGCTGTCAAAACCACCCTCAAGCAAAACAACCCACAGTGGGAAATAGGGGTTTGTCAGCTCACATCAGGACGTGTGACATAAAAGGCTTTGGGAGTTGTAATCAGTAACGTGCAGAGTGAACTTGAAAGTCAAGGCCCTGTGGACTTCCTCCTGCAGGCGTTCTGCGCTGAGCCGCTGTGTCAGAAAGCGAGCTCCACGAGCAGCTTCTGCTTCTCACTGGAGATCTGTGAGTCTGTTGTCGAAAGCCTAAACTGACCTCAATGCCGCTGCCTCCAGTCCTTAATCAGGTTCTCTTGTGCATCCGAAGTGGAATTAGAGTTCAGAGAAATGAAACTCTATGCCCACACAAACACTTGGATCATAAAAGCTAAAAAGCGGAAACAACCCAAGTGTCCCCAGCTGATAAGTGGACGAGTGACATGCAGTGAGGCGCACGTTGGAAAGCTACTCAGCCATTGAAGCAGGAAGGCATGCTACTGATGCATGCTGCAGCACAGAAGCCAGGCGCAAGGGCTGCGCATGACACAATTCTGTTTGCGTGAAATGTCCAGATCTGTAGAGACAGCAGATCACTGGTGGCTCAGGGCCAAAGGTGGTGATGGTGCCAGGAAAAGAGGAGAGACGGCTAGTGGGGAAGGAGTTTCTTTAGGGTGATGAAAATATCCTAGAACGATGGTGGCAGTTGTACAGGTCTGTGAATACATTGAAATGCATTGCGTTGTACACTTTAAATGGGTAGGTTTTATAGCTGGTAAATTACCTCTCAGTAGGGACTTGCCTAGTGGTCCAGTGGCTAAGATTCTGTACTCCCAACGCAAGGGGTCTAGAACTGATTCCTGGTCAGGAAACTAGATCCTACATGCCGCAGCTAAAAGCTTTTATTGGGACAGCCGAAGATCCAGTACGCCGCAGCTAAGACCCAGTACGACCAAATCAATGAATGTCAAAAAAATAAATCTCAGTAAAGTTACTATTAAATACCATTGGCACTTGCCTGGTGGCTCAGTGGTGAAGAACCCACCTGCCAAGGCAGGAAACACGGGTTTGGTCCTGCATCTGAGGAGATCCCACATGCTGAGGACCAGGTGAGCCTGTGCCCCACAACTGCTGAGCCTGTGCCCCAGAGCCCAGGAGCTACAGTTGCTGAAGCCCGCGTGCCCTGAAGCCTGTTCTCTGCAATGGGAGAGGCCACCGCAGCGAGAAGCCTGTCGCTGCAGCCCGAGAGTAGCCCCGCTCTCCACAGCCGGAGAAATGCCTGTGCAGCAGCAAAGACCCAGCACAGCCAAAAATGAATAAAGCTATACTGTAAAGGCATTGGATTTACTTAGTGCCTTGAAAGGTACCTGAGTCTCTTCCTTGGCATCCGTTTTGGTGTTTGTCTGGACTGGGGGTGTGGTGCAGCCCTGGGGTTGGGGCGTGTTAGGCGAGGCGAAGAAGGAAGGAGATGTGGCTTCTTTTCCTTTCTGAAACTCCATGCAAATCTTGTTTCTCTCCCTCCCAGATCACTGGGAAACAGAAGTGACTTTATTTGACCCCATGGTCTTATTTTACTTCCCACCCTTCATTCAAGATTAGCACAGCAGTTCCTTTAGCATCTAATGACTTCTTTTTCCCTCTTTCTACCCCCACCCCAAAACTTGCTTTTAAAGTATCCTTT
Organism: Oreotragus oreotragus; assembly: GCA_006410675.1. Taxonomy (NCBI): domain Eukaryota; kingdom Metazoa; phylum Chordata; class Mammalia; order Artiodactyla; family Bovidae; genus Oreotragus; species Oreotragus oreotragus. The sequence goes on along the minus strand of SJYX01005909.1, from coordinate 38,580 downwards.
TACTTGTTGGGTGACTGTCGGTGACTTTCCTTTTCTGGAGTTTTCCTGTGTTGGCAATTGTTTTGGTCTTCAGAAATCAGTGCTGGTATGAAAAAGACTGCCCCTTTTATTTATATGACCCAAGAAGGAGAAAGAGTTTGAAAACAGCACCTGGAGGACTTCACTGGTGATCCAGTGGCTAAGACTCCCAATGCAGGGGCTCGGGTTCAATCCTTGGTCAGGGAACTAAGATCCCACATGTCACAAGACCTGGCGCAGCCGAATAAATAAGTAAATATTTTTTAAAAAGAGAAAAGAACCCAAGGGAATTCCTTGGCAATCCAATGGTTAAGACTCCCAAGTTTCCACTTCGGAGGACCCAGGTTCCATCCCTGGTTGGGGAACCAAGATCCCACAAGCCAAGTGGGATCAAAAAATAAAAAAATAAAACAACACCCAGGTCAAAGGTGTATTTTCCTGCTGGTGAAAAAGCTGTATCAGCATGCTGCCCTGGGAAACATGGTACTATTTAAATGGCATAGGGGACCTAAGCGAGACTTGGGTGGTGCACCAGCTTGTTCACTTGACAATCTGCTGAAAATAGAAGATTGTATGGGGAGAAGAGGGTGCTTCTCCAGTGCCTCAGCCGCAAAGAATCCACTTGCAATGCAGGAGACATGATTCCGATCCCTAGGTCGGGAAGATCCCCCAGAGGAAGACATGGCAACCCACTCCAGTATTCTTGCCTGGAGAATCCCATGGACAGAGGAGCCTGGTGGGCTACAGTCCATGACGTCGCAAAGAATTGGGCATGACTGAAGTGATGTAGCACAGCACTTGGGGAGGGATGGAGAAACACACAGCTGGTGAAAGTGTGCCTGTGTGCGTGTATGTGTGCTCAGGTGTGTGCATGTGGACTAACTCCACAGACCTCCTTCCTGGGAAGCAGAGGGAGAGACACGTCCTGCCCTGACACTTCGGAGGAGCATCCTGGTGAAGAACTCCCAGGTAGGGGAGCCCGACCTTAGTATCCGAACTGCTTTTGAAGAGCAGGGAAATGGCGGCTGTAAATTGCTAGATCAGGAGGAGGCAAACCACGGTCAGGGGGCTAAGTCTGTCCTGGTGCCAGTTTTCAGGAATGTTTGTTCAAACGGCCATGCCCCTTTGTTTAGATATAGACTGCTCCCAGGTCTCAGCCACAGGGACGAGTTACTGCAACTGTCTGTCCTGCAAAAGCCTGAGATATTTGCTGTCTGGCCCTTCACAGAAAAACTTTGCTGACTTCAGTGCTCAGTGATGAAATTTCCTTCCCATGGGAGTCCCTGGAAGAGGCCTGTTCCATGGTACTTGGAAATTGAGTCTTGGTGATACTTAGAAATCCCTTAGCCCATAATGCGAACTCTGGGAATGCTGGCTGTTTCTTTTTTTTTTCTCCTATAAAATGATGCAGGCCCCGCCCAAGGCCGATTGGTTCTTTTAGTTGCCAGCATGTTTGGGTGAACGCAGCAGTGGGGTTGGAGAAGGCAATGGCACCCCACTCTAGTGCTCTTGCCTGGAAAATCCCATGGACGGAGGAGCCTGGTGGGCTGCAGTCCTTGAGGTTGCTAAGAATCGGACACGACTGAGCGACTTCACTTTGACTTTTCACTTTATGCATTGGAGAAGGAAATGGCAACCCACTCCAGTGTTCTTGCCTAGAGAATCCCAGGGACAGGGGAGCCTGGTGAGCTGCCGTTATGGGGTCGCACAGAGTCGGACACGACTGAAGCGACTCAGCAGCAGCAGCAGCAGCAGCAGCAGCGGCGGCGGCGGCAACGGGCTTCCCTGGTGGCTCAGGTGGTAAAGAATCCACCTGCAATGCCGGAGACCTGGGTTTGTTCCCCGAGTAGGAAAGATGCCCTGGAGAAGGGAATGGGAAGTCTTGCCTGGAAATTCTGATGGACAGAGGAGCCTGGCTGGCGACAGTCCATGAGGTCACAAAGAGACACAACTGAGCAACTAAGCACACTGGCAGTCGGCGGTGAATGGCTTTGAAACAGGCCAGGTGAATTGGGGGGCATTTCTGGTGAACCTGGGCTTGTACACCAGCCCCATGTTTCTACAGCTGAGTTGGCTGAGCTTCATTTCTCCATCAGGACCGACCTTCTTTTTCCATCTGTCCACAGTGATCAGACTTCCATTTTACTAGTGGTTCGCAATTACCACCTATTGGGTCATCTACTTAGGAATCGTCAAGTGTGGTGTCTGGGGCCCGGGCTCAAAGCTGTTTGATTATAACATGGAAACATTTCTCAAGCTATATCTCCTGGGTTCAGAAACCTGCTTCCATTCACACGTGCCCTCGAGTTATCCCCTGTGAAAAATACTCTCTGGGCCTCTGCTTTCCAAAGAGAGAACATGAACTTGTTATAAAGATTCAGTTCAGTTCCGTCGCTCAGTCATGTCCGACTCTTGGTGACCCCATGAATCGCAGCACGCCAGGCCTCCCTGTTCATCACCATCTCCATAAATGCCTATTTGCTGAAATGTTCTGCCTCCAGTGGGCAGGCTGCCAATTTAGCGTAACCATCTCAGGTTTATTGACCTGTTTGTCCTCTTCTTACGTGGAGCTTTTCTAGGCCTCTCCACAAGAGTGAAGGTTGGACCTCTTTTTCTCATGTAGGTAATTATCACTGTTAAGCTCGTCTAAGGGAAAAGGAGGTTGGGGTCTCTCACATCATCATGCCCAGGCAGGAGCTTGGTGAGCTGCTGACAGTCAGCTCGACTGGCAGCAGCGTCTCACTCCAGTTTTCATGGGACCTGTATCGCTGATCCTGTCCGTGACGCCAGTTGTCTCGCTGTTCACACTGTCCGCACTGTTTGCTGAACCCAGGGTGGGCAAGGGCAAGGTAAGAGGTGAGAAGGAGCCGTAGTAACTGCGAGCACATTTATTCTCTCCTGGCTGGCACGGTAGCCACAACACAGCCTCTCTCCTGGCTGACGCAGCAGCCCTAGCAGCAGTCACTGCATACCCGTGATGTAGCCACAACATAGCCTCATATGACGTGACTGTTGCATCGCTCCAGTGCAGCCCCAGTGCAGCCAGTACTTTCATGTGAAGCTCGCACAGGCGTACCAGACAGAGTAGTCCGTGACCAAGCCGGTACCTGACGATGCGCCTGCACAGCGCTATACATGATCTCAGTGTTAACAGTTCTTTACACTGCCTGGGGTGAGAGAGTCTGAACACACCGTCTTGGCTAATTTGCTCTCTCCCCACAGGAGCACTAATGTGGCCATCCCCGGGGCAGCATCACCTGTCTATTTAAATAGTGAAATAGACCTAGGGGTTCCTGGTGTAACTCAGCTACAAGGAAAAGTTCCAGAAATAGAGATGCATTGTTATTGACGGCCTTCAAAACAGCTCCACGGTCGCCTCTTCTTTAGGGAAAGAAGATAATGCGTTTCTTGGATAACAGGTTTCTCCCGGGGGAGGGGAGCGGACTTGTCTTTCAGCATTCAGTGGAAGGAAGATATGACAGTACCTGTCCAAATTAACCAGTTTTGTTTCCATGAACCTGGGCTTATCAAGTTTTTCAACCAAAAATTTCCCCAACTTCTGAGAGCAAACTCGAGGATCTGAGGGTGAGGCCTGAAGCTACCCAGGTGGGTTTGTTGTTATTTTTTTGACAGGGGTGATTTTTATATTTAAAATTCCTGTGAGCTTTCCCCTCTGCAATATTTCTGACTCTTGATTCTCAGCGAAAAGGTACTGTCTTAATCTGCTCAGCTCCTATAACAAAATAATATATAGTTTATAAGCTAGGGGGTTATAAACCAGAGAAAAATTTTTGACTGTTTTATGTATGTATTTGACTGTGTTGGGTGTTAGTTATGGTATGCGGGATCTTTGCTGCACCATGTGCGATCTTTTTTATTTTTTTAGTTGTGGCAGAGGGACTCCCTAGTTCTGGCGCTCAGGCTAAGTAGTGGCCACATGTGGGCTCCAGAGCACGTGATATCTTCCCCAACCAGGGATCAAACCTCCGCCCCCTGCATTACAAGTGAATTTTTAACCACTGGACCACCAGGGAGGTTGCAGCCACAGAAATTTCTCTCACAGTTCTGAAGATGGGAGCTCCAAGGCACTGGCAGAGTAGGTGTCTGGTGAGAGCCTGTTTCCTACTTGATAGATTGCTGGCTCCTCACTGTGTTCGTGCATAGCTGAAGGGGAGAGGGAGCTTCCTGGTGACTCTTTCATAAGGATCCAAACCCCATTCATGAGGACTCCATGCGCATGACTGAATCATCTGCCAAAGGCCCCACCTCCAGATAGCACCATATTGGGGGTTAGATTTCAGCAGAAGAATCTGGTGGGGGGAGACACAGACATTCAGGCTGTTGAAGGTACTTAGTTATTTATCTGTGATAATACCTTTCCCCTAACTTACCCCTGAATCTTTGGCTTAAAATGATGCTAAGGTTATGTGGTTTCCTGATAGCTCAGCTGGTAAAGAATCCACCTGCAACGTGGGAGACCTGGGTTCAGTCCCTGAGTTGGGAAGATCCCCTGGAGAAAGGACCGGCTACCCACTCCAGTATTCAGGCCTGGAGAATTCCATGGACTGTGTAGTCCATGGGGTCGCAGAGTCGGACAGACTGAGCGACTTTCACTTTCATACTTTGGCAGAGGGCCAGGTTCTGCCCACGCTTAGGTCTGTCTCTTATACACATCTACTAGTAAAATGGAAGTNAGTCCCTGAGTTGGGAAGATCCCCTGGAGAAAGGACCGGCTACCCACTCCAGTATTCAGGCCTGGAGAATTCCATGGACTGTGTAGTCCATGGGGTCGCAGAGTCGGACAGACTGAGCGACTTTCACTTTCATACTTTGGCAGAGGGCCAGGTTCTGCCCACGCTTAGGTGTGTGTACAGTATTCCTGCTTATCAAAGAAAGTCCCCGGGGGGCCAGTGGTTGACTGTAAAATGTCAGGTGGAGCATCTGAACCCACTGAGTGGGGGGCATCACCCTCCCAGGAGCAGTGGTAGACGACGGCATCACCTAGGATGCAAACCCTTAATGGTGCCCACGAAAGAACCCGGCTCAGGACGGCTGGCTTAGAACCTGCTCTTAGGGCCACAGGTCTGTTCCCAAGCAGCGGCAGAGGCAGCCAGGTGGTGTGGAGGCCAGCCCAGCAGGGCCCCCGCTGCCCTCCTCCCACCTGCTGGCTGTCTCGGCGACGTTACATTGAAACAGATCCTCCTGATAGTTCGCCCACGCTCAGTGACGTGACTGGCTCTCCCCATGCAGCTGTTGCCAAAGGAAATGTTGAGAGTGTGCCTACTCTGAAACACTGAGGCCAGAAATACCTGTTATTTGCCAACAAAGGTCCATCTAGTCAAAGCTATGGTTTTCCCAGTAGTCATGTATGGATGTGAGAGTTGAACTGTAAAGAAAGGTGAGTGCTGAAGAACTGATGCTTTTGAACTGTGGTGTTGGAGAAGACTCTTGGTGTTGGAAAGTCTCTTGGAGTGCAATTAGATCCAACCAGTCCATCCTAAAGGAGATCCAATGAACTGAGTGTTCATTGGAAGGACTGATGCTGAAGCTGAAACTCCAATCCTTTGGCCACCTGATGTGAAGAATTGACTCATTGGAAAAGACCCTGATGCTAGGAAAGATTGAAGGCAGGAGGAGAAGGGGGTGAAAGAGGATGAGCTGGTTGGATGGCATCACCAACTCAATGGACATGAGTCTGAATAAGCTCTGAGAGTTGGTGATGGACAGGGAGGCCTGGCGTGCTGCGGTCCATGGGGTTGCAAAGAGTCAGACACGACTGAGCGACTGAACTAACGAACTAATTAACTAACTACAGATGCTTCCTGGGCTTCCCAGGTGGCACTAGTGGTAAAGAACCTGCCTGCCAGTGCAGGAGACTTAGGAGACATGGATTCGCTCCTTGAGTTGGGAAAAACCCCTGGAGAAGGGCATGGCAACCTACTTCATTATTCTTGCCTGGAGAATCCCATGGACAGAGGAGCCTGGCAGGCTACAGTCCACAGCATTGCAGAGTCGGAGACGACTGCAGCAACCTAGCACACATGCACACACAGGATGCTTTCTAAGTTTTTGGAAAAGATCCCTAAAGCGTATTGTCAGGACAGCAAGGGGAGGCGGAGGGGAAGACTTAAGTATAATTTGGGAACGGCGCAGGAGAAACTAATAGCAGCGTTTGCCCCTGGGTGGAAGGAGGGCAGGAGGGAATTGCTGTGGCAAGAGAAACCCAACAGGGATCTGGTGGCCAGGAGGTGCCTCACTGACTCTGTACTTCTTCATTTCCAGCTATAGCAGTGTATTACCTGTTTGACAAAGGAGACTAAGCGGGAGGTGGGAATCCCCTGCTGGTTCAGTGAGAGACTCTAAGCTCCCAGTGCAGGGGGCCTGGATTCAATCCTGGGTTGGGAACTAAATCTCTCATGCCATAACCAAGACCCAGGGCAGCCAAATAAATAAATAAATATTTTTTAAAAAACAAACATTTTTTTTTTAAATTAGAAGGAGTTTCCACCCCCCAATGGTTCAGTGAGAGACTCTAAGCTCCCAGTGCAGGGGGCCTGGATTCAATCCTGGGTTGGGAACTAAATCTCTCATGCCATAACCAAGACCCAGGGCAGCCAAATAAATAAATAAATATTTTTTAAAAAACAAACATTTTTTTTTTAAATTAGAAGGAGTTTCCACCCCCCACTTTCCTCTTTTCATAAAGGTGACAGCAGACTGTCAGCATAACGGTGCTGCTAAGTCGCTTCAATCGTGTCCGACTCTGCGCAACCCCACAGACAGCAGCCCACCATGCTCCCCCATCCCTGGGATTCTCCAGGCAAGAACACTGGAGTGGGTTGCTATTTCCTTCTCTAATGCATGAAAGTGAAAAGTGAAGGTGAAGTCGCTCAGTCGTGTCCGACTCCCAGCGACCCCGTGGACTGCAGCCCACCAGGCTCCTCCATCCATGGGATCCTCCAGGCAAGAGTACTAGAGTGGGCTGCCATTGCCTTCTCCTGGGAATTTCTCTCTAGGTTTAGGTCTCAGGAATGTATGGCTTTATTTTAATTTTATTATGAGAAATTTCAAGCTGAGTATAATATACTCCCATCTACCTACCACCCAGCTTCAGACTTTGTTAATTTATGCTGCTTCTATATTCCTACCCATTCTGCCTCCAGAAGGACTTAGAAGGAAATGTCATTTCACCTGTAAATATTTTAGTAAGTAGCTCTAAAAAGTAGGAATTATCTTCTAATATTTTTGACAATAATTATATTAAAAAAAAAAAATAAGTCAACTCCCCAACCCCTTCTCCGGTCACAACACTGTCCCACTTGAAATTTGACCATGGGGTTCTTTTCTCGAAATGTTAGTTCTCAGTCTGTGCTTTAAGAGGGTTCACCACTTCATTCATCACTGCACCTTGCTTTTTAGGTGCTCCCCAGAGAGCTTCTTCCAGCATTTCCTACATGTGAAGTTTGTTCTTCTCAGCTGGACGGTCTGCTCACTTTGGCCCTGTGAACACGTAGTTAACGGTGCTGTTGCCTGCATCGGTGGTTCCCCTCTTCCATGTAACACTCACTCTGATGAGCTAAGAAGGGTAAGAGGCAACCAAATATTCAGATATTTGTGTAGACTAGCTCTGCTGAGAAGGCAGGCATGGCAGAGCTGTCAAAACCACCCTCAAGCAAAACAACCCACAGTGGGAAATAGGGGTTTGTCAGCTCACATCAGGACGTGTGACATAAAAGGCTTTGGGAGTTGTAATCAGTAACGTGCAGAGTGAACTTGAAAGTCAAGGCCCTGTGGACTTCCTCCTGCAGGCGTTCTGCGCTGAGCCGCTGTGTCAGAAAGCGAGCTCCACGAGCAGCTTCTGCTTCTCACTGGAGATCTGTGAGTCTGTTGTCGAAAGCCTAAACTGACCTCAATGCCGCTGCCTCCAGTCCTTAATCAGGTTCTCTTGTGCATCCGAAGTGGAATTAGAGTTCAGAGAAATGAAACTCTATGCCCACACAAACACTTGGATCATAAAAGCTAAAAAGCGGAAACAACCCAAGTGTCCCCAGCTGATAAGTGGACGAGTGACATGCAGTGAGGCGCACGTTGGAAGGCTACTCAGCCATTGAAGCAGTAAGGCATGCTACTGATGCATGCTGCAGCACAGAAGCCGGGCGCAAGGGCTGCGCATGACACAATTATGTTTCCGTGAAATGTCCAGATCTGTAGAGACAGCAGATCACTGGTGGCTCAGGGCCAAAGGTAGTGATGGTGGCAGGAAAAGAGGAGAGACGGCTAGTGGGGAAGGAGTTTCTTTAGGGTGATGAAAATATCCTAGAATGATGGTGGCAGTTGTACAGGTCTGTGAATACATTGAAATGCATTGCATTGTACACTTTAAATGGGTAGGTTTTATAGCTGGTAAATTACCTCTCAGTAGGGACTTGCCTAGTGGTCCAGTGGCTAAGATTCTGTACTCCCAACGCAAGGGGTCTAGAACTGATTCCTGGTCAGGAAACTAGATCCTACATGCCGCAGCTAAAAGCTTTTATTGGGACAGCCGAAGATCCAGTACGCCGCAGCTAAGACCCAGTACGACCAAATCAATGAATGTCAAAAAAATAAATCTCAGTAAAGTTACTATTAAATACCATTGGCACTTGCCTGGTGGCTCAGTGGTGAAGAACCCACCTGCCAAGGCAGGAAACACGGGTTTGGTCCTGCATCTGAGGAGATCCCACATGCTGAGGACCAGGTGAGCCTGTGAGCCACAACTGCTGAGCCTGTGCCCCAGAGCCCAGGAGCTACAGTTGCTGAAGCCCGCGTGCCCTGAAGCCTGTTCTCTGCAATGGGAGAGGCCACCGCAGCGAGAAGCCCGTCGCTGCAGCCCGAGAGTAGCCCCACTCTCCACAGCCGGAGAAATGCCTGTGCAGCAGCAAAGACCCAGCACAGCCAAAAATGAATAAAGCTATACTGTAAAGGCATTGGATTTACTTAGTGCCTTGAAAGGTACCTGAGTCTCTTCCTTGGCATCCGTTTTGGTGTTTGTCTGGACTGGGGGTGTGGTGCAGCCCTGGGGTTGGGGCGTGTTAGGCGAGGCGAAGAAGGAAGGAGATGTGGCTTCTTTTCCTTTCTGAAACTCCATGCAAATCTTGTTTCTCTCCCTCCCAGATCACTGGGAAACAGAAGTGACTTTATTTGACCCCATGGTCTTATTTTACTTCCCACCCTTCATTCAAGATTAGCACAGCAGTTCCTTTAGCATCTAATGACTTCTTTTTCCCTCTTTCTACCCCCACCCCAAAACTTGCTTTTAAAGTATCCTTTTACTTGTTGGGTGACTGTCGGTGACTTTCCTTTTCTGGAGTTTTCCTGTGTTGGCAATTGTTTTGGTCTTCAGAAATCAGTGCTGGTATGAAAAAGACTGCCCCTTTTATTTATATGACCCAAGAAGGAGAAAGAGTTTGAAAACAGCACCTGGAGGACTTCACTGGTGATCCAGTGGCCAACACTCCCAATGCAGGGGCTCGGGTTCAATCCTTGGTCAGGGAACTAAGATCCCACATGTCACAAGACCTGGCGCAGCCGAATAAATAAGTAAATATTTTTTAAAAAGAGAAAAGAACCCAAGGGAATTCCTTGGCAATCCAATGGTTAAGACTCCCAAGTTTCCACTTCGGAGGACCCAGGTTCCATCCCTGGTTGGGGAACCAAGATCCCACAAGCCAAGTGGGATCAAAAAATAAAAAAATAAAACAACACCCAGGTCAAAGGTGTATTTTCCTGCTGGTGAAAAAGCTGTATCAGCATGCTGCCCTGGGAAACATGGTACTATTTAAATGGCATAGGGGACCTAAGCGAGACTTGGGTGGTGCACCAGCTTGTTCACTTGACAATCTGCTGAAAATAGAAAATTGTATGGGGAGAAGAGGGTGCTTCTCCAGTGCCTCAGCCGCAAAGAATCCACTTGCAATGCAGGAGACATGATTCCGATCCCTAGGTCGGGAAGATCCCCCAGAGGAAGACATGGCAACCCACTCCAGTATTCTTGCCTGGAGAATCCCATGGACAGAGGAGCCTGGTGGGCTACAGTCCATGACGTCGCAAAGAATTGGGCATGACTGAAGCGATGTAGCACAGCACTTGGGGAGGGATGGAGAAACACACAGCTGGTGAAAGTGTGCCTGTGTGCGTGTATGTGTGCTCAGGTGTGTGCATGTGGACTAACTCCACAGACCTCCTTCCTGGGAAGCAGAGGGAGAGACACGTCCTGCCCTGACACTTCGGAGGAGCATCCTGGTGAAGAACTCCCAGGTAGGGGAGCCCGACCTTAGTATCCGAACTGCTTTTGAAGAGCAGGGAAATGGCGGCTGTAAATTGCTAGATCAGGAGGAGGCAAACCACGGTCAGGGGGCTAAGTCTGTCCTGGTGCCAGTTTTCAGGAATGTTTGTTCAAACGGCCATGCCCCTTTGTTTAGATATAGGCTGCTCCCAGGTCTCAGCCACAGGGACGAGTTACTGCAACTGTCTGTCCTGCAAAAGCCTGAGATATTTGCTGTCTGGCCCTTCACAGAAAAACTGCTGACTTCAGTGCTCAGTGATGAAATTTCCTTCCCATGGGAGTCCCTGGAAGAGGCCTGTTCCATGGTACTTGGAAATTGAGTCTTGGTGATACTTAGAAATCCCTTAGCCCATAATGCGAACTCTGGGAATGCTGGCTGTTTCTTTTTTTTTTCTCCTATAAAATGATGCAGGCCCCGCCCAAGGCCGATTGGTTCTTTTAGTTGCCAGCATGTTTGGGTGAACGCAGCAGTGGGGTTGGAGAAGGCAATGGCACCCCACTCTAGTGCTCTTGCCTGGAAAATCCCATGGACGGAGGAGCCTGGTGGGCTGCAGTCCTTGAGGTTGCTAAGAGTCGGACACGACTGAGCGACTTCACTTTGACTTTTCACTTTATGCATTGGAGAAGGAAATGGCAACCCACTCCAGTGTTCTTGCCTAGAGAATCCCAGGGACAGGGGAGCCTGGTGAGCTGCCGTTATGGGGTCGCACAGAGTCGGACACGACTGAAGCGACTCAGCAGCAGCAGCAGCAGCAGCAGCAGCGGCGGCGGCGGCAACGGGCTTCCCTGGTGGCTCAGGTGGTAAAGAATCCACCTGCAATGCCGGAGACCTGGGTTTGTTCCCCGAGTAGGAAAGATGCCCTGGAGAAGGGAATGGGAAGTCTTGCCTGGAAATTCTGATGGACAGAGGAGCCTGGCTGGCGACAGTCCATGAGGTCACAAAGAGACACAACTGAGCAACTAAGCACACTGGCAGTCGGCGGTGAATGGCTTTGAAACAGGCCAGGTGAATTGGGGGGCATTTCTGGTGAACCTGGGCTTGTACACCAGCCCCATGTTTCTACAGCTGAGTTGGCTGAGCTTCATTTCTCCATCAGGACCGACCTTCTTTTTCCATCTGTCCACAGTGATCAGACTTCCATTTTACTAGTGGTTCGCAATTACCACCTATTGGGTCATCTACTTAGGAATCGTCAAGTGTGGTGTCTGGGGCCCGGGCTCAAAGCTGTTTGATTATAACATGGAAACATTTCTCAAGCTATATCTCCTGGGTTCAGAAACCTGCTTCCATCCACACGTGCCCTCGAGTTATCCCCTGTGAAAAATACTCTCTGGGCCTCTGCTTTCCAAAGAGAGAACATGAACTTGTTATAAAGATTCAGTTCAGTTCCGTCGCTCAGTCATGTCCGACTCTTGGTGACCCCATGAATCGCAGCACGCCAGGCCTCCCTGTTCATCACCATCTCCATAAATGCCTATTTGCTGAAATGTTCTGCCTCCAGTGGGCAGGCTGCCAATTTAGCGTAACCATCTCAGGTTTATTGACCTGTTTGTCCTCTTCTTACGTGGAGCTTTTCTAGGCCTCTCCACAAGAGTGAAGGTTGGACCTCTTTTTCTCATGTAGGTAATTATCACTGTTAAGCTCGTCTAAGGGAAAAGGAGGTTGGGGTCTCTCACATCATCATGCCCAGGCAGGAGCTTGGTGAGCTGCTGACAGTCAGCTCGACTGGCAGCAGCGTCTCACTCCAGTTTTCATGGGACCTGTATCGCTGATCCTGTCCGTGACGCCAGTTGTCTCGCTGTTCACACTGTCCGCACTGTTTGCTGAACCCAGGGTGGGCAAGGGCAAGGTAAGAGGTGAGAAGGAGCCGTAGTAACTGTGAGCACGTTTATTCTCTCCTGGCCGGCACAGTAGCCACAACACAGCCTCTCTCCTGGCTGACGCAGCAGCCCTAGCAGCAGTCACTGCGTACCCGTGATGTAGCCACAACATAGCCTCATATGACGTGACCGTTGCATCGCTCCAGTGTAGCCCCAGTGCAGCCAGCGCTTTCATGTGAAGCTCGCACGGGTGTACCACACAGAGTAGTCCGTGACCAAGCCGGTACCTGACGATGCACGTGCACAGCGCTATACATGATCTCAGTGTTAACAGTGTTTACACTGCCTGGGGTGAGAGAGTCTGAACACACCATCTTGGCTAATTTGCTCTCTCCCCACAGGAGCACTGGTCTGTGGCCATCCCCTGGGGAGCATCACCTGTCTACTTAAATAGTGAAATAGACCTAGGGGTTCCTGGTGTAACTCAGCTACAAGGAAAAGTTCCAGAAATAGAGATGCATTGTTATTGACGGCCTTCAAAACACCTCCACGGTTGCCTCTTCTTTAGGGAAAGAAGATAATGTGTTTCTTGGATAACAGGTTTCTCCCGGGGGAGGGGAGCGGACTTGTCTTTCAGCATTCAGTGGAAGGAAGATATGACAGCACCTGTCCAAATTAACCAGTTTTGTTTCCATGAACCTGGGCTTATCAAGTTTTTCAACCAAAAATTTCCCCAACTTCTGAGAGCAAACTCGAGGATCTGAGGGTGAGGCCTGAAGCTACCCAGGTGGGTTTGTTGTTATTTTTTTGACAGGGGTGATTTTTATATTTAAAATTCCTGTGAGCTTTCCCCTCTGCAATATTTCTGACTCTTGATTCTCAGTGAAAAGGTACTGTCTTAATCTGCTCAGCTCCTATAACAAAATAATATATAGTTTATAAGCTAGGGGGCTTATAAACCAGAGAAAAATTTTTGACTGTTTTATGTATGTATTTGACTGTGTTGGGTGTTAGTTATGGTATGCGGGATCTTTGCTGCACCATGTGCGATCTTTTTTATTTTTTTAGTTGTGGCAGAGGGACTCCCTACTTCTGGCGCTTGGGCTAAGTAGTGGCCACACGTGGGCTCCAGAGCACATGAAATCTTCCCCAACCAGGGATCAAACCTCCACCCCCTGCATTACAAGTGAATTTTTAACCACTGGGCCACCAGGGAGGTTGCAACCACAGAAATTTCTCTCACAGTTCTGAAGATGGGAGCTCCAAGGCACTGGCAGAGTAGGTGTCTGGTGAGAGCCTGTTTCCTACTTGATAGATTGCTGGCTCCTCACTGTGTTCGTGCATAGCTGAAGGGGAGAGGGAGCTTCCTGGTGACTCTTTCATAAGGATCCAAACCCCATTCATGAGGACTCCATGCTCATGATTGAATCATCTGCCAAAGGCCCCACCTCCAGATAGCACCATATTGGGGGTTAGATTTCAGCAGAAGAATTTGGTGGGGGGGAGACACAGACATTCAGTCTGTTGAAGGTACTTATTTATCTGTGATAATACCTTTCCCCTAACTTTGGCTTAAAATGATGCTAAGATTATGTAGTTTCCTGATAGCTCAGCTGGTAAAGAATCCACCTGCAACATGGGAGACCTGGGTTCAGTCCCTGAGTTGGGAAGATCCCCTGGAGAAAGGACCGGCTACCCACTCCAGTATTCTGGCCTGGAGAATTCCATGGACTGTGTAGTCCATGGGGTCGCAGAGTCGGACAGACTGAGCGACTTTCACTTTCATACTTTGGCAGAGGGCCAGGTTCTGCCCACGCTTAGGTGTGTGTACAGTATTCCTGCTTATCAAAGGAAGTCCCCGGGGGGCCAGTGGTTGACTGTAAAATGTCAGGTGGAGCATCTGAACCCACTGAGTGGGGGGCATCACCCTCCCAGGAGCAGTGGTAGACGACGGCATCACCTAGGATGCAAACCCTTAATGGTGCCCACGAAAGAACCCGGCTCAGGACGGCTGGCTTAGAACCTGCTCTTAGGGCCGCAGGTCTGTTCCCAAGCAGCGGCGGAGGCAGCCAGGTGTGTGGAGGCCAGCCCAGCAGGGCCCCCGCTGCCCTCCTCCCACCTGCTGGCTGTTTCGGCGACGTTACATTGAAACAGATCCTCCCGATAGTTCGCCCACGCTCAGTGACATGACTGGCTCTCCCCGTGCAGCTGTTGCCAAAGGAAATGTTGAGAGTGTGCCTACTCTGAAACACTGAGGCCAGAAATACCTGTTTCCAAAACTGCCTCTGGTCCTATGACGCCTGCCTGGTGAATAAAATCTGAACTCCTTAACCTGCTGGTTTGAGCTCTGCGGTGTGGCCCCAGCCACCCCATGTATCTCACTGCCAACCCTCTGGCCTTTGCCCACATCCTTAAAGCAGGTGGGTGCCAAGCCCCAGCCTTGCCCCTGCCTGGAGGGCAGCTGCTCCCATCCTGGCCTTCCTGAGGCTGAACGTCATCTCTGGGCACCCAGAGTCATTTATTGCTCCTCCTGAATGAGTCGCCAGCATTTCTTGTCGTGACGGCACTTCCTTGGCCCTCACCTTGGGCTGTGCTACGGGGTTTTCTGTTTCTTTCATCTCCCTGGCCACACTGAACATTCTGCAAGGGAAACAGCTGTGTCTTTTTCCTTGCACACACCCTCTGGCCTCGTGCAAGCCTGTCTCTTTGCTTGTCCTGGTGTCCAGTAACCTTAGTGGCCTTCATTCAGCTGTTGGAAGGAAGGAAAAAACGGAGTTTTACACAGATGTGCTATAAACAGGTGCAATCCAGGAAAACTCAAGTTTACATGGAAACTAAGTTAAAAGGTAATTCTGCTCCCAAACAGGATTTTAGGCATCTTGTGAATGGCACTTTTCTAAGGCTTATAATTTTTGATTTACAGCAATTTGATAATCTTTTAGGAAAAAAATTTGAGTGGCGAATTTGAAACTCTGAAATAAAACTGCCAAAATAATCCCATTGTATTTTTCTTAGTTGCAGAATATCAGATTTGGCACACAAGGAAGTTTTGGAGGGCAGCTGAAAGGGTCCATCCCAAACTATCAAATTATATAAGCTGTTCCACAGCTTCCAGTAGTCCTTAATGTAGGAGATATTTCAATTTTTAGATGACAGGTCAGAAATACTGAAGTATGAAATACACTGATAAGAGAAGCTGCCTGGTCAATCTTCAGTAACATGGTGAACGTCCTCCTTTTCCATGTGAATTCTTTTCTGTTGCAGGAATAGGTAAACCTTCAGTGAGTATTAAGGCTCAGAAGGATATACTTATATCTGTGTTATAGACGTATGTGATCCTCACCATTAGGAAAGCAACACTTATTTGGTGTTTTTTTTTTTGAAAGATCAACAAAATTGACAGATGCTTAGCTATATTAAGAAAAGAAAAAAAAAAGACTGAGACAAAATCAGAAATGAAAGAGGAAACATTACAGCTGATGCNATATCTGTGTTATAGACGTATGTGATCCTCACCATTAGGAAAGCAACACTTATTTGGTGTTTTTTTTTTTTTTTTTAAAGATCAACAAAATTGACAGATGCTTAGCTATATTAAGAAAAGAAAAAAAAAAAAAGACTGAGACAAAATCAGAAATGAAAGAGGAAACATTACAGCTGATGCTACAGAAATAAAAATGCTCTCAAGAGATTACTGCAAACAATTATACATCAACAAATTGGACAGTCCAGAAGAAACAAATTTTGCAATCCAGAAGAAACAAATTTCTGGATTTGGTGTTTTTTTTTTTGAAAGATCAACAAAATTGACAGATGCTTAGCTATATTAAGAAAAGAAAAAAAAAAGACTGAGACAAAATCAGAAATGAAAGAGGAAACATTACAGCTGATGCCACAGGAATAAAAATGCTCTCAAGAGATTACTGCAAACAATTATACATCAACAAATTGGACAGTCCAGAAGAAACAAATTTTGCAATCCAGAAGAAACAAATTTCTGGTAACATACTATCTTTTACGGCTGAGTCATAAAGAAACTAAAAATTTGAGCAGACCTGTAACTTAGAAAGAGACTAAATCAGTCATCAAAAACCTCCCACCAAAAAAGAACCCTGGACAAGATGGCTTCATTGGAGAATTTAAACAAACATTTAAAGGAGACTTAATACCAGTCCTTCTCAAATAAAAGTCCTTGACACAGAGCTGTGTGTCAAGAGCTGTGTCTTCCCAGAAGTTGAAGAGGAGAGAACATGTCCAGGTGTATTCTGTGGAGGCAAGCATTACCCTGATCCCAAAAGGAGACAAGGATACTACAAGGAAGTTGTAGATCAATGTCCCTGTTGAACACAGACGCAAAAATCCTCGACAAAATACTAGCAATCACAGTTCAGCAACATGTTAAAGATACTATGTATCATGACCAGATGGAATTTATTACTGAAGGCAAGGATGGCTCACCATATGAAAGTTAACTAGTGTATATAACATACCATATTAACACAATGAAGGACAAAGGCTAGTGATCATTTGTCAGGGGATGTTTAACAGGAGGATTCCTACGTGCTGTTTCTCACAAGTCCTTTGTTTCTTTTTAAGTGGAACAGCATGCTGCTCCCAGGAACTGGGGTCATTGTGTGAGACAGGCTTCAATCTCCGTTAGTAAACATTCTCTTTAAGACAAAACTGCTTAGTCTCGATCCCCTTTCTTGAGATACAGATTGCCTTCTGACCTTGTGAGCATCATCATCCCTTGTTCCCTTGGTCACGGCTACTGTACGTTTGGTTTTCTCATCTTTATCACTGACGAAAGAAACTGCTTGTACTACAGCCTATATATACTCACAGAAAAATCATTAAAGCAGCTTTGCTCCATCAGAGCTTGGGTCCCCGTGTCTTTCCTTCTTTCTCTCTCTCTTTCTTTCTCTCTTTCTCTCTCTCTTCAGCTGATTCCCTTGAGCACAGAGACCCGTCTTGCTCACTCTCCTGCCCGGCCTCTAAGACTCGAGAAGGCGCCCTGTGCCTTCACCCCACCTTGAGAGGGCACCCGGTGCCTTCGTGAGAGACACAAGTTCTGTGTCAAGAAAAAAAAAAAAAGACTGAGACAAAATCAGAAATGAAAGAGGAAACATTACAGCTGATGCTACAGAAATAAAAATGCTCTCAAGAGATTACTGCAAACAATTATACATCAACAAATTGGACAGTCCAGAAGAAACAAATTTTGCAATCCAGAAGAAACAAATTTCTGGTAACATACTATCTTTTACGGCTGAGTCATAAAGAAACTAAAAATTTGAGCAGACCTGTAACTTAGAAAGAGACTAAATCAGTCATCAAAAACCTCCCACCAAAAAAGAACCCTGGACAAGATGGCTTCATTGGAGAATTTAAACAAACATTTAAAGGAGACTTAATACCAGTCCTTCTCAAATAAAGTCCTTGACACAGAGCTGTGTGTCAAGAGCTGTGTCTTCCCAGAAGTTGAAGAGGAGAGAACATGTCCAGGTGTATTCTGTGGAGGCAAGCGTTACCCTGATCCCAAAAGGAGACAAGGATACTACAAGGAAATTGTAGATCAAGGTCCCTGTTGAACACAGACGCAAAAATCCTCAACAAAATACTAGCAATCACAGTTCAGCAACATGTTAAAGATACTATATATCATGACCAGATGGAATTTATTACTGAAGGCAAGGATGGCTCACCATATGAAAGTTAATTAGTGTATGTAACATACCACATTAACACAATGAAGGACAAAGGCTAGTGATCATTTGTCAGGGGATGTTTAACAGGAGGATTCCTACGTGCTGTTTCTCACAAGTCCTTTGTTTCTTTTTAAGCGGAACAGCACACTGCTGCCAGGAGCTGGGGTCATTGTGTGAGACAGGCTTCAATCTCCATTAGTAAACATTCTCTTTAAGACAAAACTGCTTAGTCTCGATCCCCTTTCTTGAGATACAGATTGTCTCCTGACCTTGTGAGCATCATCATCCCTTGTTCCCTTGGTCACGGCTACTGTACGTTTGGTTTTCTCATCTTTATCACTGACGAAAGAAACTGCTTGTACTACAGCCTATATATACTCACAGAAAAATCATTAAAGCACCTTTGCTCCATCAGAGCTTGGGTCCCCGTGTCTTTCTTTCTTTCTCTCTCTTTCTTTCTCTTTCTCTCTCTCTTCAGCTGATTCCCTTGAGCACAGAGACCCATCTTGCTCACTCTCCTGCCCGGCCTCTAAGACTCTCTCGAGAAGGCACCCTGTGCCTTCACCCCACCTTGAGAGGGCACCCGGTGCCTTCGTGAGAGACACAAGTTCTGTGTCAAGGACCTTTATTTGTTTTTTGCATAAACCAGGGAGTATCAGTCTCTTTCTCTCTTTCACTTTCTTATCATTGCCTCTGGACCACCAGGTCCCAGTCCATTAAAGGACCCCAACAATCATTTCAATTGATGAAGAAAAAACATCTGACAAAATTCATCACCCTTTCACGATAAAAATGCTCAGCAAACTGGGAACAAACTCCACTTAAGACTGTATATGAAAACCCATAGTTAGCATTGTACTCAGTGGTGAAAACCTGAAAGCTTTCCCCCTGAGATAAGGCAAGGGTGTCCACTCTCCCTACTTGCATTCAATAGAGTACTTAAACTCCCAACCAGACTAGCCAAGAAAAAGAAATGAAAGTCATCCAGATAGGAAATGAAGGAATAAAATTATCTTTCTTCACAGATGACATCATCTTGTATATAGAAAACCCTAAATATTCCACCAAAAAAAAAAGCCACTGTTAGAACAAATTAATGAACTAAACAAACTTTCAGGATACAAAATCTACACACAAAAATTCATTCTACTTTAATAAGCTAACATGGAACAGTCCAAAAAGGAAATTAAATAATCCCACTTACAATAGCATCAAAAAGAATAAAATACATTGGAATAAATTTAATCAAGGAGACAAAAGATTTGTATGATGAAAATTACAAAACACTGCTGAAAGAAATTAAAGAGGATACAAATAAGTGGAAGGACATCTGTGTTTGTGATTGAAAGACTTTATATTGTTAAAATGTTCATACTGCACAGAGCAGTCTACAAGTTCAATATAATCCTATCAAAACCCCAAAGGAATTTGTTTTTCAAAAGCAGTAAAAAATTCTAAAATTGATACAGAATTTCAAAAGTTCCCAAACATCTAAAACATCTTGAGAAAGAAAAGTAAAGCTAACGTCCGTACACTTCCTGATTTCAAAACTCCTGCAGTCATCAAAACAGTGTGGCACTGGCATAAAGACAGATGTCAAGCTGAGTACTGTCACTGTTTAGCATTCCCAAGGGAGTGGAATGTCTCTTATTGATTACCAATCTCAGGAAGGACTCCAGACTCTTCTGCCACTGTATCTTGGTATTAGAGTTACCAAGGAAAACACAAGTGATGAGACAAGGCTTTACCCATATGGTGAACAGACATCAGTTTCAGTAGTAGACGTCAGTCACTCCTCATTCACTGGTTCCCCGCATTAGCCAACACGGGGCAGTTGGCCTGTGAGCACCCCTCTTAATCCACAGTAGAAAGACCTCAACCCTTCCCCTGTGTAGTCTGAAGTACTGAAAGCTGGGGGAGTGCCTGAGGGCTGTTGTGTACATACTAAGGCAGAACAAAGGAACATTCATTGCGCTTCAAACAGGAGAAGTTATTCCCACACAAGGTGATAAGCCCTGTGCAGGCTCTCTGGGCTCTTTATCTCTTGGGTAATGCAGTGTTCCAGGCCTGAGGCTCCTTCTTATACAGCCGAGTGAGGGTCAGAAGACTGCACGGACAAGACTGCCTTCCCAACAGCAGACATGCAGTCCAGTGAGTCAGAATAGAGAGCCCAGAAATAAACCCTCTGTCTGTGGTCCCTGGAGGTGCTAGTGGTGAAAAGCCCACCTGCCGCTGCAGGAGACTTAAGAGACGTGGGTTCCATCCCTGGTTCTGGAAGATCCCTTGGAGGAGGGCGTGGCAACCCACTCCAGTACTCTTGCCTGGAGAATCCCATGGACAGAGGAGCCTGGCAGGCTGCAGTCCAGGCTACAGTCCTCAGGGTTGCAAAGAGTCGGGCACGACTGAAGCGATTTAGCACGCACATCTGTGATCACATGATCTTCAACACAAGTGCCAAGGTGAGGCCACGGGGAAGGACAGGCTTTTCAACTAACAGTATTGGGAAATGTGGATATCCACAGGCAAAAGGATGAAGTTGGATACATCCAATGAAGTTGGATACCTTACCTTACATCAT
Source organism: Oreotragus oreotragus (assembly GCA_006410675.1). NCBI lineage: Eukaryota > Metazoa > Chordata > Mammalia > Artiodactyla > Bovidae > Oreotragus > Oreotragus oreotragus. The sequence goes on along the minus strand of SJYX01005909.1, from coordinate 18,131 downwards.
ATACAAAAAGGAACTCACAATGAATTAAAAACCTCAAGATAAGACCTGAATTAGAGAACTCCTAAAAGAAAACATAGGGGGAAATCTTCATGACTTTGGATTCACCAGCGATTTCTTGGATATAACACCCAAACCAGAAGCCAAACTAGGGAAAATAGGACTACATCAAATTTAAACATCTCTGCACAGCAAAGGAAGCCATCTGCAGAGTGAAAAGGCAGCTGATAGAATGAGAGAATGTATCTGCAAGTCAAGTATCTGATACAGAATTAAAGTCCAAAATATATAAAGAGCTGCTACACCTTAACAAGAGATTCAGTTTTTAAATGGGGAAAAAACTTGGCTAGACATTTCTCCGAAAAAGATGTACAGATGGCCAACAACAAGCTCATGAAAAGCTGCTCAACATCACTGATCATTCAGTTCAGTTCAGTCGCTCAGTCGTGTCCGACTCTTTGCGACCCCATGAATCGCAGCACGCCAGGCCTCCCTGTTCATCACCATTTCTCGGAGTTCACTCAGACTCACATCCATCGAGTCCATGATGCCATCCAGCCATCTCATCCTCGGTCATCCCCTTCTCCTCCTGCCCCCAATCCCTCCCAGCATCAGAGTCTTTTCCAATGAGTCAACTCTTGGCATCAGGTGGCCAAAGTACTGGAGTTTCAGCTTTAGCATCAGTCCTTCCAAAGAAATCCCAGGGTTGATCTTCAGAATGGACTGGTTGGATCTCCTTGCAGTCCAAGGGACTCTCAAGAGTCTTCTCCAACACCACAGGTCAAAAGCATCAATTCTTCAGCGCTCAGCCTTCTTCACAGTCCAACTCTCAACATCCATACATGACCACAGGAAAAACCATAGCCTTGACTAGGCGGACCTTAGTTGGCAAAGTAATGTCTCTGCTTTTGAATATACTATCTAGGTTGGTCCAGGAAATGCAAATCAAAATCAAATGAGATGTCACTTCACACCCAATAGATAGCAGCTATCAAGAAGACATAATGACAAGTGTTGCCAAGAATGAGAAGAAATTGGAACCCTTGTGCCCTGCTGCTGATGATTTAGTCACTAAGTCGTGTCCGACTCTTGGCAACCCCATGGACTATAACCCACCAGGCTTCTCCGTCCATGGGATTCTCCAGGCAAGAATACTGGAGTGGGTAGCCATTTCCTTCTCCAGGGGATCTTCCTGACCCAGGGATTGAACCCAGGTCTCCTGCATTGCAGGCAGATTCTTTACCGACTGAGCTATGAGGGAAGCCAGGTGCCCTGCTGGTAGGAATGTAAAATACTACAGCTGCTATGGAAAGAAGTGCATAAAGCTTCATCAAAAAATTGAAAACAGAATTAACATTTAGGTGCTAGTCTCTCCTTGGGTGCCTATCTGCTCCCCGAGTAAGAACCCACCTCTGCCGGGGACTTGCCTGTGACTTCTACTGCAGGGGGCGTGGGTTTGATCCCTGGTTGGGGAACCAAGATCTCACTTGCCTCTCAACCCTCTTCACCTCCCCCCAAAAAGAACACACCTCTTTCTTACTCTCTGACAGCCTGGGGCAAGAACTCCAGGGCTTTTCTGTCTGAAAAGGAAGGAAGGGAAGGGCCGGGGCTGATCTCCAGGGATACTCACGGGTCTGTCCAGCTGATGCGGGGCTGCGCCCTTGGCACCGGCCCTCCCAGCTCTCTTTCGGGAGAGCTGGAACAGTATGGTCCTTCCTGTTGATGCCAGTCTTCCTGCCTGCAGCGTGTTTGCGCTCATCTCCTGGCAGGTGTAGACGGAGCTGGTATCTGGGGGTCAGGTGCACTAGCTGGCAGGTGGTGGGACTCCGATGGGGTGTGCATAAAAAGGTGGGGGTTGGACTCACCGTCAGAGTTTGACATCCTATTGTTTCTAGGGGCTGGATGGTTGTCTTTCTCCATTTCTGCAGCTGTGACCTCACTGACCGTGGCCTTCAGCCCCCTCTGAGCCTGGTCTAGTTGGTGCCAAGGGTATGTGATGCAGGTTGCCTGTCCCCAGGTGCTTCCTGGACTGGCCATTATGATGTATGTGTGCGTGCATGCTCACTCGGGTACGTCTGACTCTTTGCGACCCCATGGACTGTAGCCTGCCAGGCTCCTCTGTTCATGGGATTTTCCTGGCAGGAATATTGGAGTGGGTTGCCATTTCCTTCTCCAGGGATTATGATGTATAACTCATCCCAGTTTCCTTCTGTTTGAAACAAAAAGGCCTGATAATCATAAACCATAGAATCAAAAGTGGCCTTTCCAGCTTCCTAGAAGGAAAGGAATCTGCCATTCGAGGGATCCGAGCTCTCGGCCAAAGATGCACAGCCTTATTTTCTACACTCAGAGGCAGTGAGACACCCACAAAGCATGTGGACCGAGGGAAGGACAGACCACAGAGAACAGCAGCCCGGACAGACAGCTGCAGAGCTCCCCGACCTGGAATGCAGTGGTCCAACTTCCTTGACATGAGAGTAACTTTTCACACCCGCCGCTGTGGGGCGAGCGCCTGGCACCCTTGGCAGAGGGAAGCTGTTCATACCTCCGTGCTTGGCTTTTATTTCAGGGCTTTTAAGATTGACGTTAAAGCGCGGCTGTGTGGCTCCTGACATTGTACTGTTGACAGCCTGTGAACCGCTCCGTCTGATCTCCCTTCCTGGTGCCTCAGGGAGGACAGAGGTGGGAATCCCTGCCCCCCATCGTGGACACAGACTCACCCGGGGGGCACATGCCCGCCGGGGCCCCTGGTGCAGTGGTGGCAGTGTACAGCAAGACTAGTTCATGTGTGATGTTTTTTTTGACCTCAGGTGGAGCTGTGCCCCTGTGGGCGGTCCTGGGAGGGTCTGTAGCAGAGAGAAACCCCAGACCCGGCTTTGTAGACCGCAGTTTTCACCCTGCCGTTGCCCAGGGAGCGTGATCCTCTGCACCATGTGTCTGAATGAGATGAGTGGTGTGAGTGGCAGTGCCATGGACAGACAGCGATGCCGCTGAGAGGCAGGACGGCCGTGGCCATGGGGCTTGGAGCCTCCCTCCATGGAGAAGACGGAGGGGCTGCTTTGTAGTGACTCTCACCCCCCTGCACCCCACAATGCCTTTTTCCTCTTCCTTCCTACTGCTTCCTCCCTGTAAGCCTTTCTTTTCCTTATTCTTTTTTTAGAAGTTAAAAAAGATTGGTTTTGGCGGCACTGAGTCTTCACTGCTGCACAGCCTCTTCTCTAGTTACGGCGAGTGGAGGCTATTCTCTAGCTGCACGGCTGGGGCTTCTCATAGCTGAGGCTCCTCTTGCTGCGGAGTGTGGACTCAGTAATTGCGGTGCATGGGCTTAGTTGCTCCGAGGCACGTGGGAATCTTCCCAGACCAGGGACTGAACCCATGTCTTTGCATTGGCAGGCAGATCGTTAGCTCCTGAACCATCAGGGATGTCCCCTATAAGCCTGTCATCTCTTTGCTGTTCCTTAAAAGGTATCCCTTTTCCTTCCCCCCTTTGCCCACATTTCACCCAAACAGAAGGAAATCAGCAAGGAACTTTGCTGAAAGAAGCCAGCAGGGCTGGGAGCCAGGCAGGCGTCCGACCTCAGAGGGCTCCCTCAGCCGTGGGGATGTAGGTGGCCTTGGGGTGTCGCTGGATCCAGTCTCCTCACCCTGAGAGTGTGGCTACCACTCAGTTCTATTTTCTGGAAGGCTCTAAGCTCTCTGACCAGGGCTGGCTGCTCCTTTGCTTAACCAGGACCATGAATGAAGTGCTATTCACGGATTCCTGGAGAACACTGGAGCTGGTGTGTGTGTCCCTTGTGAGGAGATCTTTGATCAAGTCATTGTCACCCAAGACCCCTTGTAAGTCCCTGGCGCATGGGGCTCCTGAGGGAGTCAGAGGGAAGGGAGGAGGAAGGGCCTTCTCAAAGCCAGGCTGCTGGAGACTTGTGAGAACTCGAGGGTGGCCCAAGTGCATTCCTGAGAAGCTCGGGGTGGTGCGGGGCCGGCGGAGGGGGCGCCTATGTGGCCGCATTGCAGTGGGGCCCACAGCCTCTACCTCTGCAGGGCTCAAGGGCAGAGGCTGGCAGGTGATGGCCCACCTGCCGTCCCTTTTGGGCTGCGTTGTGGTGTGCAAGGGCCTCCCGTGCTGTGGAGCGTGAGCTCTAGGGCACCCGGATTCTCTGGTTGGGACGCGCTGGCTTAGCTGCCCGCGGCATGTGAGATCTTAGTTCCCCAACCAAAGACTGAACCTGAGTCCCTTTATTTTTTTAATTGGAGGATAATCACTTTTCACTGTTGCATTAGTTTCTGCTGTGCAACAAGGTGACTTAGCTCTAAGTAGACGTCTACCCCCTCCCTCTTGGGCCCCCTTCCCAGCACCCCCCACCCCACCCCTCTAGGCCCTCGCAGAGCGCCGAGCCCTGCTCCCCGTGTCATGCGGCCGCTTCCCACCAGCCAGCTGTTTCACACGTGGTAGTGTGTGGGTTTCAGCGCTGCGCTCTGCATCCGTCCCACCCTCTCCTTCCCCGGCTGTGTCCACAAGTGTGTTCTCTGTGTCTGCATCTCTCTTTCTGTGAAATGTAGATTCCTAACCACTGGACCGCCAGGGAAGGCCCTGCCGCCTGCTTTTGTAGTTTTCGTGGAACACAGCTCCTCCCATCCTCCTGCGTGTGTCTGTGGCCCCTTTCATGCCCCAGGGGCAGAATTGAGTTGTCGTGATGGAGATCATGTGGCCCAGAAAGCCCAAAATTTTACTTTGTAGCCTTTCCCAGGAAAAATGTGCCAGCACCTCCTCTAGCACTGCCTTGACCCCTGAGCCCCGTGGTTCTAACTACAAGAACAAACCCCACTTTCTTCCACTGGCTAAATAGTCTTGGACCCTTAACTGCCAAGATGCCAACTCTGCTAAGCATGCTCTGGAGGAGAATAACATGAGACTAGTAATGACTGCTAGCTCTTTGGAGATCACAAAACACCTGCAGGCCTTGCAGCAACCTTGATAGTGCTATACCCATCTTGTGGAGGCACAGACTGAGGCTTAGAGGGGACAGAAAGTCAGTGATGAACCTAGGTCTTTGGTTCTCTCTTCCTCACACTCTGCTTCTTGGATACAGCCCATGTTGGATGCACTTGGTGTATGAATCATCTGTTATGTGCGTGCTAAATCGCTTCCGTCGTGTCCAGCTCTTTGAAACCCTGTGGACTGTAGCCTGCCAGGCTCCTCTGTCCATGGGATTCTTAAAGCAAGAATACTGGAGTGGGTAGCCATTCTCACCTCCAGGGGATCTTCCTGACCTAGGGATCGAACCCACATCTCTTACATCTCCAGCTTTGGCAGGCAGGTTCCCTAGCGTCCCTGGGAAGCTCTTACTGTGTAACAGATTCCCCCCAAGCGTCACAGCTTCAAACAGCAGTAAACACGTGTTACCACTCGCAGTGTCTGTGGACCCGGAATTCAGGATCCGCTTAGCTGGGCAGTTCTGGCTCAGGTGTATACCTGAGGGTCAGTCTGGTATCTTCATGGGTTGCAGTCAGTTAAGGCTTGACTGAGCCTGGAAATCCACTTCCAAGGCAGTCCCTCACCTAGCTGGCAAGTTGGTGCAGGCTGCTGTGGAGACCTAGTTCCTCTCTCTCTGGTTCTCCCCTCAACACCGCTTGGGTGTGCTCACAACATGATCCTTTTCATGACTTAGTCTCCCAAATCACGCAGCGTCATTGCTGCCACACACTGTTCATCAGAGTCATTGGAGAAGGAAATGGCAACCCACCCCAGTATTCTTGCCTGGAGAGTCCCATGGATGGAGGAGCATGGTGGGCTACAGTCCACGGGTTGCAAAGAGTTGGACACGACTGAGCGACTTCACTTTCACTTTCACTGTATCCAAGAAGTGCATCCAAGAATTTGTAGATGTATGGTTTTTTTTTTTCGAGATTTTTTTTTTTTTTTTTTACTTTACAGTACTGTGTTGGTTTTGGCATACATTGACATGAATCTGCCACGGGTGTACATGAACTCCCAAACATGAACCCCCCTCCCACCTCCCACCCCACATCATCCCTCCGGATCATCCCCATGCACCAGCCCCAAGCATCCTGCATGCTGCATTGAACATAGACTGGCAATTCGTTTCTTACATGATAGTATACGTATTTCAATGCTATTCTCCCAAATCATCCCACCCTCTCCCTCTCCCTCTCCCTCAGAGTCCAAAAGTCCGCTCTACACATCTGTGTCTCTTTTGCTGTCTTGCATACAGGGTCCTCATTACCATCTTTCTAAATTCCATATATATGTTAGTATACTGTATTGGTGTTTTTCTTTCTGGCTTACTTCACTCTGTATAATCGGTTCCAGTTTCATCCATCTTATTAGAACTGATTCAAATGTATTCTTTTTAATGGCTGAGTAATACTCCATTGTGTATATGTACCACAGCTTTCTTATCCATTCATCTGCTGATGGACATCTAGGTTGTTTCCATGTCCTGGCTATTATAAACAGTGCTGCGATGAACATTGGGGTACATGTGTCTCTTTCTATTCTGGTTTCCTCGGTGTGTATGCCCAGCAGTGGGATTGCTGGGTCATAAAGCAATTTGCAATTTCTTAAGGAATCTCCACACTGTTCTTCATAGTGGCTGTACTAGTTTGCATTCTCACCAACAGTGTAAGAGAGTTCCCTTTTCTCCACATCCTCTCCAGCATTTATTTCTTGCAGACTTTTGGATCGCATTGGCTCCTTGTTTTTTAATGGAGATAATAATAGTAGAGAAATCTTGTACAGTTGTGAAACTTAATGATATAATGCATGAAGAGCTCTTAACACAGTGTCCTTAGTTGTTACTGTTGGCTATTATTTTTAGTTAGGATTCAGTTCAGTTCAGTTCACTCAGTCATGTCCAACTCTTTGCGACCCCATGAACCGCAGCACACCAGGCCTCCCTGTCCATCACCAACTCCCAGAGTTCACTCAAACTCACATCCATTGAGTCAGTGATGCCATCCAGCCATCTCATCCTCTGTCGTCCCCTTCTCCTCCTGCCTCCAATCCCTCCCAACATCAGAGTCTTTTCCAATGAGTCAACTCTTCTCATGAGGTGGCCAAAGTACTGGAGTTTCAGCTTTAGCATCATTCCTTCCAAAGAAATCCCAGGGTTGACCTCCTTCAGAATGGACTGGTTGGATCTCCTTGCAGTCCAAGGGACTCTCAAGAGTCTTCTCCAACACCACAGTTCAAAAGCATCAATTCTTTGGCACTCAGCCTTCTTCACAGTCCAACTCTCACATCCATTCATGACCACTGGAAAAAGAAACTAAAGAGCACCTTTAACAAGCTAGCCTTGATGAACCTAGTAGACATGGGTTGTATAACCTCAGTTGTATAATTTTGATTCAATCCCTTTTTTCTGACTATCTGAAACTAACTCCAAGAAACCATCCCCCCACTCTGAATTTATTCACTTTCTTATTTTTATTTCTGGGTGCCTCATAATGTACTCCTTTCTTTAGAGTACAGATTCTGTTATGGTGTTTGAATGCTTGCTTATTAGACTGAGATGGACCCGTTTCTTTAGAGCAAAGATTCTATTACAGTGTTTGAATGCTTGCTTATTCAAGTTGAGATGATATGAAGGTACAGACAATACAATCTGTTGGTCAGTCAGTTAGTCAGTTCAGTTGTTCAGTTATGTCCTACCCTTTGCAACCAACTGGACTCCAGTGGGCTGCAGCATGACAGGCCTCCTTGTCCATCACCAACTCCTGGAGCTTGCTCAAACTCATGTCCATTGAGTCGGTGATGCCATCCAACCGTCTCATCCTGTTATCCCCTTCTCCTCCCGCCTTCAGTCTTTCCCAGCACCTGAGATTAAATAACAATCTTGAGACGTAAGGGGTCCTGGTACTGGTGAGAACCACGTTCATCTGAGTGGAGACTTCTTTCTTAATCTCCTCTTGTATCATTGGCCACACAATTTCATATTTCAGGCAGTGCTTGTGGGTATGACAGTAAAGTGGAACAAGATGAAAATTTGAAGCAAATATGCCTAATAGACTGATTATTTTTTCTCCTAGGCCTTGAGTTTAGGCATAATAACTTCTATAAATTCCAGTGACAGTCATCAAAGAGTTAATGAGGGTATTTCCATAATTATTCATCTTTCTAAAGTGAAGATAAGCAGGAAGCCACTTCAGTTGTCAAAATTAACTGGGGCGTCAATCAAAAGCTCATAGATTTTGAGATAATTCTGTATTTAAACTCAATTTAGTTTCCACAGGGGGACTCTAACCTGCCTAGGAGGCTTAATTAGACTAACTGCATAAAAAACAGCATAAAACATATGGGTGGTTTCCTATTCAAAACTGGTTTTATGAGCATTCTCCTAGTTCTTACAGAAAATGAATGAACTTTTAGGGATCTTCAACTAAGCCTTCTATTTAGTAATTCCATAAGGGGAATGAAAGCAGCTTGGAAAGAATTGATCTTTTTAAAGTGGTCTTTATGTTGTGCTTTGCTGTTTTTATATAATGATTTGAACTATATCATGGACTCTGAGAGCTCATGGGAGACAGAATACATTCAAGTGGTGTTTTTAAAGCTTCAGATCAAAACTAAAACTCCCAGGTCACCGAGGGAATGCCACTCTGCCCTGTACCTCCTAAAAATTTCAATAAATCAAATATTTATTAAGCATTCTGAGGAAATCCTAGGGAATATAAAGAGAAATAAAATACCAGCTTTATCCTCAAGAGTCTTAATCAGAGTAATAACAGATACAGGCACAGTCAGTTATAATAAATATTTGACTGTAGTGAGCACTAAAGATATAAACAGAAGTGAGAGCATAAGGTAAGGAGTGACTTATTTTGCCTGATAAATCAGTGAGGGTTTGCCGAAAAGTGTCTTTAGTAGCCGGGTTTTGGGGGAACACGTAGAAACAGAATCGACCCCCACCCACAGCCTGGATCAGATGTCAGCACTGAGATATGCACAGAGGGTATGAAAAGGTTTACTACTCACCTGATGAGACTTTTGGGGAAGAACAGTACAGGCTTTCCAGTCTGGTCAGAAAATGACTTGTGAGAGCAACAAAGGGAGTCCAGTGTGGGGTTTTCATTATGGTTGGGGGAGGGGAGTAGGAGCTGGAGAGATGTGAGGGCTTATTTGGTTTGAATCTTCTGCTGGCACTGAAGGCAAGGGCACCCATGCTTTCTTATCCGCTTCCCCAGATGAAGGTCAAAAGGGCAGGAGGAAAGCGAAAAGCTGTCAGCACACACCAACAGTAGAGTCAGATTCTTCATTACAGTGAGGTTCCTCTGGATTCCATTCTATAGGGGAACCAAGACAATTCTCCACCATTTCAATATTTTCATTTGAAACTTAAAGAAAAAATTTTAGATAGGTCACCATGGTAAAACAAAACAAAATTTAAAAACTTTTAGTCTTACCAGCTCTTCATTTCTTTATATCACAGGCTGTGTATTTCTAGAAAATCCAGGCCCATTTACTGTCTTCAAACCTGTCCCAAGCGGCTACGTCCCAAAGCTTTCCGCCCCTGCCCTCCGTCTGACCCTCACTATCGCCCGACAGCCCTGGTTCACTCAGGAATGACGCTCACTTGTTTGCTTCTGCTCACCGCTTCCTGCCATTACCCCAGGAAATGTTCACTATGATGACCACGGCACAACCGACACCTCAGCATTACGACCTTCTGGTTCTCTGGACTCCAAAGAGCTTCCCTTCATTGAACCTCAGGTCTGCACTCTCCCGGGGCCACTGTGGCTGTTGGCAACCCATACGCAGATATGGTCTGTCAATTCTGTACCCATGCTCTAAGCTCTGACCCGACCTCTTTTCTCATTGCTTTGAGTCTCTTCTTGGAAGTCTGCTTTTTGGTCTCTCTACTCTTCCCTTTCCTCCTCATCTGACTTCCCTGTGGCTTTACTCTCTGCTAATTTAGCTTGTACTGAAACATCCTTTTTTTATATATTAATTCATCTGCTTAATCACTATTTATTCAAGCACCTACCAAGTGTCAGCCACTGTTTGTCGTTGCTGTTTGGTTGCCCAGTCATTTCTCACTCTTTGAGACCCCTTGGACTGCAGCATGCCAGGCCAACCAGTCCCTCACCATCTCCCAGAGTTTGCCCAAGTTCATGTCCATTGCATTGGTGATGCCATCCAGACATCTCATCCCCTGATGCCCTCTTCTCCTTCTGCCCTCAATCTTTCCCAGCATGAGGGACTTTTCCAGTGAATCAGCTGTTCGTATCCGATGACCAAAATACTGGAGCTTCAGCTTCAGCATCAGTCCTTGCAACAAGTATTCAGGATTCATTTCCCTTAAGATTGACTGGTTTGGTCTCCTTGCTGCCCAAAGGAATTTCAGGAATCTTCTCTAGCACCACAGTTTGAAGGCATCAATTCTTTGGCATTCTGCTTTATTTATGGTACAGCTCTCACAATCATACGTGAGCACTGGGAAGACTGTAGCCTTGACTATACGATCTTTGTTGGCAGAGTAATATCTCTGATTTTCAGCAGACTGTCTAGGTTTGTCATAGCTTTCCTACAAAGAAGTCTTCTGATTTCATGGCTGCAGTCACCATCTGCACTGTTTAGATACTGGAAATACGGTATTACAAATAAATAGTTTTAATTTTCATTATGGGAAAGAAGGCAGACAATAAGAAGACAAATGGGCAGGTATATAATATGTTTGAATGTGATAAGAACTATCAAAGCCATGTAGTAGGTTAGGAGGGCTAGAGAGTGGGGGAGACAGCAGAGTTGTGGCTACTTAATAGAGTAGTCATGGAAGGCTTCATTGATGAGGTGATATCTACTCAGACTTGAAGGATATTAGGACAGGAGTCCAGCAGATCTTGAAAGAATCACTTTCTAGGAGCAGTAGAGAGAAAATACACAAGTTCTGAGGCTGAAATGTGCTTGGTTTATTTGAGGACCCAAGAGACCAGCATGTCTGAAGTGGAGTGAACAAGAGGTGGGTGGAGGAGGAGCATAGATGGAGAAGTAGCTTGGGACTGAGTATTGTGGGGGCCTTGTGGACTGTGGAAGGTTTAGGATAGAGAGTTGGCTGAATCTAGCTTGATCTGATCCTGTTGACATCATCTTCATGCAGTTGTCTTGGCTTGCTTTCTCTGACTCATCTTTTACTTTATGTAATGGATCTTCACTAAGTGTATAAACATGCCCACGTACCTGACCCATAATAAATAAGCAAACTACAAAAACAAAGACTTCAGGCACTACCTGGTCTTCTCTTCCCTTTCATCACTAAGCCTCTCAAAAAACTAACAGTAATTTACAGTCTTGTCCATACTTGCACATCTTGTATTCATTATTCAATTCATATAATCATATTCTACAAACTGAACCTGCTGTTGTCAAGGTTGTTGCTAAAATCAAAGGACAGATTTTAGTACTAACTTACTTTTCTCTTTCTCTCTCTGGGTATGAATTATTGACCACTCTCTTTTTGAAATTCTGCTCTATTGGTTTTCGTGGCAGGATATGCTCCCCAGGGTTCCATTTTTGTACCTTTTTCTCTCCTCTACATTCTCTTCTTATAATTCCATTTACCTTCAAGGCTCCATTGTCATCTATATGCTGATAACTCCTTAATATATATTTGTAGGACAAGCCACTTAAGAAAATTAGTTCCAGCCCACATATCAAAGTTTTTACTATTTACATTTGAATTTCTCAAAGGTGATGGAAACTCATGTATCCATATTTTATCTTCTTTTCTCCCACTTAGTGATAAAGCCAAGAGTTAACCCACATTTTGAGAGTAGAGTTTACTTTTCAGCCCCCTTGTTTAATTTGTCTATAAGTCCTAACGGTTCAACAAATAGCTGATCCAGTTACTTCTCTGAATGCAGTCTCCCTGGCCAAATTCTGTTTGTCCTTTCAGACTCCCAGTTGGCAACTGTTCTTTAGTACCTGGATCTTCAGTCTAGGCTAGAGTAAATAGCCTTCTCGCCTGCTTTTATTATTCCATTTCCACAGCTCTTTCAGGCACTTAATATCTTCTTTGGAATGATTTGACATATGGATTTCTGTGAAGATTAGGCAACTCAAAGGAAAGCCTATGTTTCGGTCATCTTTGAATCTGTACTGTTTATCACAGTGCCTGACATTTTGTAGATACTAAATAGATATTGCTGAATGAACAGAGTTGATAATTGACATTTTATAAAGGGTGAGATTTCATAAGATAGAAAACAATGTGTTAATCAGAAATCTAGTAACTATAGTAACTAATAACTCTAACTCAATTCCAGCTAATATGTTAACATGATACTAAGGCATTTCAGAGAGGGAATATATATCCACACTTCAGGAACACAATAACCAGTGCAACAATGGGACCTGAGAAACTGAAATCAAAGGTGTGAGAACAATCAGATTATTTTTATTTTCTCTTATCCCTGTTTTTCTCTCTGTGTTTCATCCTCTCTGGCAGGTTTTCCCCATGAGCCTATTATCATGAGTATCTGGAAGTCTTTGATGAGTATCTGGAGTATCTGATTCAGCTACCGTACTAATGAATGTAACCAGTGTGAAGGAGCATGATGCTTAACTCAACTTGGTACTAATTTCTCCTCCTGAACTAAGAGCATGACCTGTGAATTTGAATCTTTTTAGTTTCCCATCAGATAGTGGGATGGAACTTGTAAAGCAGGGGGCCATTTTCCTAAAATAAGGAAACTGATGGTACTAAAGGAAAGGAAGGGTCTAGGCAGACATTATAATACATATACTTACTAAAAATAGTAATATTAGTTAAAGTTTTCTAATACTCATTTTGTAAAAACACTAGGCACTTTACCTGAATTTTCTCATGAATTCTCACAGAAACACTATTTGATGAATGGTTCAGTTAGAAATCTTTGATCAATAAAATAACATTCAACTAAAAGTGACTTAAATTTAGGACTTTATTTTGCTCAGCTATCCATAAGTACAGAATAAGGAAAGTGATTCCAGTATTGGTTCAACTGCTCAAAAGTGTCAGGGATGTTGGTTGATTTTTTCTAGTTCTGTTGGATTTCTGTTCATGATTGCAAAATGGCTGCCATAGCTTCAAAGTCACATCTTCACACAGCATGTTAAAACATAAAAAGGAAACAAAAGCTTCTTAGTGGTATCTCATTTAGGAAGGAGAAAATCTTAACAAGAAAACTTTCATACACTACTTCCCCCTGCAATGACAGGCCAAGGTAGCATTACATAGTTATGATGAGCAAGTGAAGATGGGAAAGCAAGCCCCTGGTATTTTCAGTCCCATAGCGCACCGCCACTTTTCTGGCAAAGAAGACTATGGGAGAATGGCTGTCAGTAGCCAACAAATAGTTTTTGCCTTAGTGTATGATATTGTTTTGGAGTATTTGGGTAAAAGAAATAGAATATCTGACTAACAGTGAGTTAAACCAGAAAGACATTTCTTATTACCCTAATGAGAAGTTCACAGTGAGGCAGTCTCCATATTAGTTCAGTGGCTGGCTTAGTTCTGTTGCCAGGGACACACACTCTTTCTTTCCTACCATCTACACTGATGGTGATATCTAGTATCTGATCACATGGCTGCCAATCCTCCAAACATCATCTCTACACATGACATTGTTACAATCAGCAAGGAAGGAGTAGAGTGGATAAATACTGTCCTTCTGCCACTTGACTTCCCTGGTGGCTCAGATGGTAAAGTGTCTGTCTACAAGGCAGGAGACCTGGGTTCGAGCCCTGGGTTGGGAAGATCCCCTGGAGAAGGAAATGGCAATCCACTCCAGTACTATTGCCTGGAAAATCCCATGGACAGAGGAGCCTTGTAGGCTACAGTCTATGGGGCCGCAAAGAGTCGGACACGACTGAGCGCCTTCACCTTCACCTTCTGCCACTCTGTCTTATGAGGAAGTAAAATAGTTCTCAAAGGTCCCAAGCATTTTTCCTTTGCATTTTGTTTGCCTGAATTGTGTGACATGCCCTCCCTTAGACTTATTTCTTGCAATTGGGAGTTGGTCAAAGTGACTGATATGTAAATAGTGGACGAAAGCAAGAATGCATGCAAATGAAAGTCTTGCTCCTCCACATGGTTGAAGCCTAGGATAAGCAGAGGTTGGAAGTGGAATGAGGAACGCTATCTGTCTCCTCAAAGGAATTCTTTCTATGATACTGCCTGGCTGTTGGTTACCCAGATCCTATAGTTCCTAGTTGTTAGTTCTTAATGGCCAGTGCTTAGCATAAAAAAATATCTTCAGTTTTGTATTAGTGGTCATGCTGAGCCGTATAGATATGATGACCAGTCCTTGACCTTAAGGAGCTTGTATTCAAATATTAAAGGGAAAGTGTGTATTCCGTTATGTATTTGAGTTCATAGTCTCCCTGCATTTTGTATTTTCTTCTTAGAAATGGTCTATGAAAGTTTATGTGTTTAGAGATGTGTGATTTTCTTAGTTATTATAAATTGAAGAGTGTTTGATCAAACAAGAATGGTATTCCAGAATGTATCAGCTTTTCCATGCTGTCTAAAGCTGTGTGAAAATTCCATTCCTGGATGGTGACACTAATTGACACTTTCTTCAACAGTATCTAAGCAAGACAGTATTAATTAGACATTGAAAAAAAGAGAACATTCTCTTATTTTCTAATCCAGCAGGTGGTCGTTGCAGTTGAGGGCAGGGATGAAGTTGGTGATAAAAGTTGCACCTTGTTAAATCACTATTTCTGGTTAGAAACTTACAGATCTTATTTGATAGATGTAGAGCACTTCCTCAAAGATTCTCCAGGGACTCAATCTACAACTTTGCAAACTTCCTTTTCCTCTTGTGCGATAATACACACATACATAGAATACAATTTTATCAATTTTTTCTTTTAACTCTTCCAACCAGTAATGAAACTGAGGACCATAAAATAAGGACTAAATTGTTTCCAGTTGCACATATAGTCATTCATCCACACTCATTTTATGCACTGAATTGTAGCCTTCTCTTGGTTTGTCCCCTTATCTCTCACACCTCTCCTTTTGATTGTTTTTTCCTAGCCCTTTTCCACTTCCAATCCACTCAAATTAGATGCAGGACTATGGCCTTCTTCCTTTGCTCTGAGTAATCTTACCTACTCTCATGATTTTAACTATACTTAATAGCTGAAATCAGGCAGGTAGTTAAATATATAAATTGAATCAGTGCAAACAATAGGAAATGATGGAGCCTGTGGAATTCTGGAAAGGACTGAAGATATTTAAAGTTACAGCTAGAGGGAAAAAAAAAAAAAAAAACAACCCACCATGCTGAGCCAAATAAAAGGGTCTGCCAGATTAGTTCTGCCCTTAGCATTTGACTTGCTTCCTAACTTCTAAATTCATGATCTCTTGCTAGTGAGTGAATGAAAGTTGCTCAGTTGTGTCTGACTCTTTGTGACCCCGTGGACCACACAGTCCATGGAATTCTCTAGGCCAGAATACTGGAGTGGGCGGCCTATCCCTTTTCCAGTGGATCTTCCTGACCCAGGAATCAAACCAGGGTCTCCTGCATTGTAGGTGGGTTCTTTACCAGCTGAGCTGTCAGGGAAGCCATTTACATAAGCATTTTAAAATATAAAGTGACACTGTGAAGCAGTGGGACAGGTTTGCTCTGCCACTTTTAAACTGAATTAGAAGGCAGTCCCCAGGATCCCAGTAATGCTGTGGAAATATTACCATTTTAATTTACAACCAGGATAAACTGCATTCAACAAGGGGCCAAGGGATCTAAGTTCTAGTTGTCATCTTGCACAAAGTGACCCTGAATACTCTCAACTTGTGAAGTCAGAAGCCTCATCACAAAATGAAAGGGGCTGAATCAGGCCATCCTAAATATGCTTGATAGCTCTGCACTTTGTAATTCTGTGAAAACAGAGTAACATGTCCAAGCTGTTTAGGATCAGGGATTTGAGAACCTAAGTTCCATGTCCAGTACTTTTAATCTTTATACTTCTTTTCTGAGTCCTGGTCTTATTAAATATATTTTTACATCCTGTATATTTAAGTATATTCTAACAATCTCTCCATCATTAGCAATAAAAATGTTTCTCAAGGACGTACTTTTTGTTTCTTGCTTTTATTTTTTTTAACTTGCTTTTTCAATTTCTTGTTGGGTTCTTCCAAAAACATCAGCCCCATAGGGCAAATTGTCTGCTGGCTTCTGCATAGGCTGTGCTTCTCAAAACCCACTGAGCTTTAGGATCACCTGGAAAAGCTTTTACAAGTATTGCCTCTCAGGGGCTGAATCCCGAGATTTAAGTTTTTATTTTTAAAGTTCCTCAGGTATTTAAAATCATTGCCAAAATAGGTTTTTCTGTTTCAAAGTGTAAGCATTTCCTGAAATGTTAAGAATGTAAATGGTAGATGATCAAAGCCAAGAAGTGTTTTAAAATTTACAAATGCTATATATTTTGGTCAATCCTTTCGTTTTTAAATTTTAGTTTTATTTGGTAAATATTATAGTTTTCTGTGATTTGTACTTTTGAAACTTTAAGTGTTTTGTGAGCAAGCTTTAAAAATGTGCATTCTCTGATGAGTAAAAAATTCTTTATTTTACCTTGTATTGTGCCTGTAAGTTACCTTATTTGAATCCTCTTTCTCCTAATTCTTGTGTACTTTATTCAAAATTATTGTGTGGTTATTCGCCTCTGTGAATATTAATTTATAAACTTAGAGTTCTAGAATTTTGTGTTTATTTGATGCTGCTTTTTGTTGCATAATGGTATTTGTAAAAATTTTTTGTGATTGTTTCTCCTGCAATTTTGAATAATTTCTAGACACTGAATTCTGTTTTATCACAGGTGCCTTTTTATTTTTATTTTTTTCTTTTTGAAGGGAGATGAGAGCACTCTTGTGGAGGGTATCTTTAAATTAGACATATATTTTTATCTCAATATTTTCAATCTATGTGTGTCATTTGTTTTAATTATCATCTCATTATCCATCTACAGCTGGATTAATAGTTTTGAATCTAGCGTGACTATGTATTTTTATGACAGAATATTACCTATTGACATATTTTATGTTTACTTGTAATTTTGAATTTATTACTACCATGCTTTTCTCTTCTCTATTTGTTATGTTTACTTTTCTTCTTTTTCCTTTCTACCTCCTTCAGTCACATTTTTTCTTCCCAAGAGGTTTATCTTAAAACAGTTATGAATCTATTTGTAACATAAAGTTTTATAGTTCATGAGCTTAAAACAACAGATGTTTGGAATTATAGTATTAATATTTTTGAATCTCTCTGCATTCTTAAATAATGTCCTTCTTTTTCTTGTATTTAGTTATTTTGGTGAAGTACAATTATGAGTAAATTCTTAAGAAATTATTTCAGAAGAACTAATATCCTATAAACTTTCAAAATGTCTTTAAAATTTTCTCATTTGAGTTTTGAGAACATAGTACTATTTTATTTTTACTATCCTTTAAAAATACAATGTCAATTTTTAGAGGAAAGTGTTTTGTCTTTATAGATTGTTTTAGAGTTTTCTCTTTATCCTTGGAATCCAGAAATTTCCCCAGGATATGTGTAGGAGAGGGAAAATTATTTTTACTCTTCCCCTCTGTTTTCTTATCTGTTGTTGTTCCATTGCTCAGTCGTGTCTGACTTTTTGTGACCCCGTAGACTACAGCACTCCAGGCTTCCCTGTCATTCACCATCTCCCGGAGTTTCCTCAAACTCATATCCATTGAATTGGCAATGCCATCCAACCATCTCATCCTCTGTCATTACCTTCTCCTTCTCCTTTCTTGTCTGAGACCCCTGCAAAAAAAATTAATGAAAGAAAAACAAACAAGTTTATTAACATGTATACTTTGTGCTATTTCAAATCCTGAAAGATGATGCTGTTAAAGTGCTGCACTCAATATGCCAGCAAATTTGGAAAACTCAGCATGGCCACAGGACTGGAAAAGGTCAGTTTTCATTCCAATCCCAAAGAAAGGCAATGCCAAAGAATGTTCAAGCTACTACACAATAGCACTCATCTCACACACTAGTAAAGTAATGCTCAAAATTCTCCAAGCCAGGCTTCAGCAATACGTGAACTGTGAATTTCCAGATGTTCAAGCTGGTTTTAGAAAAGGCAGAGGAACCAGAGATCAAATTGC